>JAVJIX010000144.1:600000-995000 GCA_036785185.1 Paratrypauchen microcephalus | reverse complement strand
GCTCACGGTGCGCTGGGGCTCCCCGTGGTCCCGCTGCAGGAGGCGGTCGAAGCTGTTGGGTCTGCCGGGCAGGTGGAAGCTCCTGCACACGCACAGGCGGATCCACTCCACGCGGAGGTCCTCGTACATGGCCCCGGCAGCGCTAAACAACTTTTCTTTAGACCTTCCTTTATTTTCCGTTACTTTCCGATGTCCCCTGCCTGTACGTTCGTTCCTTCGTTGGCCGTCACCATAGTAACGAAACAGCGCGAGTTGTCTCCATGGCAACCTTCAAACGGTAGAAGGCCCGCCTCCACAGCAGCAGCCTGTCCCGGGACAAGTGTCCTCATGTCAGTTTATGGGGTTGATGATGGCGCAGACTGGCAGCCTCTCCTCTGAGTGCCCCAGGACATCTGTGGCTACACCAGTGCTTCTCAATTATTTTCTGTGACGCCCCCCCTAGGAAGAAGAAAAGATTTCACACACCCCTTCCTGCGCGCGACTATAAATAGTATTATTTGTCTAGAAAATTGTTATGAGAACACCATTGTATCCTTTTATTATCATTATAAACAAAAAAAAGAAAAACTTACAACAAAGACTGCACTGAGGACTCAAATATTAATGTGTTTTTAATGCAGCTTTGCGCACATTTGTTTACGTTTTAACGAAATGAAACTTAAAACCACCTCATTTGCATAAGCTAAAAGCACTGAAAAAAAAACGCTCTCTCCTTGTGCCACTGATGCGTCAGCTTCTGTTGGACTAAAGGACACGACTCAGTGGAATATACCGTATTTTTCGGACTATAAGTCGCTCCGGAGTATAAGTCGCACCAGCCAAAAAACACATAAGAAGAAAAAAACATATATAAGTCGCACTGGAGTATAAGTCGCATTTTGGGGGAAATTTATTTGATAAAATCCAACACCAAAAACATACATGTCATCTTTATTTGTTTATTTTAAAATAAAAATAAAATAGAGAACAACAGGCTGAATAAGTGTATGGAATACTAATGTTACATGACAGACATGCCTGGTAATGTCAGTAACGACGTAACATATTAAGAGTTATTCAGATAACTCTAGCATAAATAACATGCTAACAAGTTTACCAAACTATCAGAATATGACTTTCTTTTCAGTGCCATTTTTGTTTAGCCCTTCTCAGTTGTATTTAGAACGGCAGTGTTGAAATTATCAACACAGGCCTAGCGCGCCATCTTGCGGTTTAGTGTGAAAATTACATGTGAAATGATATAATAATATCATTTCACATGTAATTTTTCACACATAAGTCGCTCCGGAGTATAAGTCGCACCCATGGCCAAACTATGAAAAAAACAGCGACTTATAGTCCGAAAAATACGGTACGTGTTTTTTCTGTGACAGAGGATGTTCTGTTAATGGTGAGACTGTGCGTAAATCGCATGTGAGAACGCCACTGCCAACTACTGTTGTTGATGTGCAATTACACTTAGTTCTAGTACAGTACAGCAAAAAAACATGTTTCCCAGGGTCATACGCACCCCCTGGCATCACACCATGCCCCCCCAGGGGGGCCCGCCCCACTATTTGAGAAGCACTGGTTTATGGTGTTGATGATGGCGCAGACTGGCAGCCTCTCCTCTGAGTGCCCCAGGACATCTGTGGCTACACTAATAGTTTCTCATCACGAGGTGTGGAATGAATGACGCATTGTGTCGGAGTGTCCAAATGGAAAGCATTATTAAAGAATTAATGTAGCTGAGTAACTTTTTAGATGTCTCATAATTTAGTCAGATACAACACATGTTTTAAACGAATATAATAGCACACAAGAAAAACAAAGAGTCTAATTTGCTTTAATATTACACAACCAGAAATATTAAATAACCATTAAAATAATCTAATTTAGATCAAATTGATTTAAAGGGCCCATATTGCACTATTTTCTGATCTGTTGTAATGTTGTCATCATAAACAGCAGTTATGTTTTGTTTCCTTTGCATGTTTAACACACAAACCCTGTATATTTAGGCTGAGTTGTTCTCTCAAACAGAAAACATGTCATGTGGTAATACAGGAAGTCCTCCACTGTGTTTTTAAACTGAAGGCGTATGGAGGTGTATCTCTACTAAACAAAAGGTAAAAAGGTAACTGTGGAACTGAGGATTTTGAGAGTTGGAAATGTAGACAGGGTTACTCAAACATGTGTCAATGAAAAAAAATACAACTCCAGGTATGTTTTGGATGAGGTAACAAGTTTCTAATATGGCTTAGTCAATTTTGTGTAATATAGGACCTTTAAGAACTTCTGTGTATAGAGAACTCTTGTTGAATATAAATTTACAGTGGAAATGAGAGTATTAATGATAAAAGAACAGAGACATGTATAGAGCAGACACAGCCAGGGGGCACTCAGACTTTATTTCTTTTGGCTGGTGATCTAATGAATTATTACTCAGAAACAGGTACATTTAAAACTTATTACAGTAAAAAAAAATACAAAGACAAAAGGACTTCAGTGAAATGTGGTGATGTCATCAGTCTGTGGGAGGAGCCTCTGGGGGTTCTCGGTTCACTGCAAAAGAAAAAAAACAAAACAACAACTTCAGTGCTTATGACCAAACAGACTAGTAGTCCCTGCCTCAAGTGGAGGAGTTCAAGTATCTCGGGGTCCTGTTCAGGAGTGAGGGGAGGATGGAGCGTGAGATTCACAGGCGGATCGGCGCAGCATCAGCAGTGATGCGGTCGCTGTACCGGACTGTTGTGGTGAAGAGGGAGCTGAGCCAAAAGGCAAAGCTCTCAATTTACCGGTCAGTCTACGTTCCTACCCTCAACTATGGTCATGAGCCTTGGGTAATGACCGAAAGGACAAGATCGCGGATACAAATGGCTGAAATGAGTTTCCTCCGCAGATTGGCTGGGGCGAGACAGGGTGAGGAGCTCATTCACATGAGAGGAGCTCAGAGTAGAGCCGCTGCTCCTCCACGTCAAGAGGAGCAGCTGAGCTCGGGCATCTGTTCCGGATGCCTCCTGGACGCCTCCCTCAGGAGGTGTTCCAGGCAGGAGGCCCTGGGGAAGACCCAGGACACCCTGTAGGGACTAAGTGGAAGAAAATGGAAGGATGGATAATTCTCAATTTGACATACAGTATTTTCAGCCCAACCTCTAAGCTTTGTTCAACAGTCCCCCTTACACAGGTACTAGGTAAATAAATCTGTAGTAGTATATGGTCATCATTATATTTTCTTATTTTAACAGAATGTAAGAATGGTCAAAAATTCTCAAAAACTAGGTGTAAAATGAAACCCTTGGTAGGGAAAACACTGAATTGGCAATAACCTTATCTCTGTCTCTCGCCGAGGTCGACGTATTTTCCTCCTCTCCCTTTTCTCTATCTGCTCTGCTCTATGTCTGCGTGCCTCTCTTGTCTTTCGTCTGTTCCTCCTGTTAGAGTAGATTTTCGAAATCCTAAATTATGGAATTGATAAGTTGGTCCCTTAATGCAAATTGGCATGCACGAAGAAATGTGGGTTTGGGAGAGCTGACTTTTCCGGACGGAACCTTTTACTTATTGGATTTTTGATGGCTGGACATCTGATTGGCCCGGGGATGTTTCTGATCCATCGGAGCGAATAAGAATCCCCCAAAGCTGTAAATTTACACCACAGCAGAGCCGTTGCGGACCTACAGAAGGTCTACATCAGAAGGTGACACAGACTGAAGAACTGTACCATCTCAATCTGTGGATACCCCCCTGACGCTCAGATACAATCACGACTAATGTTTGTGGAACTGTGCGAAACATGCGGCTCAGTCCACAATCACGCGCTAGCAGGGAGTACTGGTGAGTCTCAACGGCCCGGCTTGGTGACATGAAGTTTGGGACTTTGCAGTACCAGGTTTCAGACCAATTGTCCATTCACCTGAGTTCTAAAGTGTTTGATTACGTGCATCTTCCCCTTTAATTTCAACTCTCCCGGAAATCTGTGATAAACAGAATTATTTTTACTATCTTCTACTACCCCACCAAAGGAAGTACCAATAACAAAAACATGAAAACCACTCACATGCACTTTAAAGACGGGGTATTGCATGTCCATGGAGTATCAGTTGCTAAGATATTTCAAACTAACATATTTCAATCACCATGTTACATTTTATTGTTTGGAAACGCAAAAAACAATGTATTAAGATGTGCAGTTTCAGTTTCATTATTGGCGCTCTAAATCCCCTCTCCTCTTGCTTCCTGCGCGAAGTTAGGACTGCCATCAAAGCAGAATCAGCATGCATCCTGCTAAATAAAGGACTGCACACCGCATCAGGTTTGTCAAGTTGCAGTGCTTTTGTATATTTCTGAAAAATGGTCACGAGTGAGTATGGGTGACACAGGCTTGTGAGCGGAGCAGGATCATCTTGCTTACCATAAGCAGAGTTCAAATAGGGCCCAGGAAAGATAGTTAGATTACGCAAACACAGATGGATGACATCTAAAACCTCTTCAGGCGTTTTTAATGATGTGCTTGTAATGGTGAGTTTCTATAGTTACTGAACAAAATAATGGGCATTAAGATATAAGCAGATTCAACATTTAAATATGGAGTTGTTTTTTCATATGGACTAAAAACATTTGTATCATTTGTTAACCACAGTTCAACTCAGTATGCTAGTAGCCTGGGACTAGAGTGAAGCGAGGCTGGTACCTTCTTCTCTGGCCTTCATGCGGGCCACAAAGTTGTAGCTCTTGTTCCTCCTGTAGTTTTCGTAGGGGTCATCCAGGGACACACCCACACCCTTGTACTGGTCCCACCTGTCGCGCACGTCTCCTCCCTTGATGGGGTCCTGAATGCCCTGCTCTTTGGCCCCCAGACCCCCGGAGCCACTCCAGCCTACAGCACACAGTAGTAGAACATGCTCAAGTCAGGTACAACTCTCCACTGGACTATGAAGACCACAGTAGGAACAAGGAGATGGGGTTTATAATAAAAGATTACTTCAACCATTGAGAACCATTTAACTATGTGTACTATAAATACATGTTATGTTTTTTTCAGATGCCCTAGTTTCAGCCTAGGTACTTTGATTGGATGTTAAACTTGTTACATAAATACATCAGGAGTATTTATTTAAAGGTGCACTACGTAACTTCTCTGGTGAAGGATTTGCCACCTGCTTATTTCTATGTAGTCATTTGCTTTCCTAAAATGTTCCACAGTATTATTTGTTAAACTTAAAGTGTTGAAAATGTGTGATATTGTTGAATTAAGTATCCTCAAAGTCATGTATAAAGCAAAGTGCAGAGTGTTACCTGTAAATATTCAATGACTGTTGAGATGAGAACAAGCCAATACAATTTAAAGGGAACCTACATGTTTAAAAAACCTAAATTCAGAACCAAGGTTATGGAGCGAAGCATCGCTGTGAAAGGAGTTAATTTATGGAATAATCTTGACAAAGAAATCAAAGAATCAAGTACAATAATGGCATTTAAAAATACATAAAATCCAATGTAATGTAATGTAATAATGTAATACACTTGAAAATGAAGCTTTATGTTTACAATTGATTAATAATTGTGATTGAAATGGAATGTAATGAGGAAAGGTTTTACAGTCACTATCGGTGTTGGTGTTTGGAACAGGGAAGAGGGGGCAGATAACATAAGATTTCCAAGAGACATAAGACTCTTCTTTCTGCTCCCTTTCATTCAATATTTTGTATTGTTATCACAAATGTTGATGTCTTTTTTTACTTTATGAATGAAATTTAAAAAAAAAAAAAAAAATTCTGTCAATCGGTCATAAATCGTCAGAGCTCAGATGCTCTGGGAGAGAAGTGACTTGGAGGAGTGACTGGAGAGAGGATACTTGTGAGAGGCTGCTGGTCTAGGCCCTGTTCATATCTGCTGTAGCAA
Source organism: Paratrypauchen microcephalus (assembly GCA_036785185.1). Taxonomy (NCBI): domain Eukaryota; kingdom Metazoa; phylum Chordata; class Actinopteri; order Gobiiformes; family Gobiidae; genus Paratrypauchen; species Paratrypauchen microcephalus. The sequence continues at coordinate 989,120 of JAVJIX010000144.1, read as the reverse complement.
GAATAAACCTTTGTATTCCAACAACTCACCGGGCTTCACAAATTAATTAATTATTCACCATCAAGACATACATAATCGTTTTCAGAACATGGCTTTATATGAATCATCTTAAGACTGCAGCCTTTGTGACCCAGCCCCAGAAGAAGATGCATAGATTAATATTTGTTCATGTTTTGAAGGTATTTTTCAATAATTAAAAACACCTGTAATTGAATAAGAGACAGAGAGACACTTTAACTTCTTGCTTTAACTTATTGGGTTCTTTTTTAAAGACAACACAGTAATGTGTATTTACCTTGTAGACATGATTCGGCTGCTAGCTGCAAGCCATATTCAGAACTGTCACCAGTGTTGGTGACATTAGGCGTGGTCAGCCTAATTGACCTGGCAGGTTGCTCAGACTGACCACGTCTCCCGTCGCCCGGTGCTGATTGACCTGGCAGCGACCTGATTTATTATTAAGCCATATCATGGAACTTACAGCAAAGCAATAACAGCTCCGTGAAGACAAGCAGGTGGCAGTTTCTTCACCAGAGAAATGGGCAAGCTAAAAGCAGTGAGGAAAGGCCAAATGAATCGAGGAACATACCCATTTTCATGAGAAGCTGGTGGCCCTTGTTCTCCTCTCCGAGCCTGGAGTCTGGAGGCAGCTTGGGGGGCGGCGCTCCCAGAGCAGGTATGGGGCTTTGGACATGGGACAAAGGACAGCCAGGACAGGGCATAGAGGACAGAGATGAGGGACAGAGGACAGACAAATTTATAGGAGACAGCCAGCAGGAACAGAGGACAGACGGGGATGTAGAGGACAGAGGAGAGGGACACGAGATAGTTAGTTCAAACTGTTGGTCCAAAGGTGATTAGAATACATGCAAAATGTCTGAAGTATTGTATTTACAGAAATGTAAGTATTAAAAAACTCATAAAAGTAAAAATGTATTTGAACTATTGAGCAATTATCAGCAACTAGTCTGAAGTGTGAGCGGTTCTTACGGTGGCGACTTGGCGGCTCCTCTACGTTTGGTGGGGGACCGCGAGCGAGACCTCGAACCAGACCGAGACCGGGACGACCGGGATCTGCTCCGGGATCTGAGGCACAAGGCTCATGTTAAAGCAAAAATAAAGGAGCAGGTGTGGTGGGAGAGAGAGCAGGAGAGTGTGCTGGTGTGGGTGCTGTGGGTATGTGAGTGAAAGGTGGAGTGTGGGTGCTGTGGGTATGTGAGTGGAGGGTGGAGTGTGGGTGCTGTGGGTATGTGAGTGAAAGGTGGAGTGTGGGTGCTTTCAGTGGAGGGCAGAATCCAAATGCTGTGGGTGCTGTGAGTGCCATGGATGCGTCAGTGAAGGGCAGAATGTGGATGCAGTGGGTGTGTCAGTGTAGGACAGAGTGTGAGTGCTGAGGATGCTGAGGGTGCCGAGGGAGCTGTGGTGCATTAGTGGAGGGCAGAGTGTGGAGAGTGTGGGTACTGTGAGTACTGTGGGTGCTGTGGTTGTGTTAGTGGAGGGCAGAGTGCGAGTGCTGTGGTGCATCAGTGGAGGGCAGAGTGTGGGTGGTGTGGGTGCTGTAGGTGTGTCAGTGAAGGGCAGAGTGTGGGTGGTGTGGGTGCTGTAGGTGTGTCAGTGAAGGGCAGAGTGTGGGTGTGTGGGTGCTGTAGGTGTGTCAGTGAAGGGCAGAGTGTGGGTGGTGTGGGTGCTGTAGGTGTGTCAGTGAAGGGCAGAGTGTGGGTGGTGTGGGTGCTGTAGGTGTGTCAGTGAAGGGCAGAGTGTGGGTGTGTGGGTGCTGTAGGTGTGTCAGTGAAGGGCAGAGTGTGGGTGTGTGGGTGCTGTAGATGTGTTAGTGGAGGACAGAATGCGGGTGCTGTGTGTGTTGTGGGTGCATTAGTGGAGGCAGTGTGGGCGCTGTGAGTGTAAGAGTGGAGGGCAGGGTGTGGGTGCTGTGGGTTATGTAGGTGCAGGCCAGGCACAGACCTGGAGCGGGAGGAGGAGCGGGAGCGACTTCTGGATGACCTGGACCTGGAGCGGGACGACTTGGAGGAGTGTGAGCTGGAGCTAGAGGATGAGCGGCCTCTGCTGCGTGAGCGACTATCCCCACTGCGTACACAAACACAAACAGACAGACATAAACACACAAACAGCACAGTCAGTTTGGGAAGTCCACTAACTAAACATGTCTCCTATGCAAAGTCATTCCATTGCTACACATGACATCATGCTGGGGGGGTTCTCTATGTAGGCCTATATAGTGGAATGTTCATCACTTCACATCACACAGACACAATGCATACACTCTCAAACACAGCCAAAAAAGCTTTTAGACCAGGGGTGTCAAACATGCGGCCTGGGGGCCAGATCCAGCCCTCCAAAACCTTTAATCTGACCCTCGGCTGATTTTCTATTAGAATATTTTAATTATATTTTAATTTTCTATTAAAATATTGGTAATTTTATGCGCCTCTTTTCGGCGCATCTTTGCATAGCAGCGTCTCCAGCGCCTCTGTGCGTGGCCCCTCCCACCAGAGCAGCACAAATGAAGACTCGCCTCTTTCCAAACGCTCTTAAAAGGACCATCGTTTTGACTGTTGACCGTGACACCCTCATCAGCAAAATGTCAAAAATGAGAAAAGTGGACGCCGAGTGCAGAACTTTCCAAGAAAAATTGACAAAATGTTGAAATTGCATTTTTCCTAAAGTTTCAGGTTCATAATATTATAATATTTTGTAAAAGAAAGAGTTCATCAAATAAAAAAAGACTTCTGTAATAGATTTGCGTTTCTCTGCAGAAATATTTGGACTTATTTCTATTTTTGGGGTATATATGCCATGGGTTTGGGATCAAAGTAGGTTGGATACGGCCCCCGGACTGAAATGAGTTCGACACCCCTGTTTTAGACAATCTGAAAACTAAAGAAGAAAAAAAAAAGTGATTTAAATAACACATTTTCAGGAGCCTGTGATCACTACAAGCGCTCATGGTCCTGTTTAGGAGTTTGAGTTTCAAAAAATAAAGGTGAGAGCTAATGCTAGCTGTAATTTTATGTGTGAGAGACTTGTTTAACAGCACACATCAGCTCGCCTGCTGTAGTTCCAGCTAAGCCCGTTCTTTCTGGTCAGATTGTCTTAAAATAAAGATCAGGTTAAATTAAAGTTTAACTTGAGTAACAGAGGCACAGTAAGCTTTAGACCCCCAGTGAATGTTGATGACATCAGCTGCAAAGTATCAGTAAAGGTCGTGTAAAAGTTGGTGTGCACTGGCCTGTTGTGTTTCTCCTGCTCCTTCTTCCTGCGTGCTCTCATCTTGGCTCTGAAGAACTCATAGAGGCCGTTCTGCTCCCAGCCCTCACTGAGGAATACAAGAGACACAACCTCATTCATGTAGGAACACGTGGGATTATCCGTGGATAAAATAGCAAACTAAATCTTTCACTCTATTGGGGATTTGAACAGTGTGCCTAAAATAACAAGGTACCAGATATGAAAAGTGCGTAAATAAACAATGACAATCATGCGCACAGCAGCAAAGAGGAGCTTCAGTGGTGAGGGAGACAAGTGATGCCCGCGTGTCGGATAAAATATCCCGGATTTTAGACAATGTGAGGGTTTTTTTGTTTGTTTTGGACTGTGCAGAGCGTGCACGCAAGATAATAACTCTTGTATCATGCACAGACTACTTCAAACAGAACGTGCTTTCAGTGTGGGCGGGCTTCAATTTACTTTCTCTGAAGTTATAATTTAGTGCAGCGAGATGGCAGAACTCATTTTACGGCAGAATATACTAAAGAATATACTAAAATATATCCCTGTCTGATTAGGGTGAAAAATGATGACACTGTGGTGAGGTGCACTGTGGTGAGGTGCACTGTGGTGAGGTGCACTGTGTGTAAAATATGCTGGTGACAGGTGTTTTATGCAAACATGGACATATATTTGAAATGTTTAAACACAAATAACATATTTCATTTTAATTTTTAATTAAATTTTAATATTTAATAATTTAATGTTTAATTTAATTAAATGTTTATGTTTAATTTTAAAGTTTAATACCTCGTAATACCTCGTCCCACCTGCACCGCTGGTTTAGCAGGGGTAGGCACTTAGCCATGCTAATGCTAATGCTAATGCTAGCGGGAGCAACCTCTGAGAAAGAGGGCTTATTAATGTCCATAATCTTGGTTTGCAGAGAAAATGGTGAAATAAAAACAACAGAGTCATATAGAGCAGGTTAGTACGAACAACAATACCAAAATGACAAGACTGACAAATGCAGTTACAGAGAGATGGATGCATGTAAATTCATTTATATATACAGTGTAGAATGAAGCTGTATGATTTGACGCATGTTTAGAACATTCTCATGAAACTGATGTGTGCACCTGTTCCGTGGGCGGTCGTGGGATGGGGGGCTGTAGAAGGCTTCCACTGCAGCCAGCAGGCGGTCGCTGGGGGGCATAGGAGGGGGCAGCCTTATGTCTTTGGGGTCCAGAGGTTTGTATTCACAGTCCTCCAGCTGAACACATGCAAACTGTTAGTTTAAAAGGTCCTATATTATGTCCAATTAAAAACACAAGTTAAGTTTGTAATATCTGCTGGTGCACAGAGAAGTAAAGCAGTTCAAATGAGGCCAAAACAATATCTGTAACTTCAATGTTAGGCTAATCCAGAGCTGAAATTAGCCAAATGATTCTAGTGTAGGTGTATGCAGTTGAACACAGTGCAGATTAATGTACGATCACTTGTAACAGATTATTTTCAGATTGATAAAGAACATAGGATAAATATGCTGTGTTTTGTGTGTTACGTGAATGAAGCACAGCACAACTTGTGATAATAATAAATAACAATAACATTAAACACAGCTGTTCTAAAGCTGTCTTCGGTGAGAGCCACTCACCTTGACCAGAGGGGCCATGAGCCCTGCTGGCAGGTCGAAATATGGTACATTCGGGACCAGACTGGGGTCATCCTGGATCAGGGGCTGCCGGTGGCGTACATGGGGGGAGTGACCGTTGAAGCCGTGGGGAGGCGGGCCAAAGTCTGGGTGCTGTCCCCCACCCCAAGGAGGACGCTCACCTCCCATACCCCCAGGAGGCATCCTTTGATTGGGATGGTGGTGCGGGGGTGGTCCTGGCATGTCTGAAGTTAAATAGACATTTGGACAGATTAAATTAGGGCTGTATGATATAGAAATAAGATTTAAAAATATCAGCAAGGTCTCTTCATCATTTTTTTTTTTTAAATCAATGTTCAGCTCTGGATTTAAAAGTAAATACTCACCTCCAGGAAACTCCTGGGGGTAGTCAAAGCGTGGCGGCGGGGGGTATGGTGGCCGGTCGTATGGGTGTCTCGGAGGAAACTCGTCCTGCATGAAGCGAGGAGGGAAGCGGCCAAAGTTGTGTGGAGGAGGGGGCTGATTAAAGGGAGGGGGCTGCTGGTGCGGGGGGAACGGCCCTCTGAAGTGTGGGGGTCTCTGAAAAGGAAGGAGATACATGCATGTATTGGACATTGGTTATCATTTCCCTATATGCCTGGAGATGTATGTTAAGATGATTAGAAAAAAATTCCCTACCTGCATCCGGGGAGGGAAGGGGGGCTCCCGTTGGCCCCAGGGAGGTTGATCAGGCTGATTGCTCCAGTTACTGGGTGGGTCAAATGAATTCCACGCTGGAGGCCCTGACTCAGACCCTCCTGGGCCGTTCCAGGGACTGTCATCTCTGGGGGGTGGCCCACTCCAGCTGCCAGGATCCCTCTGCTCATTCCACATGCCCTCATGGCTGCTCCAGGGCAGGCAGGGCGGCGGTTGATTGGGGTCAAAAGGGGGCTGCAGAGGGGTACAGTTAGGGGTAGACTATGAGCACCGGCTAGTCACTAAGGGACAGCACTCAATCAGGGTTAGAGCGATAACTCAAAAGTAGTCATTTCAAACCCAGCTTCAACTACTGCATATCTATATCACTGATGAAGACTTTTAACCCATTTTCCATCAGTAGCACTCCCAATACTGGGATTGTGTGCCATCTACTGGCAGCAGAATGGAATGGAAAAACTAAAATTGGCCAATAAGCAGCATAAATTAGCATGTCCGGAGGGACATGCTAATCTATGCATGAAGTTGTAATGAATTCATATTCATTCATATTCATTCAGACAATGTGAGCCTCAATGTGATTCATTTCAGCAGAAATGCTTAGAACAAGTCACAATCCGCCCAAAGTTCAGCGTTCTTTCTTCAGTGTGTTTTGTACTGCTCAGAGGTAGAGGACCTCATAAACTGGATTAATAAATAATGAATAAGTGAATGACATTAAATACAACTCCAAGTATTATTCATGGTAGTGACGAAGCCTCTCGGATGAGCGGTGAAACGCTTTCGACCAAACAAACTTTGTCCAGTTGACAAATTGAATTTCTCCTTTTATCACAACTCCAAGTATATTTTAGTGAAGGAACAATATTATAACATGGCAAAAAGCTCAAAAAAGTCAATTTTGCATTATAAATGTGTGGTTAAGATTCAAGAAACCCTGACAGTATCACCACTGTCCTATCCTTGCAAAATACAATTTATTAAATTTTGATGCAAATATTTGTTTCCTTTTCAAATTCTTCATAGTGCTGCTCCTCCTCTGAATGGTTTCGTCTTATTGACCTTCGAAAAAACATCATGAGTAACATGCTCATCCTCCAGAGGAGAGTGCACTGTCCTCAAATGTAAGACCGCACTCGCCAAATCCACTTTTTCCTCTGTTGCTGTAAGTCACTGGAATCATTTGCCAAGAGAGATTCTAACCTGCACTTTTCAAATGTTTGCATGTCTGACAAAGAAGTGGCTGATCTCTAAACAAGTTTGTACACATTAGGGATGAGTGTGATTTGAATAATTAGTAGAATGCAGACATGGGACCAAGTCACACATGTGCAAGTCTCAAGTAAGTCTCAAGTCTTCACCTTCAAGTCCCAAGTAAGTCTCAAGTATTTTTTTCTTGGGCAAGTCAAGTCAAGTCAAGTCACAGGCTATGTCAAGTCAAGTCAAGTCAAGTCCTGTAATAGGTCAAGTCAAGTCCAAGTCAAGTCACCTTTGGCGTATTGTTGTAATTTTAGCTGCAGAATCTGATCTTAATAAAGTGAAAGGCAATATATAAGAAAGTGTAAGTAATCATCACTGGCTCATGTGCCCAACCTGTTATCAAATATGTGTATTGTAAATACTCATGTTCAGTAAAATACATCATAGACTCAAACAAAACAGTGATAATGTAATTATGTATGGCAAAAGTGATCTGTACATCGAAAACCAAACTGTTTCACATGTTTTCAACATTGTTTCAGCAGTGAGCTGAAACCAGTAACAGCTAAAACAAACTTGTATTAAACTTTGTTACACTCCCTAACTCACTCTGTCCCACACACACACACACTTTCTAACACACACACACACTTTGTAGCACACACACACACACACACACTTTCTAACACACACACACACACGCACACACACACACACACGCACACACACACACACACACACACACACACACTTTCTAACACACACACACACACTTTCTAACACACACACACACACACACACACACGCAGAATATCCACAAGTAGCTATCCTTTTACAAAGTAACAATAACAGCTAAAACAAATACTAACTTACAGTAAAAATGTCACTTTTCTTTGCACATTTTTCTCTCACACACTTTCTGTCACTCACACTCACACAGTATATCCAGCAGTCATTCCCTTTTTGTGAGGAAACAAATAATAGCTAAAAGAAATAGCTTATTAATATTAAACTTTGTTACATTTCTCCTCTCACTCACACACACACACACACACCACTCCTCGCGTGCGTAATGGGTCAGGCGCGCTCCTCGAGAGCTCGTGTATTTAGACTACACCTTTGTAAGAGACTGACTAAGAGTAAAAAGTGATGAGAGTTTTGTTTATTATTATTATTTGAACGTAGACCCTCGGTCAAGTGATCTCCTGCATACCACAAAACCAAGCCAACAATTGATCTGAGCAACGCCAAGAGACAGAACATTAACGCCACAGCCCTCCACCACAAGCGCAAACACAGCGCAACTCTCACATCTGAGGGGACTAAACCAGGACTGGACCAGGTCTAGACCTGGACTAAACCGGGATTAAACCACCACGGGCCACTATTTGCTGATTTCGTGCGGCTGGTTTGTGGCTGGGGCTGAGAGTACGAGGTCCGGGCGCCGCGGATCGTTTTCGTGCTCGCAGCCCCGGTGTACGCGCGGCCTCGTGCCGGTGGTGGTGCACGTGGTGCACGTGTTGCGTCCCAGGACATGGCAGTGCCGCTGAATGAGCACGAAAACATTATGTGAACACGCAAGTCATTCAAGTCATCGTGTCTCAAGTCAAGTCAAGTCCCGAGTCCTAGACCCCCAAGTCCGAGTCAAGTCTCAAGTATTTCATTTTTTGTCGAGTCAAGTCACAAGTCATAAAAACAGCGACTCGAGTCGACTCGAGTCCAAGTCACTAAGTCTCAAGTCCCCATGTCTGGTAGAATGTATAATGTGTGCGTGTGTTGGGCCTTGATAGAGAGTGCTTATGTGCTTGGTGTATGTAGTTTTTTTAAAATAATATTTTAACATTGTGTAAGTATAATTTTATCTAAATACACAATCTGTACTCTGAGTATTTCCACCAACCTGCTGAGGGACTACAGGTGTAAATTAGCATTCATGCTATAACCTGGCACCAGCATCTTTCCTATGACTATTGTTTTGGTTAATGCATAGATGTCAAACTCTGGCCCGCGGGCCAAATTTGGCCCTCAGTGTAATTATATTTGGCCCGCGAGGCAATTTCAAATTAATATTAGAGCTGGCCCGCCGGTTTTATACGGCGGCAGCGCTGTAACACCACATTTACCGCTTATACTACAAATCCCATAATGCTCTGCTGTTGTTTTGGCGCGTCAATCAGGAGAGAGGCAGACACGCCCCCTCCTCTGTGTCAGTAGCGGTCTTGGATGTATTAGGAAGGTACTGATCCGTCTTCTTGCGCACTCCTTCGGCTGAAAGCCCCGGCGCACCCCGCATCCCCCAGACCACACTGCGACCTCAAACTACAGCTGTCACTGTGTTACCCTACCAAAAAATGGCGAAAAGAAAGTCAGAAAATAGAACTTTTCTGGACAGGTGGGAGACAGAATATCTGTTTACATATGTAAAAGACAGACCTGTTTGTCTTGTTTGTGGAGCCAACGTGTCAGTAACTAAGGAGTACAATATTAGACGACACTATGGAACCAAACACCAGGACCAATATAAGGACCTGGACACGGCAAAAAGGAGCCAGAAAGTAAAGGAGATGAAAAAAGGTTTGGTTTCACAACAGAAAATGTTCACAAAAGCCACAAAACAAAGTGAGGCTGCTGTAAAGGCAAGTTATATCGTGGCAGAAGAAATCGCCAATAATATTATTATTATTATTATTATTAATAATAATCATATTATTAATAATAATAATACTATTATTATTTTGCACGCCTGCACTTTTAAGTTATATAAGCCTTGCTTGTTCAATATTCATTGTTAAATCAAAACTTGTTTGGCTCCATATTAAAAGTTCATATTTGTTCAACCTTTGTTCAATTTAAAATTTTGGCCCACTGTGTATTTGAGTTTGACACCCCTGGGTTAATGTGTTGTTGTGCACTGTTCCTGTACAAATAAAAAGCAGACCATCCCAAATGTCCTTTAAAGCAGAATTCAGCTCACAGTACATTTTCAATGTAACCTACATTCATTCATGAGTGGAATCTGAACTAATAACAGCTCAAGTGATCCCATGTATTTCCGATGATGTTTAGAGACAATGTGAGCCTCAATGTGACCTGGACTGTTAGTTATGTGATATGTTCATTTACATTTCCATAGCAATTTTGATTTTATTACTCGTTACTCATTCATTCCCAACATCAACGTACAGGAGGAGTCGGGCCTTACCGGCTGGTTGGGGTTCCAGGAGCCCATATGCTGTGGGTCATACCAGGAGGCCTTGCCAGGGGGCAGGTCACTAGAGGAAGGCTCCTGTGTGCGTGGAGGGGCCGTGTCCAGCTCTCTGGGGGCCGGGCTGGAGATGGCTGCTTTCACCTCTGCAATAACAACACACAGGATCGCTTATAGTTTGTCCGCTTCCTACCAATTGTAATCCATCTACAAAGACAATCCTTGTACAAAACTGTAGTCATCTGGTTCACTTGTTTGGAATTTTGAGACCCCAGTTAAAGGGCCCATGTTACACTATTTCTGATCTATGTCACAATGTTATTTCCTCATCAAAAACATTCCTGGAATTTTGTCATTTTGTTGTTGTAACACACAAATCCTGTATATTTATGACAAGTTCTCTCAAATGGAAAATACTTGTCATGTGGTGCTCCACAACCATTTGGAAATTTTCAGCCCTAGAATTGCCAAACTCCACTAAACCAAAGGTAAATTGTAGCTGTTAACATTTGTACAAAGCCACCTGTTAAAAGTAGTGTGTTCTAATGTGGTAGTGGCTTACTTCATATAAACATTGGGCTGTGCAGCTAACAGAATATGAATTGAATTGTGGTCAAACTATTTACAGATCGCTGCCAGTTCAGGCGTTCAGGGAAAAAAAAAACATCAAGTGGAAAATCGTAATAGATTCATGTGAGGAAAGAACTTGCTGTATTACCCGGCCATATAAAAGTGTTGTACCTGCTTGTGGGGCAACGCCAGGGGGGGTTTCTGCTTCTAACAAGGGGATCTGTGGTGGTACAGACTGGGGCTGGTGCTGCTTCTTCAGGCTGGAAACAAACTCCTCGTGCTGGGCCTTGAGAGCTTGGACCTGCTGCTGGAAGGCTATCTGGATGGGCTGCACCACACCCGCATACTCCGTGATCAGAGAGGCCTGGGGGGAGCGGAGATTGTTACAGATCTTTCTATACATTATTTGTTTAAAAATGCATTAATATACATACAAAAAACATTTAAGCAACACTGCGTAGCTTTCTGGAGGTGGAACAACATTTCCATAAAAACAAGTAGAAGGAACTGCTTCTCTCGGTCAAGTAAGCACAGTTTGTAGAGATGCAAGCTCACTCACAATAAAATTTTTTAAAAATCCAAAATGAAAATAAACTTTTTTGTCAATTTTTGGGCAAGTTAGGTGGTGGGGTTTTAAAGGTCCCATATTATGCAAAATTGAGTCTTGTGAGCTTTAAGCCAAGTTATAATGTTACCTCCTCAAAAACATATCAGCCATCAGCCCATCACCTCTGCCCCCACACCTGCCCCACCCCCACGGAGGAACCCAGCTCTATCTCCTTGTCACCTGGGCAGGTGAGAAGGCAGCTTGAGAAAGTGCACCAGTGGCTCAGCTCAGACCTCTGGTGGCACCATCCCTGGACCCTCTCCAATTTACCTACCAGGCTCACATGAGTGTGGAGGACGCTGTAATCTATCTTCTGCAGTGGGCTCACTCACACCTGGATAGTGTTAAGGGCTCTGTGAGGATATTGTGCGATTTCTCCAGCGCCTTTAACACAATCCAGCCCTCTCTGATGGGTGAGAACTTCTCAGGATGAGTGTCAGCTCCTCCATTGTCTCCTGGATTACTGACTACCTGTAAGGCAGACCTCAGTATGTGCGACTGGGGACCACCCTGTCTGATACTGTGGTCAGTAATGTAGGAGCAATGTCAGTAATGTCAGTAATGTAGGAGCAAATTTTGTGGAGTGGTCCCAGGTAAACGATCTGCTCCTGAACTTGGAAACCAAGACAAGACCAAGGATCTGGTAATTGACTTCAGGAGGATGAGGTCACCTCTGGAGCCCATTACCATCAAGGGTCACAAGGTGGAGATCGTGGACTGCTACAAGTACCTCGGCGTTCAGGTGAACAACAGGCTGGACTGGAGGGACAACTGTAATGCTGTGTACAAGAAGAGCATGAGCAGACTCTACTTCCTGAGGAAGCTCAGGTCTTTCAATGTGTGCAGCAAGTTACTGGAGATCTTCTACCAGTCTGTGGAGTCCAGCGCCCTGTACTCTGCTGTAGTCTGCTGGGGGAGCAGCACCAGTAAAAGGGACATTGGACAGATTGACAAATTGATCCACAAAGCTGGTCACATGATTGGCTGTGAGCTGGAGACATTTGTCACAGTGAGGGACAGGAGGACACTGGACAAACTGCTCTCCATCATGGACACTCCTGCTCACCCACTGCACCAGGCCATAGAGGGACAGAGGAGCTCATTCTCCAACAGACTCCTACAGCTCCACTCAAACAGTGAGAGATACAGGACTACATTCATACCATACTCCATACAACTGTATACAGCTGGCATTGTATATCTTTGATATTGTATTTTATATTTGTCTACTACTTTTCTATTTAAATCTGAGTGTACATATATTTTTTTATTATCATTATTTTTATGTATATACCCGGTAATTATGTCTCATCTGACACAGGTCTATTGCTCCTGGGTTGCTATTCCATCCTTTTTTTCCCCCCTTTTTTCTTTTTACCATCTGTTTTCCCTGTTTTATTGATCCACAGTTTCCCTAGTGGATCAATAAAGTTTGTCTAAGTCTAACTCCAAGTCTAATACCTGAAGAAGTGTTTTGTTTCATTCACACATTTGAGTAACCCTTCGTTATTAGTCTGTCTACATCCCCAAAATGCTCTGTTCCACCTTGTGATGTCACCAAGCAGCAGTTTTCAATTTTCAAGTTAACGTTAACCTTAAGTTTAATAGATCGACAATTCTAGGGCTCAAATCTTCCAAATGATTCTAGTGAAGGTGTGTGGAGTTTAAAAACACAGTGGAGCATTTCCTGTATTACCAAATGACATCACAAGATGTCACCATTTGAAAGAACTCAGCCTAAATAGTATGCAGAGTTTGTGTGTTAAACGTGTGAATGAAACAAAACACAACAAAGATGTGTTTTTGATGAGGAAACATTATAACATGGAAAACTGTGTAATACAGGCCCTTAAAGTAAGCTTTAAAGGAAAATTAACGTTTTTTACAATCTGAGCCTTCTTTCGGCAATAAAACAAGTAGTTTTACTCACCCATAGCAGTTTGGTGTCAATTGGAGCAATATCGCACAACTTATGTTGAGCAGTTGAGCCTACTAATGATCCCGTATCCGTTAGCATGGTGCTCGGGGCATTACTTTCCAAATAACACAAACTTTAGCACTTTTCAAATCACAGAAGATCGCTGTGTCAGGGTAGACTTTTAGTGGATTCCAAAACGGCCTGAAACCCGATATCCAGCTATAGTTTCATTTGATGACGTCATCAGAGAGGACAGTGCGCATGCGTGAACCCAGCTGTTTTGTAAACACCGCTAGTCCGAAAGAAGCTAACACCGCTCTGAACTTTACTTTTCTGTTGCGATATCGGTTTCAGGCCGTTTTGGAATCTACTAAAAGTCTACCCTGACACAGCGATCTTCTGTGATTTGAAAAGTACAAAAGTTTGTGTTATTTGGACACCGCAAATCAGTGCCCCGAGCACTCACGCTAACGGATACGGGATCATTAGTAGAACAGAACGGCTCAACATAAGTTCTGCGATACTGCTCCAATTGACACCAAACTGCTATGGGTGAGTAAAACTACTTGTTTTATTGCCGAAAGAAGGCTCAGATTGTAAAAAAACTTTACTTTTCCTTTAAGCGGAATGGTGAAAACTTGCTGTAGTGGAAATCCAGCCCTCACTGTGGGAGCTCGCTTACTTGGTACTGGCCCAGACCCAGGGCAGGGTTCTGCAGCTGCTGAATGGTCTCGTCATCAAAGTAACCATTTTTTTCCCAAAGCTGCAATAACTGTAAAGAACAAACCAAGTTAGAGGAGACTATGACTGTAAGTGGAGATTGTGTGAACATGTGTGTAGAGTACCCTGGTGATCTTCTGCTGCTTCTCCTCTTCCACAGCCAAGAAGCTGGTGCAGTAGATGGGCACCACCACCTTCTGCAGTGCTGCCAGCAGGTCCTTCTGATGTTTCCTCTGACTGCGCACACAGGACATTATATGACCTACATATTTCCAGCCTTTGTGATTTGTGACAATTCAAATAGAGATTTTGATGCCAACTTATGTGTACATAGGACTGTGAGAAGAGGGCTGCGTACCAGTGGTGCAGCACGTCGTTGGTCAGGTAGATGAGATGCAGCCGCAGCTCAAAGTGCACTCCATCAGCAGTGATGCGGTTCCTCAGGTGTGACGTCATCAGCTCACAATGTGCAGGGCTCTTAGCGTTGGTGAACATCCAGTTCTTTCCAGCCTGAGGATGGGTCACAGACGGGATGAAACTATGCTCGTACCCCTGATTTGCTGGAGTGGGTAGGGAGCTTACCGAGATGGCGTCCTTAGTGCACATGTCGATGATGGGCTGCAAGATACTGTCAAACTCAGCCATGTCAAGCTGGGTCTCTTGTAACAGCTTCTGAGTCTGCTGCTCCACGGCCAGAGCGATGGCCGCCGTCACCTGCTCCTAAAGACAGGGCAGCAGAATGTGAATAAAACAAAAATATACATGACAATGATACGAGTAGGAATCATTCTGTTGGACCAAATATTTCACCACACTTTTACAGAACACTGGAATACACCAGGCGAACTCTAACAGCTGGTATTTATCACAGTAAGAGCCGGTTAGACCCACAAGCGGCACTGAAGAGCGTTTAACCCCACTACACCTACACACACATTCATTATGGAATTTATAAACTTAAATTACAGCCAAAAGGGCTTTCAAGTTATTAAATTAGATTTGTGTAATAATTAGGCTAAATAAGAAAATTTTCATTAAAAAAAAAAAGTTTCACATTAAAATCAAAGTACAATGCGATTAATCATGAGGAATTATATTGTGTGTGATTAATGTGTGATTAATCTGATTAAAGGTCCCATGGCATGAAATTTTCACTTTCTGAGGTTTTTGAACGTTAATGTGAGCTCCCCTACCCTGTTCAGGCCCCCCCATGGCTAAAAGTTGCGAAATGTCTAAACTGAGCATTTGCGGTCCTTTTCTGCGTTTGAAAAAAACACAGCTCAAACGGGCGATTCTGAACAAGGGAACTTTCTGATGTCACATCAAAAAATGCAGCTCCACCCCCCGTCTGGATGTCTACCCACCGTCTCTGTAAATCACGCCCAGAGAGTTTGGACCGCGAATGAGCTACGCAATGCGAAATGCGTTTTTTTATTTGCCTGGAGGCACGTGCGAGTGTTTCTAGGCTCGGAAGTACTTTACCCGACCCTCTGGACATCTGAAACAGCAGTGGTTTGATTTTATTTTCTGTGAAAATGTGTTTTTTTCATTGAAACGCCTCTCATTTCTTCCTCCGCTCTTAAAACACGGAAGTGGGAGACAGAGCACAGCGCAGCGCTAATCCAGGAACCAGCGGCACATTTGCCCCCCCCCACCCGCTCCTCTAACCTATCTCTGTCCTTCTCATTTGCATTCAAGCAACAAGGCCCAGAACGAGTTGTTAAGAGAGAGATTTTCTGACTCTGACTGTGTACATGTGTCTTTCTCATGCACTGAGTCTTGGTTTTGGAGCAGGATTCATTTACAGTATTAGGGAACCATTAAGGCACCATATAAAAGCATCAAGAAGTACCATGTCATGGGATCTTTAATTTTTTTTTATCGTTTATCTGCACTAATATTTTGTCTTGTGCATTTGAGATATACAGTGGAGCAAAAAGTATTTAAGTACAAGTACAAATTAGTGGCTATGATTGGACCATTCCAAAAAAGGACAGTTATTTACACTTGGTCCGGTTCCAGACCCTTCTGCATTTCAACATTTGAGTAGATGGGACTGGAGTGCCAGGCTTATTGGGGTGCCCGTAACATAAGTCTGGAGGTACCTGTCGGAGAGAACTGAGGTGCTGCTCCTGCTGCTGCAGGTTCCACAGGCTCTGCTGGATCAGTTCTTCAATGGGAGGAGCGCTGGGTGGAGGGGCGCCTGGTGGTGGAGCCCCAGGAGGGACCCCAGGAGGGACCCCAGGAGGAGCTATGGATGGGCCCAAGAAGGGAATGGAGCCAGCAGGAAGTTCTCCCCCGTCTTTATTCCCAGGGTTGTACATGTCTGAGAAGATGGAGGACATAGTTTGAAATCACAATTAAGGGACATCACATATCCAGAGAGTCATGATACAGCAGGCACATGAAGAAATCCAGAAAAACAACGGCACAGTGAGGGCACATGCAAACTGTCCCCTGTCAAGGACACTGTAGAGCCTCTCAGTCAAACCACCAAACCACACACAGTCAAAAGCATGACACACAGGCAGGTGGACATACGGCCATGACTAAGTAAGATTTTCTGAATCTCGGTGGAACTTTCTGGTTAAAAAGCCCAAATAAAACAAGTAAATTAAATGAAGATGATAAACCAAATGCCAAGGACATGAGCAGAAATAAAAGTGCCCTTTGGCTTTCTCATGTCAGCTCCAACCTCTGTGCAATACCTGGAGACTTCAAGTCCTCCGCATCTCGAGCAGAGGCATCTGAGATAGAAAGACAACATTTCACAGCTTTAGTTCAAAGGGCTCAATGTGGCTTAGGCCAGTGACTCCCACAGCTCTCTGACAGGTATGCACTAGTCATTAACCCAACAGTCAAATATGCAACAGCAACTCTTTTCTTGGACCAGAGATTTGGTTGTGTTTCTGTTACTTTTTAACTCAGTTTAAATCTAGTGTGAAAACATGCCCCTTCTGTCTAGCATTTAATGCGAGTTAATTAAAGTATCCTAGTATTGTTATTCTATTTTTCCTATGTATTTAAGATGCCCTTTGGTCAGTTGAAGTTGTGCTTTATAAATAACGGGTCATTCATTTGAGGACAGTGAGGTTCAGATCTTAGCCAGGGAAAAGAATTGGTTTGAGAGGGGAGTTAAAGAGGCTATTTTTGTCAAAAAAGAGAATCCTTCTCTGAACAGAAATGGTGGAGTCAGACATAATTTGCATCCCATCTACAATTCCATTCTTAAGCCTAGATCAAGCAAACAGGGAAACAATAGGGCTAGCCGGGCAGGGCCAGAGGTGGGAAAAACAGTCGTGTATGGATGAATAGGGATCGTTATCTAGACGCCAGAGAAACAAAAGACGGAAACCAATGAGATAGTTCCGGAAAGTAGTTAGCTAGGTAGCTCCTCCCTACAGCAAGATATAAGCAAGTGTCTTACCAGTATTCTTATTAGAGCTGACGAAGCCTCTCAGATGAGCGGCGAAACTTTTTCAACCAAACAAACTTTGTCCAGTTGACAAATTGAACTTCTCCTTTTATCCTTTATAAATAAACTTGAACTGAATAATTCTAATGTATAAAAAAATATATATCTGCAGTTTTGTGTTTGATCTGAACCTCCACCACAGTGCGCAGTCATGGTTGAGCAAGAATTATCATTGGCATTGAAAGTGTGTGCGAGATCCAGTCAGTAAAACAGATCAGACCCAGAAGACACAGGAGGACAAAGAGAAGTGGTGTGAGGGGCTATGACATACGTGGTTGCTGCTCCATGGCCAGTCTGTACTTGTAGTAGGTGAAGTAGTCTCCTCCAAAGAGAAAGGAGAACTTGGCATTGTCTTTCTGCTTCTCCATGGTCATCTTCTCAAACTCGGGGCCATTTCGGGCAACAAACTGGGCCAGCTTGTCGATAACATTTCTCAGCTCCTGATCTGTGCAGGAATACAGGACATATGACCAGAGTTAAACACAGCATGCCACCTACCGCCTGTACAACAGATACCCAAAACTGGCCAATAATAACAATGAAACCTAGTAAATTGTGTGCTTGTCTCCAGTCATAAATAAGTTTAAAGGGGACAGATTAGGCTATCTGATGCATGTTATTTTCTTATTTAAAAAAACCCAAAACATTGTGTTTTGTCTTATTCACATGTTTAACACACCCGGCATATTTAGGCTGACTTCTGTTCCACCTTCAGCTCTGCTGTGCTTTTAAACTCCATATACACGACTAGAATCATTTGTATAGTTTCAGCTCTGGAATCACCAGTCTCGACTGAACAAAAGGTAAAAGGTAACTGTTAAGTTGAAAACTACAACTACGTGACATCACAAGGTGGATCAAAACACTTTGTGCTTTGGAGCTGTAAACAGACTGATAATTAACTAACAACTTTACAACATGACTTATAAGCTTGTCAAGGATCAATTTTGTGTAATATATAAAACCTTTAATGTCATACTGTGAACATCCCAGGCAAAGCAAAACCATTTCAATACAGGCAAACAAAGAAGGGGGCTGATTTCACCTTTAGTACACCTTTAAATATAATGCATTACAATAAAGATGGAACAATTTACCGAAATGGTCCGGGGCTGTCACAGTGGTCATAGAGAAACACAAGACTGGACTGTGTAACAGGTCAACAGTAAATGCATTGCTATCAAACGGGAAATCATGACTTGTTTTGCAATCAAAACAATCTGTCTGAAAGAGGTAACCCCATTAGCCATTAGCCATTAGCCGTGCTCCGCGGCTAATACCCCTGATGCCCTGCCACACGCACCTTCAGGCGGCGTCGGGACATCCATGTTCGCTCTCCCCCAGACCTGTCGGTCCTCCGAAGCCCCGCGGGGACAGATCTGTGTGATAACTGTCTGATTATTCTCTGTTTATCAAATAAAGCACACAGCTCTCGTTTACAATGTGCAGTGAACTCAGAATGACCCGGAAGTACTGCGAAGGCCGGATGCGGAAGTGCACTCCGCGCTTCCTCCCGGTGTCGCACTGCGTGGATCCGTGTGACCGGTGTGAGTGTGACCGGTGTGAGTGTGACCCGTGGGCTGATCGTCGTGTTGTTGTGCGGGACTAGTTTGGAGGTCTCATTTGATGAAACTGTACCAGTTTAGGGACAGTCTCGCTGTTTGACTGCGTCCTGACAAGTGTCCTCTCACGGTAAGTGTGTTCTGTGGAAAAGACTCCCGTGTTATTGCGACGTGTCCTCGTGGAGCTCAGGCCCTGTGGTCCTCTGGGGGTAACATCCGATCGCTCGTTGATTGATCATAACATTGTGATTCCTCGGTGATTTTCAGTACGTCATGGTTCCAACAGCAGCTTTAATGTGTTTTGGGCTCTGGCCAGAACCACGTGAACTTGCAGTTGTGAATAATGTATTTGTATTTGAGCAAGATGTGTTTTAGTTATTATTTCTGAGAGAGTGGACTGGACAATAATTCACGAAGAATGGGCCAAATGACTGAGCAGATCTAACCAAAACCCATCATTCTTTTGGATTTAAACGAGCAAGGCTATTGGATATTAGCAAGTCTGCTGTTTAAACCTTCCAAATATTGTGTTGTTGGTGCTACTTTTAAGTAGTGATCTCAAAATGAATGAGCTCTGGAACTTACAGTTTAGTAAGTTTAGTAAGTAAATGTATGGCTGAAAATTGATTCAGTGAAATTAAATAATCAAACATCTTTAGATTACTTGTAGTAAGTTTCCCCTTCGTCGTCTTTAGGGGCGGCAGTAGTTGGTAGAGCGTTTGTCCACTCATCCAAAGGTTGGGAGTTCAAATCCCGCTCTTGACATAAGAAACATCAGTGGTTGAGCGGTCTGATCCACTGACCCACAGGTTGGCAGGTGTGATTCCAGCTCCCACAGATGAATGCTGCCGTTGTGTCCTTGGGCAAGACACTTAACCCACCTTGCCCCCAGTGTCTGCGTACACTGGTGTGTGAATGTGTGTGTGAATGTGTGTGTGTGAATGGGTGAGTGGTTCCTTGTTGTAAAGCGCTTTGGGTGCCTTGAAGATGGAAAAGCGCTATATAAAGATGTGACCATTTACCTTCTCCTCCTCATCCTCCTCCTCGTCCTCCTCCTCTGGCTGCAGTTAGCTGAGCATGGCCATGGCCAGTGTGGAGCAGGTGTCTGCAGTGGGACAGGTTCTGCTGGATTCCAAACAGGAGCTGGCCCGGCGTTTTCGAGCCCTCTTCACCCTCAGGAACATTGGAGGTACGTCGTGTGTGGAGCGCAGGCTCCTGCCTCATCTGTCTTTAACAAGTGCACTGAACATGTGGTCTGGTTACAGAGGTTCTTAATATTAGAGCAAGCAATACTCCCATCATCTGCTTGTTGTTGCAACAGTTTATTGCAGTGTAATAGTTAAGTTACAGAGATATGACAGTTGCTCATCATCTGTGAGTTTAAATAATCCATTTGCTCTAAAATGTCCGAAGAAAGTAGCAAAAGAAAGCTCAATATGTCTATAAAAACACAATATTAACAATAGTACAGTGTCTCCCAAAACAAGCTAGAACCTCAGAGACTGATCACTTCATGGTTGTCTAGAGAGTTCGCTCAGCGAATGTGAAAAATATATTACTTTTGTTTATGCTGACAGAGAAGACGTTGAACTTTGTGTCAGTTTTGTTTCATATGAGTGTTGTGTATTAGGGCCAGAGGCTATCAGCTGGATCAGCAGAGGCTTCGGTGATGAGTCTGCTCTGCTCAAGCATGAGCTGGCCTACTGCTTGGGTCAAATGCAGGACGCCCAGGCCATCCCCACCCTCACCGCTGTGCTGAAGGACACGCAACAGGAGCCCATGGTCCGACACGAAGCAGGTACCACCTACTCCTGACCATCCTGCCCATGTATGCACTGTATGTGAAGGCCTTTGAGAGGACATCAAATGTTCCATACTATGTTTTACTGACTCTTATGGTGCTTTAATAATATTTTGGTTTAATCATTGTTTTCCCCCCACATTAATACTAACACTAATACCACCAATGTCCAATTTCAGCATTATCAGCTAAGCTCTTTTCAATTTAATTTAGCATAAATGCTAGACTGTAGTTTAACAGTCCATTTTGTTTAGGATCATAATGTTGTGTATAGGGTCATAATGCAACACAGAATTCACACATACAGTTAGCATTAAATTGACTACATTAATTTAGCATGGTGGATTCACTGAATAAATACAGTAATCTCAGTAATACTAACAGTAATAAGATACAAGTGCATACAGCGCAGGTGTTCTAAAAGCAAGCTTTTACTTCTCTAGAGAACACTGGTAATCTGTTTAAGCTGTATGCCAATTCTAAGGAGTCATACAGTGCCACTGCCCTGCCCCCACTAGGACGAAGAAGCGGGCCTTCAACTCTGGTGACAAGGACGAGGTGAAGAAGGTGCAATGGCAGCTGAAGGTCCAGCTAAGGCAGGGCCAGGATGCCTATGGAAGGAAGTTGGAGGTTAAACTCCTGTCAGGCAGGCCTCAGTACATGCAACTGGGGACCACCCTCTCTGACACTGACAATGTAGGAGCCCCCAGGGTACAGTCCTGTCTCTGTTCCTGTTCACTCTGTACACCTCTGATTTCAATTACAGCTCTAGGCCCTGCCATCTACAGAAGTTCTCTGATGACTCTGCAGTGGTTGGGTGTATCAGGGATGGACAGGAGCTGGAGTACAGGAGACTGATTGCAAATTGTGGAGTGGTCCCAGGCAAACCATCTGCTCCTGAACGTTGACAAGACCAAGGAACTGGTGATTGACTTCAGGAGAAAGAGGACACCATTGGAGTCCATTCCCATCTAGGGCTGTGATGTGGAAATAGTGGACTGCTACGAGTACCTGGGCGTCCATGTGGACAACAGGCTGGACTGGAGGGACAACTGTAATGCTTTTACAAGAAGAGCATGAGCAGACTCTACTTCCTGAGGAAGCTCAGGTCTTTCAATGTGTGCAGTAAGTTACTGGAGATCTTCTACCAGTCTGTGGAGGCCAGCGCCCTGTACTTCTCTGTGGTCTGTTGGAGGAGCAGCACCAGTAAAAGGGACATTGGGCGGATTGACCAATTGATCCATAAACCTGGTCACGTGATCGGCTGTGAGCTGGAGACATTTGTCACAGTGAGGGACAGGAGGACACTGGACAAACTGCTCTCCATCATGGACACTCCTGCTCACCCACTGCCCCAGACCATAGAGGGACAGAGGAGCTCATTCTCCAACAGGCTGCTACAGCTCCACTCAAACAGTGAGAGATACAGGACGACATTCATACAACTGTACAACAACTCAATCTTAAGTAACAGATAAGCTTATGCTCTGTCAGTCAGTACGTTATTGCACTGCCGTTCTTGTCTCCTGTTTATAGCTGTGATTTTATTTTTTATTTTATTACTTATGTTTCTATTTTGACTTGTACATATACATTTAGTTTTATAATTATGTCTCATTTGACATCTGTCTCTTGCTTTTTTGCTATCTTTTTTCTATCTTTTTTGCTGTACCATCTGTTTTTGTTCCTCTGTTATTGTAAGGTACAGTGTGCGTTTGGCATGCACTGGTTACAGATTTGCATTCAACTGAGTTTTCCTCTGTCAGAAGGAACAGGCACTTGTTTAAGGGTCGGATATTTATTCAGGAGGAAGGACAAGGTAATATTGAACAGGAGGACTAATTGGTTACATGTATGGGTGTGTGGTTATCTGAAAACAAGAACAAGAAAAATATATAATATTAGGGAACAAACTAGGAAAAGAAAGAAACGTACTATAACACAAAGGAACCACAAGTGGGCGCTCCAGCATAAGGCAACACCCATAGAACATTGAAGCATCGTAAATTAGCGATAGCTCCTTTACCATTAATTATAAACAACAAGAACTATACGTTCAAATAAACTGCCAAATATATACATTTGCAATCAAGTACAGACAATACTCACACAGCAAGAACGCACACGGCACTCATACACACGAACCAAAGGATACCCGAGACCAGCACGAGGAACCGCTCCTTATACAACTAAAACAACAGCGCACACGAACTTGAGGGGCCCCAGTCTCGGGGAACAACAGTTTCGACTACAGGTGCATTATGGGTAATGTAGTCCCATGCCAGACTTTTAACAGCCGCCCCTGTATTTGAAGGTCAAATACACACATGCAAAAAGTCCACTAGTTGGGAGAAGTGCTGCCGGTGTCCTCAGGTACTTCCGGAAGCTCCACTAGTTTGGTTACAGGGCGTATGTAAGTATTGTCTTTAACTTTCACCTCTGCAGTTCGGACAACACCGTCTGATCCTGGGAAAACCTTGGTGATGGTGCCAACAGGCCACAGTCCTCTGGGGAGATTTGCATCCACAATCATAACAACCTGTCCCACAGTCACATTGTCTGTAGATTTCCTCCATTTCTGTCTCAGCTGAAGCCCAGGGAGGTAGTTCTGGATAAAACGCTTCCAGAAATGGTCACTAATCACCTGACTGTATCTCCATCTCCTGTTAGACAGAGCATCGTGTGGGCCATACACTGCCTGTGGTAGTGCTGAGTCACGCCTTCCCATTAACAAGAGGTTGGGTGTGATAGGGTCAGGATCAGCCACATCAGAGGAGGCATACCCAAGAGGTTTAGAGTTTAGGATGCCCTCAACCTCTATCAGTGTTGTAAGTAGGACTTCTTCTGCCACGACTTGATCTTTCAGGATGACCTGCAGAGCTGACTTGACGGACCTGATTTCCCTCTCCCAGGCTCCCCCAAAGTGAGGCGCATGCGGTGGGTTGAAGTGGAAGTTAATGGTCTGGGTGGCCAGCTGTTGCTGCAGTTCTGGGGCCATGTTCTCAAAGGCGGTCTGGAGCTCATTGTTACCCCCTCTGAAGTTCGTGCCCTGGTCCGACCACAGCTCGTACGGTTTTCCCCTGCGTGCGATAAACCTGCGTAATGACATAAGAAAGGAGTCAGTGTTAATGCTTGGCAGGAGATCCAAGTGCACACATCTGGTGGTGAGGCACTTGTAGATAATCCCCCAGCGTTTCTCTCTTCTGCGGCCAATCTTAATCATGTATGGACCAAAGCAGTCCACGCCTGTAGACCAGAATGGGGGTTTGTACAGTCGCAGCCGTGACGAGGGAAGGTCCGCCATTTTGGGAGTAGAAGGAGAAGCACGCCATCTTTTGCAGTCCACACACTGGTATTGATGTTTCTTAATGGCTTGGCGTCCTCTGATGATCCAATAGATGCGGCGTATCTCTGCATACAGCCTCTCTGCGCCAGGGTGAAGGAGCTGAGTGTCATAATGCTTTATAAGGAGTTTAGACAGAGGGTGATCTGCGGCCAGCACAATAGGGTGGATGCTGTCTGGGTCTACATCCGTAGCCTGACGCAGGCGGCCTCCAACTCTGATCAAACCACTAAGGCTGTCATACTCAGGAGAGAGGGCACTCAGACGGCTGCTTAAGGGAACAGTGTGGCCTGCTCGGAGAGCTTGAACCTCGTCTGGGAAACTATCAGTTTGTGCAGAGCGGAGGAGTGATGTCTCCGCTTCTAGACGCTCCGCGGCAGTGAGAGCGGTGGCCGCCCCGTGCAGGGACTGGTGAGTGGCGAGGACTAGGTCCTCCAGCGTTGTGTACTGTGCTAGATCTGGGAGATCTGGGAATACAGCTGCATGGCTGCAAAATGTTGCCTTTCGGAGCTCTTCACTTCCACAGTCTGTAGGACCTGTTGGGGGCTTTGGCCACATGTCCTGTGTCTGAGTCAGAAAGTGTGGGCCTTGTGACCAGCGGCTGGAAACCGTTAACTCTGCCAGAGGCTTGCCTCTAGTGATGTCATCTGCAGGATTATTATCGGAGTTTACATAATACCACTGCGCTGGGGAGGTCAACTCCTGGATATCGCAGATTCGAGTTCCCACAAATACTTTGTAGCGGCAAGAGCTGGACTGGATCCACTGCAGCACTGTGGTGGAGTCTGTCCACAGGTAGATAGGCTGTAGAGGGATGGTGAGTTCTGTTTGGAGCACTTTAGCTAGTTGGGCTCCAGTAAGCGCAGCACACAGCTCCAGTCGGGGCATCGACACCTGTTTGCGGGGAGCTACCCTGGACCGTGCCATGACAAATGAAGTGGAAATGTGCACTTGCTGTTCCATCACCCTCAGATAGGCTACAGCTCCATAGGCCCTCTCAGAGGCATCACAGAAAATGTGAACCTCATATGTTGCACTGTTACTATGGTGAGAAGGAGCGTAACAGCGAGGCATGGTGATATGCTGGAGATGTGACAGCTCGCTCTCCCATTCAAGCCAGGTTTGCAGCAGGGTGCCTTGTATGGGCTCGTCCCATCCTCTCTCCGTGCTCCACAAAGCCTGTACTATCAGCTTCGCTCTTGTGGTGTAGGGGCAGATATAACCCAGTGGGTCATACTGACTGGCCAGTACTTTGTACACATTACGCAGTGTGACAGTAGTGTAGGACACTGGGCGGTGCTTGTATGCCAGGATATCTGTTGGGCAGTGCCAGCTGAGACCCAATGTTGACTCCTGTGGATCAAGGCTCTTGAAGTTTAACCACAATTCACAGCTCTCTGACCTGGCCACACTGGGGAGATGAGCAACCACTTCAGGGATGTTGCTCGCCCACTGGCGTATCTCAAATCCACCGCTAAGAAGAAGCTCTCTCATTCGGTCAATAAGCGCCTTGATCTTTTGTGGGTCAGAAAGGGACTGCAGGCAGTTGTCCACGTAGAAGGCTGTGTGCACAGAGTCATACACATCCTGGTGAGTGTCTTTATGTTCCCTCACATGCCTCTGTAGAGCAAAAATAGCACAGCAGGGGCTGCACGTGGTTCCAAATGGCAGAACTCTCCACTCATACACGTCTGGGGGCCGCTCTGTTTCACCATCTCGCCACAGGAACCGCAGGAGGGGCCGGTCCTCTGGGAGCAGTCGGATCTGGTGAAACATAGCTTTGATGTCCCCGCTCACCGCTACAGGGTACTGCCGGAAGCGGAGTAGTACACCTAGTAGTGTAGGCCCCAGTGTAGGCCCTGGCAGGAGGTAGTGGTTGAGGTTGGTTCCCTGGAACTCAAAGGAGCAGTTAAAGACTACTCTAGCCTTGTTGTTGTGATGTACAATGTGGTGTGGAACGTACCAGGATTCAGTAGAGCTATGAATCTCTTCAGGAGTCAGCTTAACCACATAGCCTGAGTCCTTTAACCTCTTGATCTCCTGATTGTAGGTGATAGCTAGATCTGTGTTCCTAGCCAGCTTGCGTTCTGTGGATCTCAGGAGGCCCTTGACCATTTCAGGAGAGACTTGAAGCTGAGGAAAATCTTTCTTCCGGAGTAGGGGAGTGGCGTATCTCTCTACACCATCTACAGGGACTCTGATAGTTTTATCCTCTAGCATGGCTATAGCTTCTCTGTCCTCTTTAGAGCGTGTGACCTCCTTCTCTGGTTTGTGGAGGGAGTGTCTAGTTGCCACAGGCGCTGCACATTCTGGTGGAGGGCCTCAGCCGGAGAAAGGCATGACAGGTTCAGGCAGGACACCTCACCCTGTTGTGCAGGCAGGCTGCAGCTTGGACCCTGGATGGCCCATCCAAGCTTTGTGCAGATGGCGATTGGCCCGTGGGCTGGCCCACGCAGGACCGGGTGAACAGGTGTGATGAGGTGAGCATTGTCAGAGCCAATCAACACTAAAGGCTGTACCTGTGTGAAACCCTCAAGCTGTACACGCTGTAGGTGGTGATACTTCTCCTTTAAGAATTCAATTGGGCAGGACTGTTCAGTTAGGCATAGCTGTGTTGCTGTGAAGGCACCTGTAATCTTGTAGCGTGTTCTAGGCTTGGCCTTCGGAGAGAGGTGGAATGAGACGCAGGCTCCCTTTACCTGGATCACATCATGGCGGATAGTTCTCAGTGAGAGTGTCTCTTCTTCCTGCTGCAAGCCCAGTGATTTGACTGCAGCTGGGAGAATGATGGTTTTCTCCGAGCCATCATCTAGGAGAGCAAATGTGTCTATGGACTTTCTTTCATGGTGCAGCTGAATGGGCACAACCTTGAGCATAACACGGCTTGAATGACTGAGAGGACCCAGGAAGACTCTGCTGGTGCCCACTGTTAGGATGCTAGGGTCCTGTTTCTTTGCTTCGGCCAGGTCATGTAGCGCTAATAAGTGCTGTTCTCCACAGCTGCTGCACATTTTCTTCAGCGTGCACTGTTCAGGAGTGTGTTTACGGCCACAGCGCCAGCATCTGGATTTCTCCTTTATCCAGGAGGATACAGCTTTGAGATCCAACTTCTTAAAATCTACACAGCCACTAAGGTAATGCTCTGTCCCTTCACAGTAAGGGCAATAGGGCTTAAACTTCTGCTTCTGCTTCGAGTGGGCCGAAGGAGGAGCCTGTGCCTTCTGCTCTGTCTTAGGTTGTGACCGTGCAGGGTCTGAGCCATAATAGATGGAGGTGGACTTACTATGTGACTTCGGCCCTGCATTGGCTCTGAGGTGGCTCCTTTCTGGACCTGGCCTATCTGCATGCTGGGACTGAGTAGCTTGTCTTGACAGTTGCAATACTTGTGATTTACGCTCCAGCCATTCAGAGAGGTCATACATGTTGTACGTGCGACTGCTACCACTGCGAATGATGCCACGTGTGATACAGTACTCAATGAAACTGTCTCTGTAGCTAGGAGGAAGCTTAGTGAGCAGTCTGTCTACATGTGAACCACACTGGAGCTCACTGGCTGCTACATCATCCATGGTACTGAGGAGGCCAACCAAGCTGGATATTGCCGAGGAGAAGTCTTCAAAGGCCTGAGAGTCACCAGCTTTAACAGGAGGGCAATTAAGGATGGCACTCAGCTCACTCTGGACCAACTGCCTTGGCTGCCCGTACCTTTGCTCCAGAGCTCTCATAGCACTGCTATAGGGCGTACGGTCATGAATGTAGCGGCGGGCCACCTGCAAAGCACACGGATGCTCCAAATGATCCAGCAGGATGTGATACTTATACTCCTCTGTGAGATGAGTATGTGGCCCCAGTAAACTGTCCAGTCCCTTCTTCAACAATGCAAAGTCACTCTCTCTGCCCGTTCTAAACGTCATTAGCTTAGGTTTAGGGATGCCGTATGAAGATGCTACTATCATCTCCATCAGGTTAGGATGGGTGACATCTGCTGGAGAAGGATGGTAGGCAGCCTGCTGAGATGGGTAGACGGAGGCCGATGGATAGGTAGGATAATGGTGATCGGCTGAATCAGTGGGAGGAGCTACATTTGACTGATCATGGGGAATAGGCTGCTGTGTCTCTGCCCCCGGTGGTGAATAATACATGGAGGAAGATTGGGGTCTACTGAAGACTGTTGGGTTATGAGGCTCTGCATAAAATACCTGGTTAGAGCGGGTAGGAGGATGTACATGTTGAAACCTCTGGCTGTACATTAGTTCTGAGTGATGTGGTTCAACTCTATCCAGGCGCGCTGATTGGACTACTTGGCTGTCAGGTTGACGCTCAGGATGGATAACATGACTCACCCTAGGTGGTAGAGCGCGTAGCGGCGCAGGCTGACGCACCGGCTGAAGTACTGGAGGTGCTCTGGGCTGTGGAGCAGTCAGAGGAGCAGCCAGAGGAGCAGGCCAAGGTGCAGGTTGAGGCACCGCTTGAAAAACATTGGGCTGACTGGCATACTGTGGCGCAGGCTGAACTGCTGGACTGACTCTCGGCGGTAGAGCAGGCAGTGGCATAGGATCTGGAGGCAGTGGAGCTGGCTGGATAAGGATAATGGGGCTCAGAGGGATAGGAGCAGGCTGAGGAGCAGGAGCTACATGTGATTGCACTATGGGATCCAGTGGAGGAGTAGCCAACTGTGATGCAGGCTGGACAGGACTTGTGTGTCCTGCAGTAAGTTCTACTGGCCTAAACAAATTCACGGGAGTTCTGGTATCTCGCCGGGGGACTGGTGCCAGTAGTGGTACAGGTTTGAATACAAGGGGAAGGGAAGCAGCTCTGTCTGATACAGGAGTCTTACTGTGCTGAAAGAGAGGGCTGGAGGACTTACATCCTCGCTCCAGCATCTCCACACGCCTGTTTAATGAGCTATTGGTCTCCCTCATGGTGACTTGCATCTCTTTCATAGTTGTCAGTATTCTGCCCCAAGCACTCTCCATCTTCTCCCATCTATTCTCCTCCTCCTTATCTGGTTCATCTAGAAGATAGTCAGACACTTCTGGATCAGGTAAGCCATGTTCATAGTCTGCCAGATGTCCCGGAAGCCTCCTGCTCCTGTGTGGACGGGGACTATGCTGTAGTCTCTCCTCCTGAATATCCTCATCTTGTAGTGAAGTTGCCATCTTGTTAACTCAGCCAAAGGCTATCCGGCTCGAAGGACCACTTGTAAGGTACAGTGTGCGTTTGGCATGCACTGGTTACAGATTTGCATTCAACTGAGTTTTCCTCTGTCAGAAGGAACAGGCACTTGTTTAAGGGTCGGATATTTATTCAGGAGGAAGGACAAGGTAATATTGAACAGGAGGACTAATTGGTTACATGTATGGGTGTGTGGTTATCTGAAAACAAGAACAAGAAAAATATATAATATTAGGGAACAAACTAGGAAAAGAAAGAAACGTACTATAACACAAAGGAACCACAAGTGGGCGCTCCAGCATAAGGCAACACCCATAGAACATTGAAGCATCGTAAATTAGCGATAGCTCCTTTACCATTAATTATAAACAACAAGAACTATACGTTCAAATAAACTGCCAAATATATACATTTGCAATCAAGTACAGACAATACTCACACAGCAAGAACGCACACGGCACTCATACACACGAACCAAAGGATACCCGAGACCAGCACGAGGAACCGCTCCTTATACAACTAAAACAACAGCGCACACGAACTTGAGGGGCCCCAGTCTCGGGGAACAACAGTTTCGACTACAGGTGCATTATGGGTAATGTAGTCCCATGCCAGACTTTTAACAGTTATATATTATACTGTGATAAGTCTGCTACTGTATCCAAATAATTTCCCTTGTGGATCAATAAAGTTTGTCTAAGTCTAAGCTCTGGAGGTGTGATGGGCTAACTCCACTGTTTAACACTCTTGAATGAAAATGGATGAGGTAGTGGGCATACAGATTCAGATCCTTAAGTGCTGCTTTCTGTTTGGTCAGAGGAAGCAGTCTGTTTTGGGAATTGCAATGGTTGATATTGCTCCCCCATGTGTGAAACTTGTGTCACTTTTGTAAAGGTGTTGGCTTGTACGAGCCTAGTAATGAGCTGCTGTGTTCAGGAGAGGCCCTGGGAGCCATTGGAGATCCTTCTGTCCTGGAGCTGCTCACAGAGTACTGCCAGGACCAGGTTACAGAGGTACAGTCTGCCACGGAGCACACCCAAACCATCACATCACTCACTGGGAACTCACTCATGTTTTTATGAGTTTTTATGACATGCCAAAATACTGTATATTTACTGTACAACAAATTTACACAGTAGCTTACAAATTACAATATTATATTAATATATATTGTTAATATTAAATTGAGTTACAAAGAACAAATAAAAGTTTAAATAATAATGGTTGCAAATGTGTCAAAAAGCCTCATCTTTTTGACACATTCTGTACAGTCTGTCTATGTAAGTAAATAAAAATATGTATTAAATAGGGCTGTAATGTAAACAAAGAAGAAAAGGGTGTTGAAAACAAATGTTGAAATCACGATTATCCCCCTCTTTCATAGATCATGATTTCTTATACTTGAATTGTACTTCATTTTGGCTTTAAAAAACAAGTACAGTGGTACCTCACCTTACGAATGACCCAACAAACGAAAATTTCAAGTTACGAAACGCCTTCACGGTAAATTTTTGTCTCTAGATACGGAAGAAAATTCAAGTTACGAAACGCGAAATCTCAAAAATTCAAATAATGCGCGCTCAGCCACACACATTATAGCTTTTCTCAGACTGGATTTAAACCCCTCTCACACCTGTCCCCCGTTCAAACCCCCAAACACCCACAGATTCCCAACAAAACGTATCAATAGTGAAGTGTGGGGGGAAGCGGGAGGGGGGAGAAGACTGCACGCGGACATGTGTGATAGCGCAGCATGACCCGGCGCGGAGCTGCCAGCAGGTCCAGACCAAGGTCTAAACCTGGACTGGACCAGGACTAAACCAGGACCAAACCAGGACCAAACCAGGACTAGACCAGGTGGATTAAAGCGGTCTATTTCCTGGTTTCGTTTCGAGTCACAGCTGAGGGGAGCAGCGAGTAGGACATCACGCAGTCTGAGTGCATGAACGCATGAACGAGACCCATGCAAGAGGTCAAGACCTCCTCTAGACCTGACCAGGTCTAGAGGAGGTCTAGAGGAGCCGCGGTGGTCTGGACTAAACCTGGACTAAACCAGGAGGAGCCGCAGTGGTCTGGACTAAACTAGGACTAGACCAGGTGGACCAAAGCGCCGCACGCACGTCCACCCCCTGGCCTCGCCTCGAGCCACAGCAGAGGCGAGCCGCCGCTCGCACGCAAGAGCCGTGGCGGTCCAGACCCGCTCCAGACCTGCCTGCGTAAGGTGCTCACAGAGCGGCCTGGATAGAACTGTGAGGTCGGCCTCTTCAAGACCTCCAGGCCGGTGACCGGGATAATCCTCTGAGCTATGCCCGCGTAAGGTGCTCACAGTGCGGCCTGGATAGAACCGTGAGGTCGGCCTCTTCAAGACCTCCAGGCCGGTGACCGGGACAATCCCCGGACCCATGCCCGCTTAGGGAGCTCTTAAGGCGGGCTGGCAGTGTCCCCCTGGGTCCCTGGATGTCTGGAGCTCCGTGCCTGGCAGGTCTAGAGCAGGTCCAGACCACACTATTAAAAAAGTTACACTATAAAAAAAAAAACTTGGATCGGGGCCTTGGAACGAATCAGGCTTTTTCCATTGAAATAGCTACTCAACTTACGAATTTTTCACGTTACAAAACCACTTCTGGAACGAATTAATTTCATAAGGTGAGGTACCACTGTATTGTCTTTCTGTACACATTTCCTAAACAATACTGTACTTCAGTTGAAGGCATTTTAACACAAAAAAGTCACATTTGTTTGTGCATGTGTGAGCAATCTTTATTGCTAATTTTTCAAGACTGCATATCAACCTCAGCACGACCGGCATACTACGTCCACTGCTCTGTGCTTACTCTGCAGTTCTTCTGCAATTTTATTTTCTTCATCTGTGATGCACGTTGGATTCGGCAGCATCATCTAGTCATTTAGGGACAAATGAAAATTCACTAGTATACTAGTACAACGATGTCAGCTCACACTGGCCATTGCAATTTTCTAATGTGGAAGTGCACTTGTTTCTTTTACTAAGCCATTTTAGATGAATATTGTGATTTAATATGTGCAGATTATAACATAAATACATTAGTTTAGCAGACAAGTACAATGGACACAAGCACAATACATTCTTATAGTTTTAATTCAAATGTGATGCACAGCCCTAAGATGTAGAGAAAACCTGATAATACCAGTCCTCATATGAACCATGTTTTGCCCTCTGTGCAGGTGGCAG
Organism: Paratrypauchen microcephalus; assembly: GCA_036785185.1. Classification (NCBI taxonomy): domain Eukaryota; kingdom Metazoa; phylum Chordata; class Actinopteri; order Gobiiformes; family Gobiidae; genus Paratrypauchen; species Paratrypauchen microcephalus. The sequence goes on along the minus strand of JAVJIX010000144.1, from coordinate 956,758 downwards.
AGACTTGTCAGCTGGCAGTGGCTCGTCTGCAGTGGCTGCAGTCTGGAGGACAGGCCCAGGATGATAGCCCCTACACCTCTGTGGATCCTGCCCCCCCTTCACGCCAGAAGAGTCCCACTGAGCTGCGAAGCATCCTGCTCAATGAAAGTCTGCCCCTGTTCGAGCGCTACCGGGCCATGTTTGCGCTGAGGAACCTGGGCACAGAGGAGGCGGCACTGGCTCTGGCTGATGGTAGGCCCCAGGCTGAGACAGGCACTAGTGCAGGGTGTTTAAAAACAGTAATGGCCAGTAATATTCAGCAGGTCTAAACAGCTAGAGTTTTATATCCTTCTTTTTTATAATTAAATTATAACAGTGTTGCTGTCAATTAAATGCAATGCATTTCATTAGAAATGTCTGATAGTAGAAGAGGACTTATCAGATATGTGGCAACCATTGACCATCATTTTTAAACATTCTTGTTATACAGTACACATTTTATATAATTGAAAGACTGAAATCATTTGTTACTATAAAGCTGCTGGTTAACCTCAGAGTGTTAACCTCAGATATATATATATATTATATATATATATATTATATATATATTATATATTATATAGAGCTGTGTTTAGGGTCGCCAACAGTCTCTTGAAAAACAGAATCGTCCCGTATTCAGAACAAAAGTACGTGTATCTCGTGTAAACTTTGTATTAAACTGCGGGCCGCGCGAGCCCGTGTCTGGAGCCGCGGACCGAGCGAGTGAGCGCAGCTCTTTCATAACAGCGTGTACCATTGCGTGTACACAGGTTAAACTTTATAAAACATCCTATACCTCATCCTACCTGCCCGTGCCTCACTTAACGCGTCGCTCCTCGCTTTTTCACCTGCGCCTTTTAGCGCGCAAAAGCTCCTCCTCAATGCCTCTGATTAGACGAAGTGCAAAGCAAAAACAAATCCAATATATACTACTAGTAGGCCTACCTGTTAATAAAATGTGTTTTTTTTGTACTTTTATGTACAGTTTTACTTTATTGCTAACATATAGCATATAGAAATCCAAATTTCAGAAATTTTAAAATTTCCGGGGGGGGGGCGTGACTTTCCGCTTTTTTCATGTTTGGCCACTTTCATCCCTGGTTAACAGGGCATCATATTTAGTGAATGCAGCTAACAGTGGTGCACGCTAAGCTAATCCTGTGTTCCTGTGGCAGGCCTGCAGTGCTCCAGTGCTCTGTTCCGTCATGAGATCGGCTACGTGCTGGGCCAGATGCAGCACCCAGCCGCGGTGCCGGCTCTGAGCGCGGCTCTGGAGCGCCCTGAAGAGAACCCCATGGTGCGACACGAGGCGGCAGAGGCACTGGGCTCCATCGGCAGACAAGAGTGTGTGGGTGTGCTGCAGAGGCACCAGGCAGATGGAGAGCGTGTGGTGCAAGAGAGCTGTGTGGTAGCTCTGGACATGCTGCACTATGAGAACAGTGAACAGTTCCAGTACGCAGACGGACTTGTACGGCTGCAGGGCTGAGACGCCACTCGGGATTCATGGAAGAAGGAACTCTGTCACTCACATAAAGGCTGGACTAATGCAGAACAGACCTACCTCCTACGGGATTAGATTAAAATGCCACAGTGCCAATCTTTTTGCCATGGAAAGATTTACCAATTATGAAAAAAATTGCATTTTTGGCTTGCACCAGTACACCTTATTTTATAGTGTCATCATATATTATTACTTTGGTAAATCTCATACAATGTTACTTTCTTTTAGTTCATAATTTGCCATAAACTAAATTACAACACTCAGTGTGATCCCTCCTCTAGCATGGGATGTAAGCTTTTGAAAAGCGTTGTCACAGTGAGTAGTGAGTGAGTCAAGGCCAGGCCCTGTATATGACCTGTGTCTGTGCAATGACTGTAGTGTTTGATTTCAAGGATTTAAAATAAACCAAATATCTATATAGGAAAGCAAAATGCAAATGCCTATGGCTTGTGTGCCCTTCCTTCATTTGATTTGATTTTCACTTTTCCTCTTTTCTCTGCTCATCTCCTCAACCATTAAAACAAGTGCTTAGTCTCAACGTATACATGCAGTAAACGTGAAGGTGAAGGTCTGTTACCTCCTTGTCTCCATGTTTGTAAAATCGTCCAGGTAGATCCCATGATAAAGAAGAAATTAAATTTGTCAACTGGACGAAATCCTTGTCTCCATGGAAATGTTGTTGCTTTGATGAGAATATAGCGTGGCATTAAACTTGCCTAAGAATGTATGTTTTTCAAGGAAATGATTTAAAAAAAAAAAAAAGGTTGTTTAAACGAATAAGTGGAAAACTTTGTAACTTGGCTAGTAGGATGTCTTGTCACCTGCTTGTCTCCATGAACAGGTTATTGCAACAAAAATCTATTTACAATTCATTATTTGGCTCATTCAAATACCTACAGGGTCAGTGTATTAATATTAGTGGCCTAACAATCTCATTATGAAAATTATGAAAACTGACATTTTTTCTCAGCTCAAGGGATCATCATACAATTAATGTAATGGCAAAAGAAGATGCAAGATTTTTAAATTCAAGAAATTATAACAGTTGGCAAATACCAAATGTAAACAAATAAAATGATGGGATTGATATTTCTAGAAGAATGGGAAACATTAAAACAAGTTACAGTATGTTCCTTTTCAGAAGTGCAGACGACCGAACAGTGAACAATATTGTTACTTTGGTTTAAACTTTTGAGTTTAATGAAGGATGCAAGTATTCATGTCTGGACTTCTCACTGACGATATATTCTTTCTACAGTCTGTGTTCGACTCTGTGGCGCCCTCAGGCGGTGAGTGCTGATACTGGGGAATGTGCTGGAAACGCGGACAGGAGGAGGACTGGGCGGGGGCTCGGGTCAGCTGGGGTAAGGCAGTCTGGACATTTCCCCATTTCATGAGAAAAAGGATTGAAATACACACGACTAGTTCCTACCGATCAGTTTTAGAACGTTTAAAAGATGGTTTAAAGGCACATGTTACCTGCACTTCACATTCATAATTGTAAATATGGAAACCAACATTTTGGTGCGTATTCAAGTTGTTCCTTCTCCTTGCACTCTTACGATTGCCAAGAAAAGTGACTTGAAGACATTATAGATGTCTTTATAAGCTGTGTACTCTTTCGTACCCGTTTCTGAAGCAAATTCCACTAGAAAGATTGTGTTAAAGCTTTCTAGTGGATTGTGTTCCTTGCAGTCGTTTGGATTACCTACGCGCCATGAACGCAGCACGAGCTCGACCTGTCACACACCCGGAAGTAAATAAACACTAGCGCGCACACGTGACCGCACAGACAGACATGGCGGCCTACAGGCTCACGGGTGATCTGTGTCTCCGGGGCTGGGCTCTGGTGTCCCGGCGCTGCCTCAGGCCGGGCAGCGGCATCAGGAGCTTCAGCGGCTTAAGCGGAACGGTCCTCAGGGCGGACACGGAGCCCGCTTTCCGCGCGGCGGTAGCGGGGTGTAATATGGGACCCCCGCTGTGGAGCCGGGACATACGCGCACCCTCCCGGTACCGACTGATCCCGGCCCGGGCCTTTGGGAACCGAGTCAGTGGAGAAGACGGCGCCAGTAGCGGGGCGCCCGGGGGAGAGGAGCCCGGAGGAGATGGAGACGGCGGCGGATACAATGGCCCCCACATGACCGCCCTGACGCCCATGATGGTGCCGGAGGTGTTCCCCAACGTGCCGCTGATCGCCGTCAATAGAAATCCGGTGTTCCCCCGTTTCATCAAGATCATAGAGGTAAGTGAGCCCTTCCAGAACCCGCTCCGTTATCCCACAGCCGCTCCTTCCCTCAGGGTCGTACCGAGGACACATGACGCAACATTGCGCTGCTGCTGTACAAACTTGTTTTTAGTGCACGAGCCATCAAACTCAAGTCCGTTGAGTTTTTACCCGTTTCCGCATCTCCACAGTATGTGGGCTATGAGTTGAGCTGGACTGTGATGTTTCTCCTTTTGTAGGTGAAGAACCCGGAGCTGATGGAGTTGCTGCGGCGGAAGGTGCGCCTGGCACAGCCCTACGCCGGAGTCTTCCTCAAGAGGGACGACAGGTGTGTGCTCTGCAGGGTCAGAGGCCTGTGGGCTTTCCATCTCTGTGTGCTGCTCATATTAGTATGGACTGTGTGTTGCTTCGAGCTTAAGTTACCTTGTTTAGTTTTGTGTAGTGCTTTTACTAAACTAATACAAGAATCCAATGCATTTGTGAACATTATTGTGATTATAATCTGGTTCAGTGACAGTGGCAACAAAGCATATTCAGATAATTGTAGTTCTAAAGGCTCAACAGGTCAGAGCTCTACCCGTGCTGTGCTCTCACTCACATCTCTATGTTGTAGTAACGAGTCGGATGCGGTGGAAACTCTGGACTCCATCTACACCACCGGAACCTTTGTGCAGATCCATGAGATGCAGGACCTGGGGGACAAGCTGCGTATGATTGTTATGGGCCACCGCAGGTAAGCTCCTTCCCTGGACAAGCCCCATCCTCTGAGTTTACAAACTTTACAGCAATATGACAGAATATGAGAATGAGTTATCTGTTGTCCCTTGGCAGCTTGATCAAAACAATCAATTACAAATGGGGTTCCAAATCTTTCAGGGATTGCTCATGAGAACTTTGTTTTAGTGCTGTAGACCATTTTTCAATTCAGAGAAATGCATTTATCAGTTGTTTATTTATCAGTTATGCATTTATCAAAATGCCCATATTACTTTTTCATTTAAAAAATGTATAATTTGATTCATAATTTGTAATCACAATGAAAAAAATGGGCAAACCATAAGGGGGACTCCAATAACACGGCTAACCTTTGTGACCTCTGTCTGTAGATGTAACATGTCAAATCTGAGCTCATTTGGACCAAACACCAGGCACTTTAATTATTTTGCACACACCCTATTCAAAACAGCAGCGAAGCTTTGATCCAATATGGCCAACTGTTCGTCATAGGGCAGTGTGACGGTGACATTTTGTGTCTCCTTGAGCTCTGTCACTGTTCCGAATTTTATCAGCCTTAATGCCAAAATACTGTATGCTTTTCAGCGTCCCATAGACTTTGAAATTTAGCATTTTCAAGGGGGTGCTGTTGAGTGGGGTCACTTGGGGCATTGTCGCAATGCCCATTTTATCAATTTTTTTGCTGGACCAGTCGATCTGGAACCCAGTTTGGGGACTTTTCGTTCATTTTTAAAGGTCCCATGACATGGTACTTCTTGATGCTTTTATATGGCTCCTTAATGGTTCCCTAAATGAATCCTTCTTCAAAATCAACACTCACTGCATGAGATATGACTCTGACAGTCTTCATGAGGCTAGATGTGTGTCTAAAATGCTTTATTGTGGGTGTTGCTACTTCACTGCAAATGAGAAGGACAGAGAGATTGGCTAAGGAGCGGGGGGGCGGGTTTCCCCCGCAGCTCAGCGCAGCTTGGCTCCGCTCTGTCTGCTCGCTTCCGTGAGAGACAGATGAGAGACTTTGCAATGAAAAAAAGCATATTTACACAGAAAATAAAATTAAACCACTGGTATTTCAGAGGTCCAGAGGGTCGGGTAAGGGACTTGCGAGCCTAGAAACACTCGGACGTGCCTCCAGGCAAATAAAAAAACGCATTTCGCATTGCGTAGCGCATTCACAGTCCAAACTCTATGGGCGGGATATACAGGGACGCTGAGCGGAGACAGAGGGAGGGGCTGGAGCTGCATTTGCCGATCTGACGTCAATAAGGTGCCTTGTCCGAACTTGCCCGTTTCAACACTGGTTTTGTGTAACGCAGAAAAGGACCGCAAATGCTCAGTTTAGACATTTCGCAACTTTTAGCCATGGGGGGGGGGGCCTAAACAGGGTAGAGGAGCTCACATTAACGTTCAAAACCCTCAGAAAGTGAAAATTTCATGCCATGGGACCTTTAAGGCCTCAAAATCGTGACCGTTTGAAATAATAAAAGAGAATAAGAAACCCATGAAGAACAATACCCCTCGGCCAATGAATAGTACAGCTTTAATCAGCTTTAATCATGGCAACTCCTGTGTCTGTCCCTCAGAATCCGGATCACTCGGCATCTGGACGTGGAGCCAGAGGAGCCCACAGCGTCTCCAGACCCAGACTCGGAGCCTCAGCCCAAAGCAGCCCTGCCCATGCGCAGGAAAGGCAAACGGGTACGCAGAGACCCTCCTGCGAACCTGGCAGAGCAACTGGAGGATAAGGTTAGACTGGATCTACTGAGGCTCTTTATAGTTCATAGGTTGTCTACAGGGGTGAATAGCAACTAATGACAAATACATGATTGTAAGTGAGGTATTTTTTAGTAGATTTTTAAACCTGAACTTATACATGGAATGGAATGGAGTATATTTCTAGCTAATTGTATGTTTTTAATACAGTGACTACAAGGGCATTGTCACTGATAGAAATGATCAGGTTCAACATTTGTTAATTTACCTTTTGGATATTTCATGACAAAGTACAATGTAATCAGTAGAAGCATTTAAAATGACTGGAGTTACTGCTTTCAGCTTAACTATGCACAGCTGTCTCACCACGGCCTCGGCCCTTTCTATGTGGCTACAGACACACTTACAGTTGCAAGAAAATGTTCGGGATTACTTTGATTTCTGCATAAATTGGGCATAAAATGTGATCTTCATCCAAGTCACAACAATAGTTACTGCTTTAACTAATACTACACAAAAATTATATTTTTTCAGTTTTTAATTCAATACAACATGTATTCAATACAACATGTAAAAACCTCACAGTGCAGGGTGGGAAAAAGTCTGTGAATCCCTAGGCTAATGACTTCTCAAAGAACTAGTTGGAGCCAGGTTTCAGCCAACCTGGGATCCAATCAATGTGACCAGTTTGCAGGTGTTGGTTAAAGCCCTGCTGCCCTATTAAAAACTCACACTAGTTTTGAGATGGCCATTCTCAAGGAGGATTGCCTGACGTGAGCGATGCCCTGCACAAAAGAGCTCTCAAAAAACCCGCAATCAAGAATTGTTGCGTTTAGGGATATCAACAATTAATCGATTAACGATTAATTGTCGATTAAGACGTTGGTCGAACAAAATGCATTAATTGTAATTAATCGCTAATCGCGGACACGCGCACCCACGTGGTCACGAAACAAGGCAACCACGCTGCGCCGAGCTCGTCTTACAGCTGGCCGCAGGCGCCAACGGCACTGCTCAGCAGCCCCGGGTGTACGCGCGAGGCGAGATCGAACCGCGGCGCCCGGAATGCGCCCGGATGTGCCGCTGCTGGTTTCATGCGGCTGGTTTGTGGCTCGGGGCCAGCCGCACGAAACCAACAGCGGCACGTGGTGGTTTAATCCTAGTCCAGGCCTAGACCTGGTCGAGTCCTGGTTTAGTCCAGGTCCAGTCCAGGTTTAGACCTGGTCTAGACCTGGTTTAGTTCTGGTCTAGCCCTGGTTACGTTTAGTCGTTTAGACGTTTAGTCCTTAGCCAATCAGGACAGAACACAATTGAAAAAAAATTGAAAAAAACAAAAATCTGCGAACCGCGATAGAGCGAGGGATTACTGTATTTTGTTATTCAGCATCAATACATTTGTCTGCTTTTTACTAAGGAATAATTAATTGAGGAATATACAATATAATAATACTATGATATATTTTTGACTCAGTGTTATGTTACTATAGCTTATATTCTTAAAGACCCTATTGAAACACTAAAATTCAGGTGAAAAACGCTGCTTATCAGTTAATCGTTAATCGATCGATAAGGTCAATCAACTATCAATTAATGAATTAATCGATAATTTGCATCCCTAGTTGCGTTACATAAAGCTGGAAAGGGATATAAAAATATTTCTGGAAGCCTAGATGTTTATGTGTCTACAATAAGGCAGACTGTCTATAAATTAATGAAGTTCAACACTGTTGCTATCTCCCTAGGCATGGTCATCCTGTAAAGATGACAGCAAAAGCACAGTGCAGAATGCTCAGTGAGGTGAGAAGGAATCTTAGAGTGTCAGCTAAAGACTTGCAAACATTTCTGGCACATGCAAACATTTTTGTTGATATCTCTACAACACGTAAAACCTTAAACAAGAATGGAGTTCATGGGAGGACACCAAGAAGGAAACCACTGCTGTCAAAGAAAAACATTGCTGCACATCTGAAATTTGCAAAAGATCACCTGGACATTCTACAGCAGTACTGGCAAAACATTCTGTGGACAGATGAAACAAAAATTGAGTTGTTTGGAAGGAACACGCAGCACTTTGTGTAGAGATAAAAAGGCACAACACAACATCACAACCTCATCCCAACTGTGAAATATGGTGGAGCATCATGGTTTGGGGCTGCTTTACTGCCTCAGGGCCTGCACGGATTACATCATCAACAGAAAAATACATTCCAAATTGTATCAAGACATTTTGCAGGAACTGAAGCTCAAACAAGTATGGGGGATGCAACAGGACAACGACCCCAAGCATAAAAGCAAATCAACAACAGAATGGCTCAAATAGAAGAAAATACGCCTCCTGGAGTGGCCCAGTCAGAGTCCTGACCTCAACCTGATTGAGATGCTGTGGCATGACCTCAAGAGAGCAGTTCACACGTGACAACCCAAAAATATTGCTGAACTGAAACAATTTTGTGAAGAGAAATTGTCCAAAATTCCTCCTGACTGTTGTGCAAGTCTGATCTGCAGTTACAGGAAACATTTGGTTGAGGTTATTGCTGCAAAAGGAGGGTCAACAAGTTATTAAATCCAAAGGTTCACATATTTTTTCCATCCTGCACTGTGAGTTTTTAGATGTTGTATTCAATGAAAAACTGAAAACATATAATTATTGTGCAGTATTAGTTAAAGCAGAATGTCTTTGTTGACTTAGGCTACGTTTATACGACGACGATAAAAACAGACGCAAAAGTGGCGTCTCGTCTTCAATTTTGTATCCCCGTTTAGACGAGCGTTCTCAACAGGAAATGTTTGTTTATACGAAGACGCAAAAGTGGGCGAATTCGATTGAATATGCATGCCAGGCCGCTAATAAAAACACCTACCTTTTTCAGGACACCGACAGGGGCTCTCATCACGGTTGTTTCGCCCTCGATGTAGGGTCGGAGCTCTTCGCTTAATGCAACAAGAGCTTGTTTAGTCATTCTGAAGTTTTCCACCCAAGCACTGTCATCAACTAATCCATTCTCAAAATTGTCCCACCACAGACTGCCCGGTCTTGTCCAAACTCGCCTCTGTCACCTGCGACGTATTGTTATTGTTTTTACCGGCTTGGCCCATCCAGTCAGCTGTATGCGGCGTGAACATGTTTTGCGCTTCTTGCCGTTTAGACGGAGACGCGACCCGGGCCGTCTTCAAAACTCCACACTCTGGAAGGAGTCTTCAGATTTTTGCGGTTTCAGAGCCCGACGGCGCCGCCGCCGTGTAAACGAAAGACACTTCCGATAGAATATTTTGTCGTATTCAGTCGCAATCGTCCTAGTCTAAACGGCCCCTTAGATGAAGATCTGAATACATTTTATGCCCAATTTATGCAGAAATCCATGTAATCCCAAAGGGTTCACATACTTTATTTTTTTTTTTTGCAACTGTAAGAGCAGGTCTCCTGCTCTGATTGGCCAGAGCTCAGAAAATATGCAGATTGGCATTGAAAATGGCTAAATTCAGCTTTAAACAGTTTAATTAAGAGACTGAGTAACTTAATACTTTGTTCTCTATACTTCTCAAATTTGGCAACAGTATTTGTACAGTGGTACCTCACCTTACGAAAGACCCAACAAACGAAAATTTCAAGTTACGAAACGCCTTCACGTTAAATTTTTGTCTCTAGATACGAAAGAAAATTCAAGTTATGAAACGCGAAATCTCAAAAATTCAAATAAGCCACACACATTATACGCTTTTCTCAGACTGGATTTAAACTTTTCTCACATTTCTCTCTCGTTTAAACACTCAAACTTTCATAGATTTTCAACAAAATGTATTAATAGTGAAGCGTGGGGGGAAGGGGGAGGGTGGTGTGTGCGCGCGACACGTGTGTGATAGCGCACCATGACCCGGGGGCTGCGAGCAGAGACCCGTGCTCAAACCGTGCCAGGTCTAAACCAGGATTAGACCACCGCGGCTCTTGCCTGCGTTTGTTCATGCGCTCAGACTGCGTGCAGTCCCGAGGGGAGTCCTCACTGCTCGCCTCAGCCGTGACTCGAAACGAAACCAGGAAATAGACCCACACGCGGTGGTTTAGACCTGGTTCAGACCTGGTTTAGACCTGGCACGGTTTGATCACGGGTCTCTGCTTGCAGCCCCGCGCCGGGTCATGCTGCGCTATCACACATGTGTCCGCGCACACAAACCGCCCTCCCTCTTCCCCCCCACGCACGCAGTCGCTGCTCGCCTCAGCCTCAGCCTCGTGAGGTACACCGCTGCTGCTTGGTCTAGACCTGGTATAGTCCACGTTTAGTCCTGGGTTTACAGTCTCTACGCAGAACACAATGTTACACTATAAAAAAATGTTACACTATAAAAAACAACAACATTGAAATAGCTACTCAACTTACGAAAAATTCACGTTACGAAACCACTTCTGGAACGAATTAATTTCGTAAGGTGAGGTACCACTGTACTTCTAATCTAGTCACGTTTAACCTGTAACTCTGCGTTTACACAAGTACACATTTTGGCAGTACTCTTCACATTTGTTCATCCCCACATTGTTGCAGATCTCTGAAGCAGATCTTATCCCTGAGCTGCAGCCTCTGCCTTCCTCCTCCATCCTCATGGTAGAGGTGGACAACGTCCAGCATCAGAGCTTCACTGTCACAGAGGAAGTCAAGGTAAGACCAGGGACAGGACATGCAACAAGGTTTCACTAATGCTGCAAGTTTTAAAATCTGGCTAGCATACAATATCTTTTTAGATTAGATTTGTGAGAAGACTGAAATCTGAACTGTTTAAAAGCATTGTACCTGATTTTTACTGTCTTAAAAACATGAAAAACAGAATTAGTTCATTTTAAACTGTCTGAACTCAAGAGCTGCTTATACAATACACTACCAGTCAAAGTTTGGACACACCTTTTCATTTAGTGGTTCTTCTTTATTTGCATGACTATTTTTATTGTAATTCTCACTGAAGGCATCAAAACTATGAATAACACATGTGGAATGTAGTGAACAAATCTTAAAAACTTAAACTTGTTTTAGATTTTAAGAAATAGCCGTTCTTTGGTGTGAACCCTGGTTTGCACTTTTGGCATTTCTTGACCCTGACGAAGCACAGGTGTGAAGTGAAAACCAGTTCAGGAGACTTCCTCATCAAGAAGCTCATAGAGAGAAGGCCAAGGGTTTGCAGCACTGTCAACAAAGCAAAGGGTGGCTGACTTGGATTTGTGGATTTGAAAATAAAATATTTTCTAAAATATTAAAAATACTTTACTTTGCTACATAGTTAAATATTTCATATCATATTTTAGATATCTGCTGTATTATTATTATAAATGTAGAAAAAAAGAATAATGAAATATGGAGATGCTGAGTTGTCTACTGCAGTGTCTCCTCAGTTGCAACATTTGTCATTAGCTAACCAATGATGCCACTGATGTGTTGGCATCATTGGTTGGCACATGCGTAGCAGGTGTGGCTTATGTGTGCTTTTTGTGGACAGGCTCTGACGGCAGAAATCGTGAAAACCATCAGGGACATCATCGCTCTGAACCCCCTGTACAGGTCAGCCCTTTCTTCAGTCTGCCTTTAGTATCAGATCAGCAACATGCTTTAAAGTCTACATATACAGCCACTATGCCCATCTGCAGTGACCAGTGGAGGCTTGGAGAAACCCATCTTAGAAAACAGCACTTGTACTTGTAAATATTTCACATATTCAGTTGCAGTTTGTTGGAGTACATGCATAATGTACATACAGGAAGAAACGGCGAGTTCTCAAAGAGAATCCCTCTTACCTGTGCCAGTACGGGGCAATTCTTTTTTTCCCCCTGAAGCCATAATCCTGTCCAGTGATAGAGGGCCAGACTAACAGTACACAATCATTGTTATAAACAAATATCTGTAAAACCTAGGCTACTCCACTCTATACTACGCTATAGTCATTTGTGTGTGTGTGTGTGTGTAGAGAGTCTGTGCTGCAGATGATGCAGGCTGGACAGAGGGTCGTGGACAACCCCATCTACCTGAGTGACATGGGGGCTGCCTTGACCGGCGCTGAGTCCCATGAGCTACAGGAGATCCTGGAGGAGACTGACGTAAGGCTGCTTCTCTACACACAAAGCGTCATTAGGACATTATGTTATATTAGAGGTGTCAGGTATTGGCCTCTAAGAAATCATTAGTTGTTGTGTTTCCTCCTCTGCTGGTGAAAATAATAATTGGAAACTAATGTACCTTAATGTTGTCTGCAGATTCCCAAGAGGCTCTACAAGGCCCTCTCTCTGCTCAAGAAGGAGTACGAGCTGAGTAAACTGCAGCAGCGGCTGGGCAGAGAGGTCAGAGGTCGCATAGACGCACACTCGCACTCACACACTCACACCCCGGAATAATCTATCCCTGTGCTCTCAGGTGGAGGAGAAGATCAAGCAGACCCACAGAAAGTACCTGCTGCAGGAACAGCTCAAGATCATCAAGAAGGTACTATACTTTTGATCCATGTGCAATAATGTTTAACTGCTGTTTGATGGACGAGGAAGTGGAGGGGGTACTGAGGAGCAGAGATGAAACTGGTGTGTGTGCAGGAGTTGGGTCTGGAGAAGGAGGACAAAGATGCCATTGACGAGAAGTTCAGAGAGCGTCTGAAAACACGGACAGTTCCTCAGCATGTGATGGAGGTCATCACTGAGGAGCTCAACAAACTCAGCCTGCTTGACAACCACTCGTCTGAGTTCAAGTATGTCTGGTCCAACTGATGTGTGGCTATTACAGTGTACTGGAAAAGTACAAGTATGTGAGATACTTGCACCATAGTACTATTGGCTTTTACATTAATAATTTTCTAGGATATTGCAGGGCACAGATGAGCAGCCTCTGCACATCTGACTGTCTAGAAGACTTGTCCAGTCTGACTACAGTCTGTGTGCTCCCTCAGTGTAACCCGAAACTACCTGGACTGGCTGACCAGCATGCCCTGGGGCAGTAACAGCGTGGAGAACCTGTCATTAACTCGAGCCCGCGAGGTGCTGGACGAAGATCACTATGGTATGGACGACGTGAAGAAGAGGATCCTGGTGAGTGCTGAGCAGGCTGAAAGCTGTCATGTCTGTACATTTGTGCTGATGGCGGCTGCTTGCAGGAGTTCATCGCAGTGAGCCAGCTCAGGGGCTCCACTCAAGGGAAGATCCTGTGCTTCTACGGGCCCCCAGGTGTGGGCAAGACTTCCATCGCCCGCTCCATCGCCCGCGCCCTCAACCGCGAGTACTTCCGCTTCAGTGTGGGCGGCATGACTGATGTGGCCGAAATCAAAGGACACAGGTGTGTACCACGCAGCTCCTCTGCACCCTAACCTGTGCACGGGACATGGGGGCGGCGGACATGGGGGCGGCGGACATGGGGGCGGCGGACATGGGGGCGGCGGACATGGGGGCGGCGGACATGAGACAGCTCCTCTGCTCTCTGTGCAGTTGGCATGAGGACTCGTGTGTTTGTGACCTGCAGGAGGACCTATGTGGGGGCCATGCCAGGGAAGATCATCCAGTGCTTGAAGAAGACCAAGACAGAGAACCCTCTGGTGCTCATAGATGAGGTCTGAGCATAAGCCTTCTATTCTTACTGAATGTGAACCATACAAGTTCTGTCTTCAACAGTCTATCATGTGTTAGAGTTGTCACTGCTGTTAAATACTGTTCAGACATCGTCTCCGTGTGTGTGGAGGTGTGACCAGGTCTCCTCTCTCCCCAGGTGGATAAGATGGGCCGGGGGTACCAGGGGGACCCGTCCTCTGCCCTGCTGGAGCTGCTGGACCCTGAACAGAATGCCAACTTTCTGGACCATTATCTGGATGTTCCCGTGGACCTGTCCAAGGTGGACTCTACGCTCCTCACGCGCTCTCCTCATGCTCTTCTCACAGGCTCTCCTCACACTCTCTCCTCACACTCTCCTCACACTCTCTCCTCACACACCACACACTCTTCCCACACTGTCAGGAGACCCACTAAATGCTTGCTGTGCTGCAGGTGCTCTTCATCTGCACAGCTAATGTGGTGGACACCATCCCTGAGCCACTGCGAGACCGCATGGAGATGATCAATGTGTCTGGATATGTGGCCCAGGAGAAGCTAGCCATCGCAGAGGTACAGTGCACACCTGGGTCCAGGCTCCACACGTCAGCTCGGGCAGTAGGCATGCTCCAAGGTCCTCCTAGCTAAAGGTCACCCAGCAATGCACTTTAGACACTTAGACTAAATCCATAGATTTGCATCTGTATCTTTTCCTCTTTATTCTCTAACCACACCTCAGCCAGAAATCATATGGGGAAATAGGGTTACAAAAATATAGAAAATGTGATATTACTACTTCAGTATCGAGTTTTGATACTTTGAACTAGTAGTATTTGAGCAAGTATCAATACTAAAAACCATGTGCATAGGACAGAAAATTAACCTTCCTAAATAGCTTTAGATTGAGCTGAAGAGCACATATACTAAATTTAATGTTGAAAATCACATTCTAATGTCTAAAGAAAGTGTTTTTTTTATTATCATGGTATCAGAAGTGGATGTATCTATTCTATTCCTTAGTATTGAAATCGAGTTGATTGATGTATTGACCACACAGAGTCCATCAAAATATTTTACAATAACCGCCTCTGTTCATCTGACAAACATCTACCCTTCCTATCCTTCCTAATTTAGCCTTGTGTTGATTTTAGTTTTAGTGTTGGATTTTTGCTAGACTAGTCAGCTATAATAAACAGTGTGTATGTGTGTGTGTGTGTTGCAGAGGTACCTGGTCCCTCAGTTGCGCTCTCTGTGTGGTCTCTCTGAGGACAAGGCCAGTATTTCCCCAGATGCCCTGAACCTGCTCATCCGACAGTACTGCAGGGAGTCTGGTGTCCGTAACCTCCAGAAGCAGGTGGAGAAGGTACGGCTCTGCTCAGTGTGGGACCATGGCCAATCTGGGAATTTGGTGTGCATGGTTTTGTAGCAGCACTCTGCTTCAAAATGCAAAGTGCTGAGGGAATTATGTAGACCATAGTGCTTTGTGTTTCTTTAGGGCCAACATAAAGAAAAGTTTTTCAGAGCATTGTAGGCCTGCCCAAATACTCACAATGAAAGGGCCTGTACCTGCTTTTAATGTATTCTTGCCAAGACAAATACTCTTTACATCATGTTATTTGAGAAAAGAAAAGTGTCAGTTAGGTCATAACTACTAGGTAATAACGACACTTTCATCCAATCAGATTGCTGCTAAGAATCATGGGAAACCAATTACCTGACCCTATACCAGACACTTGATTCATTGATTCAGATTGTTTCCCAGACTTCCTAGTTGGGGCTGGGCAATTAGTCAAAGGATGACAGGATGACATGTCAGGTAGGGTCAGCAGATCTGTGTCAGGGCAGTTTGAGGAGAGGAAGAGCCAAAAGTGTCCCTCCTCTGTGTCCTGCAGCATCATGGGAGCTTTCAGAGGGAGCCAGGTAAACACAGCAATTGGTGATAAAAATGGGTCATTCCCTCAAAGTATTTTCTTTGGAATGTCTTTTATCACATTTGGTGAAAAGTTTGTATTTTACACAATCCATCAGTCCTTTTACTTGTGTCCTTTGACCTGCACTGATGCAACAATTTTTAGTTGGTTAAAATCCCATGATATGATGTTAAAAACTGAGCTCAAAAAACTAAAAGTTTCAAAAAGTGCTCAGTGTGTGAGGGTAGGGAACCACCCTTTACACTACCATTAACACGAGGACCAAAAGGAGGGAAACATAAGAGCATCAAAAATGAAATTGAAACATATAAAACATGTTAATATGTTGTTTTCAGCGAATATAGCATTTTGAAAACAATAAAGGATAACATGGTGGTCTAAATGCTATGTGTTAATACCCCATAGAAGTGTAATACCCCCTCTTTAAAGTGCATGATAGCTGATGACTTACAGCTGACTGTGTGTGTGTGGGCAGGTGTTTCGTAAGGTGGCCTTCTGCATTGTGCACGGAGAGCAGCCCTCCGTGAGCGTGACAGCTGAGAACCTACAGGAGTACGTAGGCAAACCCCTGTTCACCGTGGACCGCATGTACCAGGAGACCCCTCCAGGCGTGGTCATGGGGCTGGCCTGGACCGCCCTGGGTAAGACCGCACACACTCCTTGCTCCAGTTCAGTAGAATTAACTCTTTCACTGCCAGCCTGTTTTCAAAATCTAAGCCTGTAGAGTGCCAGAGATTCAGAGAATTTTCACTGATTTTACAAGACTCACAGAATACTGAGTTCTTTGACTATATAAACATGGCACACATCAAAATAAAGCCTAGACTCTCTTCTTTCACCTGGAAAAAAAATTATGTTTCTAACCTTTTCGGTTCTCAAATAACTGATAGTAGAACATAGGGTAGTTTCAGCAAAAACACAGTTTTTTGACCACAAAGTGGAGAAAACGAGCGTTTTGTGCAAAGAGGGATTTCGAGCAGATCAGTGACTTTGACATCAATATTTATTGATTTAGTGACACCTCAAACATCTAAAATAACAGAGAAAGAGATTTTTGATGACAAAGTACATTTTTTATTTACAAATATAAGAATATAAGGCTCTGTGAATAGTGCCAAGAGATGTTTACAGGATATAATAATATCTTTTCATATAAAATAGAACTTTGTTGAGGCTTTGTCTGAGGCCCAGAGTACAGACCCATAATAAAAACTAATACACACACACACACACACACACCCACCTACACACACACACACACACACACACATATATATATATATATGTACATACACACAAGTTCATGCATAAGACTTTACACAGCTACGCACGCACGCACGCACGCACGCACGCACACACACACACACACACACACACACACACACACACGCACACACACACACAACTTCATTCATTACAATTACCATACAGCACCATTACTGCTCCAAGTCAGTAAACTTCTTCTTTGGAGCTGTCGTAGTTCTGAGGAGACTCCCCGGTCCGCGCAGCGCACACATGACACGCCCCCTCCTCGAGCACAGCAGATCTCTGCTCAGACCTCGCTGCTTGATCCGGCTTGTCTCTGCGATCCTCTGATCCAGGATCCTGGGTCCCAAGAGCGATCTGATCGCTCCATAGGCGCTGATCAACAGTTATCTGCTTTTCCGGGTTCTATGGCCTCGCCATCTTACACACATCTATACACACACTGCACTCCTCCTTTCTTCCCCGGCTCTGATCGGCAAATAATGATACAAGATCGCCATCTACAGGTTGAGAGATGTGAATTACACCTCAAAAGTTGCTCCAGGCCGTAACCTAGCAACCCCCGCTGAAAAACGTGTTGAACGTCTATAGACGTTCTGGCAATCAACGGTTGGGTTCGCCCGAACGTCTATAGACGTCTCCGGCAGCCAATGAGTTAACTTGTTTTTTCATACACATTTTCTGGTTTAAAGCAGACCTATTCTGCAAAATGTACTTTTCAGATCAAGATCACATATTGTGCTTGAGCCTGCTATACAGTTATAATGTACAACACCCATGGATCTTGTTAAAATGTCCACATTTTAAACCGCAATATTCATCTAAAACTACTTGATAAAAGAAATATTCCGCAAACTACACTGTGGCTCATACCACGCACATCACAGAAAACCCCTTTGCAGACAGAGTCACAGGCAGACCCCAGACCTCTGGGGTTCTGTCTAAACAGCTGTAACATGGTTAAAAGCTCTGAAATGTCGATTTTGCGCGATAGAGCGAGGGATTACTGTATTTTGTTATTCAGCATCAATACATTTGTCTGCTTTTTACTAAGGAATAATTAATTGAGGAATATACAATATAATAATACTATGATATATTTATGACTCAGTGTTATGTTACTATAGCTTATATTCTTAAAGACCCTATTGAAACACTAAAATTCAGGTGAAAAACGCCGCTTATCAGTTAATCGTTAATCGATCGATAAGGTCAATCAACTATCAATTAATGAATTAATCGATAATTTGCATCCCTAGTTGTGATGTCAGCTTCCATTGGACATCAGTTTTCTAACACGGAAGTCAGCGGACTTGTTTCTTTTTATTAAGTCTTTTTAGGTTAATATTGTGATTTAAGATGTTGGATACAAATTGCGGTTTTGATTTGATTGTGGTTAATCTTGCAATCCTAGAGTCAAATCCATGTCGATTATAGAACTGGGGTGTGTGACGTTTCCTCTCCTGTAGGTGGCTCTACTCTGTTTATTGAGACCTCAGCGCGGCGCCCTCCGTCTGGGCCAGAGGGCAAAGGAGAGGGCTCTCTGGAGGTCACAGGTCAGTATGGCTGTCCAGCAGATTCATAACTATTTATTTAGATGTATATTTGTGTCCTCACTGGCCTTGAGTTGCAGGTTGTATTCTATGTGTTTTTAAAGTGGAACACTAAATCCACTTTGTTGTTGCTACTAAACTGTGTGTATCAGTGATGTGCGGTCATTCCTCTCCTGTCATCACAGAGAAAGAAAAAGTAAAATGAAAAAATATATTAAATGGTTACATTTATCCAATGATTTGTAATATTAAGTTATTTTTTATTCAACTTCGCCATTTGAATTATTTTTTTATTCAAAATCGCTGAATTTTCACTTTTACCATTCAAATACTGAGAAGAGATGTGCGGAGAGGCAACAGCTGTTCGTGCCTCACATGGACTGACTGTGCTGTAGCTCAGCAGTGACAGATACTGCGCTAAAGCGGCTGTGAAAAAGCGCTGGGTGAGGCACGTAGTTACCTGGCCTCATGGTAGAGGCACTCGTGAGCCCAGGGGTTCTTCTTGTAACTCCTGGAGCAGCAGATTAGAATAAGTGACAGCAAGATACAATTTAGAGTTAGCAAGTCAAGTTTAATAATCCGTTCAACTTCACTTTTTTCTTTTTGTCTGGCCCAACTTTTTAAATGGAGGAAAATTTCATATTAAAGCTCTAGCAGTTTTCTAAACTGGACTTTCAGTCCAAGCAGGAGGTTATAATTAAAGGAAGACCAATGCAGGAGGTTAAGGGTTTGCTCTAAGAAATCGTCTTTTCTGCTTTTCCTGCCTTCTTTTCTCAACCTGCTGTGACAATGTCTGGGCTCAGATGGGATATTGTGACCTGAAAAATTTGCAAAGAAGCCTCGTTAAACATGAACGGTCCACCACTCACATTCAGAGCCAGATCGTGCTAAAAACGTCGCTATTTTAATTTATGACGTTACTTGGTGCGCTCTGGAAAATGATGATAATAATAATTAATTTTCAGCTTCACATCAAAAATATTATGAGCTACCAGTCACTTATAAGGAGAGAAACTGGCCCGGGGCCAAATTTACTTGCTGACACCTGGTTTACATATTTGTAAATCTGATTGTGATGACGTCAGTGTTTCACCAGCCATGACCCTCACCTCACGTCAGTGGTGTGTGTGGTGTTTTAATTGCATTATCTGCTGTTCCTAGTCATTTTGTTTGGCAGTTTTACTTCAAACATTACAAAACTACAGCATGAAAACCTGAATAAGTGCTGCCTCTAGTGGCCACTGCAATTTCAAGTACTACTTGATATCACACAGGACTGCCCTGATTACAGCCAGGGGGGTCTGATTATAAACACCTGCAATATGAGTTTGAAGTGTGGATAACTGTTAGACCAGGGGTCGGCAACCCGCGGCTCCGGAGCCACATGCGGCTCTTTGATCCCTCTGATGCGGCTCAGTACAGTGGTCCATCGTTTATCACGGGGGTTACGCTCTAAAAATAACCCACGATAAGCGAAATCCGCGAAGTTGTCAGCTTTATATTTTACAATTATTCTCCATGTTTTAAGGCTGTAAACGCCTCACCACACACATTCTACACTTTTCTCACACTGGAATGAACATTTTCTCACATTTCTCTCTTGTTTAAACACTCACTTCAACAAAGATAAGATAAGATAAGACTTCATTGATCTCACACAGGAGAAATTTACTTGCCACAGTAGCTCCAGGACATTTGGACAAGAAAGAAAGTGCATGCAGGCAAGAATGGGAAGTAATAATAAAAATAGTAATAATAAGTAATAAAAAAGCACAGTATTATAGAACGAAACCAAAGTGTATTTCGTGTGTGTGTCACAGTTCTTATGACTGAGCCTCTTCGTCCTGGCGCCGCTTCGCTGTGGCGGGTTTTGTCGGGGAGAATACTTGCAAACATACAGCACTTCAGAGTCACACTGCGATCGGAACATTTACCGAACATTTTCTGGCAAACTGAACGCGTTCTGTACAGGAGACACGGAGGAGAATAACTGACGAATCAGCAAAGGTCTACAGTCCCTTAGCCAATCAGGACACAGAAATGCGCGTTGATACGCTATTAAAAAAAAATTGGAATGAAAAAGTCCACGACACGGCAAGGCCACAAAAAGTGAACCACGATATAGTGAGGAACCACTGTATTTAATTAAAATGTATTTTATTTTAGTTCGTTCATTTTCAAAATGTAATTCTATGGCACAAAGGCAAAAAAGCCGTTATATGCAGTGTGAAAAGTCCCTCAGTGCAGTGTTATTTCATTTTAAATTTCAAAAGGGTTTTGTGGCTCCCAGGGTTTTCTTTACTGTGTGAAACGGCTCCAAATGGCTCTTTGAGTGGTAAAGTTTGCCGACCCCTGTGTTAGACCAACGACACTGCTCCTCTTATGTCCAGGTCCCTCCCCTCCTCCCACTTCATTCTCCCCTTTAGTCCTCCAGGTACTGCCTAGTTTTATGGGCTCCTCACATTTCTCTTTCCTCGCTTCCTTCTCCTTGATTCCTCACCATGATCCTCCATTTTACAGCTGTCAATCAAATGTGCCATATTAAGCGGTGTCCCAAAGGCAAAGGAAGGAAACCACAAAGGAAACCTGAGTGAGGTTCAAGAAGCAGACCTCAGTTAAAATAATTGTCTCACAGTGAGGAGTTTGTATTGCTATAACTACACAAGTACAGGATGACATGTTACATGATCCTCAATTTCAGATGAAAAAATATATGATTTTGAAAAATCCTGAAATAATTATATAAAATAATCCTTAGTAAAGTCCTTTTGTTCAGAACCAGCACCCGAGGAAAGACTGTCCCACTCACCCTCAGCTCGTGTCTCCTGCCTCTCTCCTCACCCAGACTCTGCAGAATCGCAGAGTCCCACTTTGACCTCTGACCTCTCTGCTGTGCTTTCACAGGACAGCTGGGTGATGTGATGAAGGAAAGCGCTAAAATTGCATCCACGTTTGCCAGGGCGTTTCTCATGAAGCAGCAGCCTCACAACGACTTCCTTGTCAACTCTCACCTGCACCTGCATGTGCCTGAGGTACAGTGGCACGGGGTCGGGTTTAGTCTGTGGCAGCTTGCTGGGCAAAAATATGTTCTGGCAAGCCTTACAATTTGCATTTTAATAACTGTTTACTTTGTTTGATTTTGTTCACAAGTTCACATTTTAAACATGTCCAATTGACAGACAAACTTGAATATGAACTATAATACAAAGAATCACATTTCAGAACATGCTTGTACTGATCTAAACTACAGGGTTAAATGTTTTTTTGCAGAATAAAACAGATTTCATTGTTTGTGGTGAAAATGATGGTTCTTAAGAAGTTGCTGCCTGTTAATTGCTGCTGTTTCAGGGTGCGACTCCTAAAGATGGTCCCAGTGCTGGATGCACCATAGTCACAGCCCTGCTGTCTCTGGCCACAAACACAGCAGTGCGGCAGAACCTGGCCATGACCGGAGAGGTGTCCCTCACCGGCAAGATCCTGCCTGTGGGAGGAATCAAAGAGAAGACTATTGCTGTAAGTATATGATTCTAGAGGCTAGTGTTGTAACCATACTAACACTTCACACTCCATTTTGATACTAAGGCACAAACTCGATAGTCGATACAAATTCGTACACCATGATGATGATTATGATGATGATTTTCTTTAGACATTCAAATGTGATTTTTCACCATTAAATAGTAGTACTTTCTTTTATGTATCCTTATGTCTGTGGAATCCCTCAGTGGTTCAGGTAGGTTCTTACCTGAAAGTCCTAACTGATCCTGAGATGTGATAGTTGTGGGTCATGTTTGTGGGTCACACTGTTATATTCTTTCTGCCTGTCCCGTGATGTTGAGAAAAAGAAGTCACATGTCCTGTCTCTGATTGGTTTACAATGTAATTGTCTTAAATGCAATTTTTTCCCTTACAGATTTGTTATTTTGTTGTTGTTGGGGTTTTTTGTACACAAAGCACCACCTTAAAACGATTTGGCCTACTAAGTTTTCATTACTCTTTAGAATCCTTCCATTTTCTTCCGCTTATCCAGGTCCAGATTGCGGGGGCAACAGCCTAAGCAGATCTGCCTCCCAGATCTCCCTGCACCAGCCCCTATGGATCCTTTTGCGGGTGGTGGGTCCACGGGAGGACGGCCCCACGTTGCTCCTTCGGGCTGAGCCCGACTGGGCCCGTGGGGAATGACCCGGCCACCAGATGCTCAGTGTCGAGCACCCACCCCAGGCCTGGCTCCAGGGTGGGGCCCCGGTGGCGCCAGTCCAGGCGACGTAACTGGCCTTGCTGTGTTTCTCATCATAGAACATCTGAACTGTTCTTAGTCTGACCCGTCCCCTAGGATCTGTTTGCCTTGGGTATGAAGCCCCCGACAACATAGCTCCCGGGATCATTCGGGCACTCAAACCCCTCCATCACGTTGGGGTGGTGGTTCAAGGAGGGGCAGAATCTCAGAATCTCTCTTTCCTACCGGCTGGTTAGCTCAACTGGTAAGTCACTGACTTTCCCAGGGGGGGTGTGGGTTCAAATCCCCCCCCGGCAATGAGCTATCCAGTGTGGGTCCTTGGGCAAGACCTTTCACGGTACTGCCCCCCGAGCGCCGAAAAAGATGGCTGCTCCTGAAAAGGATGGGTCAAATGCAGAAGTCAAATTTCTCCCGTGTGTCACTGTGTGTCATTGTGTGTGAGACCAAATAAAGACTTAATCTTAATACTGTATCCATGGAAATTGTACACAACAAACCAATATCCATGGGAAGTCTGTGGACAGAGTGCTGGTAGAATCCATGGTTACCAATCAGAGACAGAACAGTTTAGTACCTGTTGAGCAGGTATTAAAAACACCAGTACCTGATGTAGTGCTGCAGTAGAAACCTTAAGATCAACAAATATAAACTAGTTAAAGGTACCTAAATGCAGATGCTAGTGCTAACAGTTTGTGGTTGGTCCAGGCTCGCCGTGCTGGGGTCAGATGCATCATCCTCCCCTCAGAGAACCAGAAGGACTTCTCCGACCTGCCCGACTACATCTCCGAGGGCCTGGAGGTGCACTATGTGGACCACTACAGCCAGATCTACCCCATCGCCTTCCTCCAGGGCCCCCGCAGCTAGCACGGGTACCTCAGCTGTCACACAGCTGACTGAGGCTAAAGACTCTGCACTGGCTCACTCTCACATGGCTTTGGTCTCCTGGAAGTGCATAGTATTTTTTCTAATGTTGCTGATTCTATTTTCATATGGCATAGGCCTATAGGCAATGCAATGTCAAATGTATACTGGTGTTGTGACTGAAAAGGCCACTGGGTTGTTTTACACAGCAGCGGCACAGTCTCACCTCCTGTGCGCCCTCCTGGTAATCCTGTGTCTGCAGCAGGAAGCCTCAGCCTGAGCTCCATCACGTTCATGTGGAGAGGAGCAAAGTGCCCTGGACCATGGTCTGCAGAGTGAACATTTAAAGGATGCTCTGGTGGCTTTGTAAACGTTTGCGACATCTTTATATTGATGTTTTATATATTATTATTTCAGTGATGAATGTAAGAAAAACATGTTCTGCAATTTGACTTTACTTTCCATTTGGATACTGGGATTAGGTTACTATCACAACACTGGCTACAACATGACCCAAACAAGGCTAGGATGTTTATGGACTTCAAAGAATCAAATGTAAGATTTAATTTTTAAATTACACAAACATGACCTATCTGTGTCCTCAGATACAAGGTAAACGCGTCAAATATAGATTTTACTATTAACAATTTAAATTATGAAGTACATTTAATTACAAAAATACTGGACATGATGGACAAGTTCTTTTGTTATAATTCAGTGTTTTGGATCTCAAGACAATTATCCAATCAGAAAAGAAAATGAGCCTCACATGAGTCTCTTATTTGGGTTGCCAGTTTCAGTCTGAATGGTCACTACCTAAACCGCGGCACGTGACCAGTTACCATGATTGGCAGCACATCTTTATATAGCGCTTTTCCACCTTCAAGGCACCAACAGCACTTTACAACAAGGAACCACACACCAGTGTACGCAGACACTGGGGGTGAGGTGGGTTAAGTGTCTTGCCCAAGGACACAACGGCAGCATTCATCTGTGGGAGCTGGAATCGTACCAACCAACCTGTGGGTCAGTGGATCTGACCGCTCAACCACTCAAGAGCGGGATTTGAACCGCCAACCTCTGGATCAGTGGACAGGACTAGTACAGCCTCTGCAGCTCATGGAGTTCTGGAGGTTCTGAGCTTTCACATGAGGCATATATTGAGAATGACAAAAACTTGTATGTGTCTGGCAACGCAGGGTCAGTTGTGATTGTAAAAAAAAAATCTTTAAGAGCGCAGGTTACATACAGTCCTACAGAGTACAGACACCTTACTGTTCCTGTAGTGCAGCAGGGGTGTCCAAGCTCTGACCCGGGGGCCAAATCCAGCCCAGTTTTTAATCAGCCTTCCAGTTTCTTGCTGAATTGACCCAAAAGATCCGAATCAAAATACATATGCTGAACCAACATCAGTGTGTCAAGCCTAGCAGGAAATGGGTGACGAAGTTTCATCTATAGACGAGACAGAATAATAATAATACATTTTATTTGTTAGGCACCTTTCAAGGCTCTCAAGGTCGCCGTACATCAAGATATTAAATGCATTAATACAGTACATAATAAAACCAGATAAAACAGAATAAAAACAGTGTAAAAATACATTTTATAAAATATAGATTAAAAGACAGTGCAGTTATGGTCAGAGTGGTCAGAGTGAGAAGGCCTTTCTAAACAGATGAGTTTTGAGTTGGGATTTGAAGTGTGAGAGTGAGTGTGTGTCGCGGAGATCATGGGGGAGGGAGTTCCAGAGCTGGGGAGCAGAGCGGCTGAAGGCTCTGCTTCCCATAGTGACGAGACGGGCAGGAGGGACAGTGAGGTGCAGGGAGGAGGAGGAGCGGAGGGAGCGGGCAGGTGTGGAGATGTGGATGAGGTTAGACGGGTATGGAGGGGCGAGGTTGTGGATGGCTTTGTAAGTGAGGAGTATGATTTTGTAGTGTATGCGGTGTGTGATGGGGAGCCAGTGGAGCTGTTGCAGGACAGGTGTGGTGATGGGAGGGTGTGTGTGTGTGATAATGCGGGCGGCTGAGTTTTGGACCAGTTGCAGAGAGAGGAGATAAGACATCAGCTCCTCACAGAGACCAATAAAGGTTTTATTTATTTATTTTTTTTATGTCTGCCTCCTGAAGCCTTCCTCACGTTTACTGCTTCCTTTTGTGACAAATTTGATTGACAGCTGAAAAATTGAGCATCGAGGTGTGTCACTTTGCGCACAGCTGATCCACGTCACAGCCATCACCTCAGAAGATCTAAGGCCATGGACAAACTGCACATGTTACGTGTGAAGAGTGTTTCCAGCGCGTGCAGAACGTGTGGTGCGGCTTTTATTTTGGAGGGTTTGGCGGAAGTGTCCTGTGGAGAACAGCGCGTGGTGCTGATGCTGAACCGGATTGGGCCCTTGACCGGACTGAGCGCGGTTTGCGGGCAGACTCCAGCGGCCTGCGGGTACCAGAGCGCCCCGCTGTGAGGAGGTCGGTCCCCGCTGTGAGGAGGTCGGTCTGTGAGGAGGTGAGTGCGGGGGAAGGTGCTGTGCCTACGCCGTGTTTGTTGCGCTGCTCAGTTGAAGCTCCATCAGCACCAGGCGGGGTCAGTCTGCTCCTCCAGCGGACCTGAGCGCTGCGGCGGAGGGACTTGTTACCCGGGTAGGTTTTTTCGTGTTGTTGATGGTCGAATAACGCTGCTATTCCATGTTTTCAATTGGCCAATCACATAACAGAATTGGTTTGCGTTTTGATCCCAGTTATGATTGGTGCGTGCTATTGTTTTGTCCTTGGGCAAGACACCCACCCTTGGCAGTCTATTGGTGTGTGAGTGGAAGGTTGGATTGCCCTCATCCTTGAGTCAGTACCCCAGGGCAGATAGTGCAGAGGTGCCCACCTGGATGGAGCATAGGTTAGTAAGGCTACATACAGTTATAGATGATGTATTCTGTCACTGTTCCCATTCCCTTTTCTCTTCAGTCCAATTTATTTTTATTTTTATGTACTTTTGTGTTTTTATGTACTTTTGTGTGATTGTTGTTGTACTTTTCCCTGTCCCTGATTTGACATCAACCTGCCGAGGGACTGAAGATGGAAATTAGCCACGTTGGCTATAATCTTTACATATTTACATTTTAAATGTTCATTAATATGTGCTGTCCCTTTACAAATAAATAAATACAAATATTTTATATAATGAACCTTTATTTATCCAGGTAAACTGTTTGAGAACCACTTCTCATTTACAAACATGACCTGGCCAAGAGGCTGCAGGAATAAATAGAAACATACTATACAAATGTACACAGACATACACATAACACCATTAAACAATTACATTAAAACGATAGAGTAAAGAAGAATAAAGTGCTTAAATAAGTGTATGTAAATATGGCTTAGAATGTCAGCATGAACAAGACAACGTGTTTTGAAATGGGCCAATTTAGGTCATTTTTTTCTGGTAGGGGGTCTGCCACCTACTTACCTCCATGAAGATGTCATTGCACTGCTTGGAATGTACCACAGTGTGGTATTATCTATTTTCCCTTAGCCTGGTGTTAAATGACTACCTTGAAAAATATATACATTATTTCTGACAGTGGGGTCTGCTACTTGTTTCCATGGAGATACAGATAGTCTACATTTAATGCCATACCATGGGGCATTTCAGGCAAAGTAAGAACTGTTCCATAGAGGAGGAGGAGTGGAGTACAAATTTGGGTTCCAGGTGCAGGTCACATTTAGAAAAGCACGTTGAAAAAGTGTATGCAACAGATCATTAAGTGGGTGCATTTAAATGTTATAAAATGGTATGCCTATGGTCAGGGTGCAGTTTGTCCAAAAAGCCGGGAGGGAGCTCTCAAGCTTCTTTGCACATATCATATGTAAAATGTATCATTTCAATAGTTTTATAAACTTTTACTATACCAATTGTTGCCCCTGGGCAGGTGCTCTCTGGTTCCTGATAGTGGTGTCATGATAGTAATATTTTGATTGCAATACTAAGGAATAGACCATTTTCGATACCTATTCCAATACATGATAATAATTTTTTTTTTTTTTAAACACACTACAATGGCAAAAGGAGAAATTCAATTTGTCAACCGGACAAAAGTTTATTTATTTTATTGGTTTATTTGGTGGAATATGTTTCGCAGCTCATCCAAACTGCTTCTTCAGTTCTGGTCAAACGCTGGTGGACACTGCGTTATATCTGCCTGAAGGGAGGAGCTACAGTAATTACAATGAAATTACTCTGAGACTACCACACCTAGTTGTTTACAGTTTCTGTTAGTTAGCTAGGCCTATTAAATATGCACTGATTGTAGGGTCTTGTTAGCATAGCCATTCAGGGCCATAATGGGTGTTTTAACACCTGTGGACCTGACCTGCTGCCCTATTGTTTTCTTTGTTTTGATTTAGGTTTGAGAATAGAGTTATAGATGGGAGACAGATGATGACCTCCGTTTCTGTTCAAGGAAGGATTCTCTTTTTTGACCAAAAATAGCCTCTTTAACTCCCCTCTCAAACCAGTTCTTTTCTCTGGCCAAGATCTGTACCTCACTGTCCTCAAAAAAGTGGCCCGTGGCATTTAAATAGGGCAGCCAGATCAGGTCCAGAGGTGTGCAAACACCCATTATGGCCCTGAATGGTTCTGCTAACAAGACCCCACACTCAGTGCATATTCAATAGGCCTACTTAACTAACAGAAACTGTAAACAAATATGTGTTATTATCTCAGAGTAATTTCATTGTAGTTAGCTCCTCCCTTCAGGCAGATATAAGGCAGTGTCCACCAGTGTCTGACCAGAACTGAAGAAGCAGCTTGGATGAGCTGCCAAATGTATTTGACCAAATAATCTTTGTCCAGTTGCCATGGATTCTACACAGTACACTAGAATGTGATTTTCAGCATTAAATAGTTGTCCACATTTTTATTTAAAAGTGGACAGTACAATTTCTTAAGACACATGATTACACATGGTTAAAAAGCCAGAATTGGCCAGAAGGATAGTTTTCATCTGTAGTCCTCTGGCCATGATGTAAAAAGGCAAACAGCACACAATACATATACAATATAATACAAAATCCATATACAGACACTTTACAAGAAAAGGTTCATTTCTGTCCTGTCAGTGGGACATTTTTAGAATCTATACCTGACTATCTAGTTTTGATACTACTTTTACAATTGATTAGTATCTGATTTTGTGTGTGTTGCAGGAGCTCTTTGACAGTCCTGTGTGTGTGTGGCAGGTGTCCTGTCGGGATGATGTCGTGCTGGGGCGCTCTCCTGGCTCTTCTTTTAGTTGCTCGGGGGGGCACCTCTCCTCCATGCCCTTTGAGCTGCAGATGCTACAGCCTGACAGTGGAGTGTGGCTCCACCAGTCTGCGGGAAACTCCCAAACACATCCCGCCCTCCACACAGGTACCCCCTGATCCTGCCCATGCCCACAGGGGCCCTAACTCTAACCCAAATGTCAGTCTTCTTTAAAGTGTGTTCATGTTTTATGCACTCAGTACTTTGCTGTGCCTCCTTTGGCATGAATTACTGTATCAATGCACCGTGAGATGGAGGAGATCACCCTGTGGCACTGCTCAGGTTGCTTTGATAGTGGCCTTCAGGTCATCTGCATCACTGGGTCTGATGTGTCTCATCTTCCTCTTGACAATAACCCAGAGATATTTTCTGTAGAGTTCAGAGTTCAAGCAGAGTAACACCACGGTCAGTGAGCCACCTTTTATCAATCAATCAAACATTATTTATAAAGCACTTTTCATACAAAAAATGTAACACAAAGCGCCTTACAGTGATTAAGGATTAGAAGATTAGAAGATTTACTTTTTTAAAATCTCACACAGGAGAAATAGTTTTGGACCATCCCCATGATTTTGTTGTTTAGACTTGGTCAGGACCCAAGCTGGTGGATTTTACCTAAACCTTTTAGTAGCTTTGCCTGTCTGGGGAAGTGCCAAGTTCTGGTGGAAAATTAAATCAGCATCTCTATAAAACTGTCAGCAGAAGGAAGCATGAAGTGTTCTAAAATGTCTTGGCTGCATTGACTATAAACTTCAGAAACTTCACACTGGGTTTCAAGCAGTGTGAATTATGTACCTCTTGACTCTTTCTCCAGACTCTGGGACCTGGATTTCCAAAAGATATGCAAAATATACTTTAACCTGAAAAGAGAACTTTGAACCACTGAGCAACAGTCCAGTTCTTTTTCTCCACAGCTTGGATACATCACCGAACAACCAGCTTCTTAAAGGGATAGTGCGTTTTTTTAAAAATGTTAATCTGTATGGGTTTCCTTCTAAAAGTTACGTGTGTTGACACCGGCTTACCTCTGACAGTCTCAGCTGATCCCGGTTCGGCTCGCTTTCTGGAGCCCACGTAAGTAGGTCCGGTAACTTCCCTGGAACATGAAATAAAGCTTGTTTTTCTTCTCAAAACAAAACATTTGTTAGAAAGGTGATATATTTGCGTCCGAAACAGTTGTCCACGAAACGTCCAGCAGCGTATTTCGCATTTGCGTATTGTCTCTCTCCACTTGTATCACTACGCCCATGTTAACTCTATCACACGTAACTTTTAGAAGGAAACCCATACAGATTAACATAAAAAAACCTGCACTATCCCTTTAAGCAGTGACCTTTTGTGGCTTTCTCCTTGTGGAAGGAGTCAGTGACTGTCTTCTCTCCAGCCAGCATCCTTCCATATGATGTGTAGCCCACTGACCCAGACTGATATTGAGTAGTAGTAGTAGTAGTAGTAGTAGTAGTAGTCTTGTCTACACCAAATTGTCATTATAAATAACAGTCATCATAATTTTCAAGTCATCAGCCTTTAGAGTACAATTCGAATGTTATTGAACAAAACTCCCAATGATAACAGTATTTTTTTGTAATAAAAGCTTAAAATGCACTGTTCCAAATTATTATGCACAACAGAGTTTCAAACCCTGTTATTGTTGTAAAGAACTGAAAATGGTGATTTGTTCATTTTTCAGTTAGAAGCATTAGCTGAAATCAAAAGCTATTTGAATCAAAACATCTTAACAGGTCAAGTTACATTTGAACATAGGAGCCCTTTTTGATAGGAGCCTCACAATTCTTGCATCCATTGAACTTGTGAGTTTGTGGACAGTTTCTGCTTGGATTTCTTTGCAGGATGTCAGAATAGCCTCCCAGATCTGCTGTTTGGATATGAACTGCCTCCCGCCCTCATAGATCTTTCACTTGAGGAGCTCCAGAGGTTCTCAGTAGGGCTGAGGTCAGGGGAGGATGGAGTTTCTCTTCTTTTATGCCCATAGCAGCCAATGATGCAGAGGTGTTCCTTGCAACATGAGATGGAGCATTGTCATGCATGAAGATGATTTTGCTTCAGAAAACACTGTTCTTTTTGTACTAGGGAAGAAAGTGGTCAGTCAGAAATTTCATATACTTTACAGAGGTGATTTTCACACCTTCAGGGACCCTAAAGGGGCCGACCAGCTCTCTCCCCATGATTCTGGCCCAAAACATGACTCCTCCACCTCTTTGCTGACGTCACAGTCTTGTTGGGACATGGTGTCCATCCACCAAACATCCATTTGGACCGTCCAGGGTTGCACGGCACTCATCAGTGAACAAGTCTGTTTGAAAATGAGTCTTCATGTATTTCTGGGCCCACTGGAGCCGTTTCTGCCTGTGAGCCTTGTTTAAGGGTGGCCCAATAGAAGGTTTATCCATAACTGCCAGCCTCTGGAGGATCCTACACCTTGATGTTTGCGGGACTCCAGAAGCACCAACAGCTTCAAATACCTGTTTGCTGCTTTGTTATGGCATTTTAACAGCTGCTCTTTTAATCCGATGTATTTGTCTGGCAGAAAACCTTCCTCAGTGTGACTTTATCTGCACGAATCTGTGTGTGCTCTGAATCAGCTACAAATCTCTTAATAGTACAATGATCACGGTTACGTCTGAAGCGCAAGGTCTGAGATTGGTTTCACTGACCCAATCAGCCTGTGACACAAGACCATGAGTTTCGCTGGAAAACAAAACATTTTACCTTTATGATATTTAAACACAATTTGCATAATTTGGAATGCGGTGTACTGGTAAGTATACATAGTACACACAGCTGAGCTAACGCGTGTGAACACTGAACAGTGCTTTCTCTCTGGCACACAGACCATTTTCCTCCAGGACAATCGCATTGCTCACCTCCGCAGAGCTGACCTGGCTCCTCTCAGACACCTGCACTACCTCTACTTACAGGTGAGACCCCCTCCACTACTAGTGTGTACTGGTGTGACTGACTGTAAGTGCACTAGAGTGTACTGGTGTGCACTAGTGCAGTGTTTCCCAACCAGGGGTACAAGTACCCTTAGGGGTACGTAAGCACACTGCAGGGGGTACTCGGCAGTGTCGCTGCCATGCACAGGGGGGGGATTTTTTTGAATTTTTTAATTCTAATTTGAGTAAATTTGAGTTAAAGAAAAGAGAAGATGCCTGAGAATTAAAATTTCAAATTAAGGAGATGAAATAAAATGATTTTCATTTAATAATCCGTTGTGTCACGTTCTACTTTTGGAGAATTATCAACACGTATGAGTGAGGGGTACTCGAGGTGTGACAAAAAGGCTCAGGGGGTACACAAGACAAAAAAGGTTGGGAAACACTGCACTAGAGTGTACTAGTGTGTATTAGAGTGCACTAGAGTGCACTAGAGTGCACTAGAGTGCACTAGTGTGTACTAGAGTGTACTAGAGTGCACTAGTGTGTACTAGTGTGTACTAGAGTGTGTACTAGATTGTACTGGTGTGTACTAGAGTGTACTGGTGTGTACTAGAGTGTACTGGTGTGTACTAGAGTGTACTGGTGTGTACTAGAGTGCACTAGTGTGCACTAGAGTGCACTAGTGTGTACTAGTGTGTACTAGAGTGCACTAGTGTGTACTAGAGTGCACTAGTGTGTACTAGTGTGTACTAGAGTGCACTAGTGTGTACTAGAGTGTACTAGTGTGTACTAGAGTGTACTGGTGTGTACTAGAGTGCACTAGAGTGCACTAGTGTGTACTAGAGTGTACTGGTGTGTAATAGAGTGCACTAGTGTGCACTAGTGTGACTAACTGGCATTTCCCTGGCAGAACAACAGTATCTCGGCTGTGGAGCCTGGCTGTTTTGAGCACCAGGCTCAGCTGCTGGAGCTGGCTCTGAACGGGAACAGGATCCACCTGCTGAGTGCCGACCTCTTCCACGGCCTGGAGCACCTGCGCATCCTTTACCTGTCTCGCAATGACATCACCCGGCTGCTGGACTACACCTTCAGGGGCCTCCAGGTAACAGTGCCACCTGTGAGGATTGATTCATACATGGGCACAGGTCACATGTGCGAATAGCTAAGCATGTGGTCATGTGTAATGCCTAGAGATGCACCGAAAATTTTAGCCGATACCGATGTCCGATATTAATGTTGCTGTTATGGCTGATAACCGATATTAACCGATACCGATATATTTTTTTAATTCTGAGATAACATTTTATACAGACTGAAAATCATGCAAAATGAATTTTTGAATGTCTTCTTTTATTTTCAAAACATGTTTTGACTCCATAAAGCTGAACTTATTTTATTCACAAAACCCTGTGAGAAAGTTTAGATAAAAAAAAACACAAGGATGATAAATCACCATGTGCCGTCCTCACGACACGTGACTGTGTGAGGCTCGACAGCCAGCGAAATAATAAAGAAAACCTTCATACACAAGGCGTACTTTTCTTGTTTTATGGAGGTCTCTTATATATTTATGTAGTAACTGAAACATAGAACAAAGAAGGTACATTACTAATTTCCTAAACATGTGATGAACAAAATACGAGTAGCTTAAACAGTTAACCATTATCGTGAAACCACAAGTTCAGGTCTTATTGTTCAAATGCAAAATATACATCACATTAATCAAAGTGCTTGTTAACATAAAATACTCACAAAGGCGAAAGTTTGCCGAGGTTCAAACGTATAAAACATATTGAGCGTGAACACGTCTTCATGCTTCATTTGTATAAAACAGAGCAGACTTTAACACAGGAACGCTCACTCTTTACTCAAAACAGAACCATCCTTAAAGGTGAAGATTTCTCACTCTGATTTTACCAAACTCTTTTCAACAATTTACAAATATGAAATGAACTCATTTATAACCTTTAACTAACTTATTGATCTGATGAAATATTGATGTATTTTAAGACAAACACATGACACACCCTGTCACTCTTAATCTGGTATTTATAGTACTGACTAATATCGGCCGTTAATATCGGCCCAGTTTTACATATCGGGCCGATACCGATATGTTACAAAATTTTGGCAATATCGGCCAATACCGATGTTAATGCCGATATATCGTGCATCCCCAGTAATGCCTGTGTACATCTATATGCTGCAGCGTCTCCAGGAGCTGCACCTGCAGCAGAACAGCATTGAGGTGCTGTCAGCCCAGGCTCTGTCCGGCCTTTCCTCTCTGGCCCTGCTCGATCTGAGCCGCAACAACCTCCATACCATGGGCTCCGCCTCCCTGCGGCCACTGGTCAGCCTGCAGGTGCTCCGAATGACCGGTGAGTCAGTCCAGTAAGTCAGTGCTGACAAAGTGTACC
Organism: Paratrypauchen microcephalus; assembly: GCA_036785185.1. Lineage (NCBI taxonomy): Eukaryota > Metazoa > Chordata > Actinopteri > Gobiiformes > Gobiidae > Paratrypauchen > Paratrypauchen microcephalus. The sequence continues at coordinate 922,567 of JAVJIX010000144.1, read as the reverse complement.
TGTCAGCCCTAAAAACACAGCACTGTGCAATCAACAAGCCCCTTCACCCATCAGTCAGTGTGTTTACATGCATGCCAAGAATACTGGATAACTGGCCTAGTCCAATTTAAACCAATTTATAAAAATGCTGTAACCTCAGCAATTACTGTAATGATCCTGATAATAATAATGATAACCCTTGAATTCACATCTAGAGAAGCCAGTTGTTCACAGATGAGGAAAGGCATTCAGCTGCACAGGGTAAGAAACAGCCAGGACAATAGTGGACATGTGTTTGGACATGTACTCACTCATTTTAGATCAGCAGCACAGAGTCGCTTGTTTTTGGTACACAATATTAAAGTGAAAATGAAAGTTAGCTGTGTTGTAGAGAGCAAATAACGTTGCCAGGTGTGACAGGTGCTCCTGGTCCTGTCTCCTGTGTGCAGATAACCCGTGGCGCTGTGACTGTGCACTGCACTGGCTGCGGAGCTGGATAGACGAGGAGGGCCAGAGGCTGCTGAGTTCTGCCGAGCGGCGACTGGTGTGTGCAGACCCACCCCGCCTGTCTCAGCTCAGCCTGGTAGAGGTGCCCTTGAACAGCCTGGTGTGCATCCCCCCCGTGGTGCAGCTGGAGCCCCGTAGACTGGCTGTGCGGCTGGGCGAGAGCCTGCGGGTGTCGTGCCATGCCTCAGGGTACCCTCGTCCACAGGTCAGCTCCTAGCCCAACTGTTAACTTCATTTGATTGTGTTGGGTAATGGCTTTCTCAAATATCTGCTAAAATGCAGTCCCGTATTCATCTGAATATCTACATTTGATCTCTCTGCGGAGTTGTTATCTGCCCTCTTAGTTGCACAGCAGAGGGGTGGGAGAAGAATGTTTGACTCACTATTTGAATAAAACCCTAAAAGCCATACATATGCTCAATACTATGGTAAACACACTATAGTAAAACAACTATTGGAACCTCACCATGGTACACTATGGTGAGGACATTACCACCTCTCAAATAATGCAAGTGTCAAACCCAGTGTTTCTTCTGTACACTCATTTTTAAAGGCACTACAGTGGTCCCTCACTCTACTGCGGTTCACTGTCCGCGGCCTCGCTGTTCCGCAGATTTTTATTTTTTTTTAGTGTAACATAGTGTAACATTTTTTAAATAGTGTAACATTGTGTTCTGCGTCCTGATTGGCTAAGAGACTGTAGACCTTTGCCGATTGATGTTATAGATGGGGGATGCAGGGGGGATCGGGACTAGACCAGGACTAAACCAGGACTAGACCAGGTCTAAACCAGGATTAAATCACCCTTTGCCGCTCTTTGCTGGTTTCGTGCGGCTCTTGAGTTCATTTGTGCGTGTTCGGTTTGTGGCTCGGGCTGAGAGGACGCCGTCCTGAGGGGGAAGCATGGTCCGGGTGCCGCGGTTTGATCTTGTGCTCGCAGCCCCGGACTTGTGCCGGTCGTGCTGCTCTGTCACGGATTTGACCACGATGAGGGGTCGTGCACTTCTCCAAGGGGTTGGTGCGTGCCGCGTCCCGGGACGTGGCAGTGCCGTTGGATGAGCGCGGTGCTTCCTGCGGATCCAGTGACTCATGTCTCCGCGCCCCTTGCGCGTCCAGTGGGGCTCCTGGCGGAGCCACGCTTCACTATTTATACATTTTGTTGAAAATCTACGAAAGTTTGAGTGTTTAAACGAGAGAGAAATGTGAGAAAACGTTAATTCCAGTGTTTTAAGGCGTTTAAAGCCTTAAAATATGTATAATAATTGTAAAATATAAAGTTGTCCTACTTCGCGGATTTCACTCATTACGGGTTATTTCTGGAACCTAACCCCTGCGATAAACGAGGGACCACTGTACATCATTTGGCTCAAAATGGTACTAGTCTAATGCATGTCTTATCTGACACAGGTCTATTGCTCTTTGGTTGCTCTTCCATCTATTTCTTCTTTTGCCCTCTGTTATATATCATATATTATACCCAAAAATTTCCCTTGTGGATCAATAAAGTTTGTCTAAGTCTTTTACAAGCAGAAAGTCAGTCGATGTCCTGTGTGTGCAGGTGACATGGAGGAAGGCTTCCCAGGGTAAGGCAGCCCTCTCTCCTCGAGGCCTGGTGCAGGAGCCAGGAGCCGGTGTAGCGGGGCGTGTGGAGGGCCCTTCAGAGGGGCCCTCAGAGACAGTGCAGAGAGCTGAGCGCTTTGACCCAGACACGGGCAGTGGCATGCTGTTCCTCAGTAATGTGACAGTGGCACATGCAGGCTTCTATGAATGTGAGGCATGGAATGCAGGGGGTGTGGCCAGAGTCACCTTCCAGCTGGCCATCAACTCCTCTACCTCCATGTGGGCCTCATGGTCCCAGCTGTCCTCATATGCCCCGGCCTGGCCCCGCCCCCGGAGCTACGGTTCCGAGGTGAGCCGCGAGCCGCTCTACGCTCTGGGCAGCATGGCCTTCAGCTCCCTGGGGCCCGCCACACAGACCGCCATCGCAGTAGGCATCTCCCTGTTAGCCCTGACCGCTCTGCTGCTGCTCATGATGATCTACAGCCGCCAGCAGCAGCCTGACAAGGAGGCCCACGACTCCGACACCAAGGTAACAGTGCCATGGTAACTCCACTATGGTAACATGACGACTATTGTATCATCATGGAAACAACACAATGGTGGCAAAAAATATCACTAAGGTTACATCATTACAGTAACATCTGTAAGGTGGTAACATAATGTCTACATCACAACAGTACATCTACACTACGATAACATCTACCCTACAGTAACATCACTATGGTAACAGCACAATGGTGGCAACATCACAGTAACAATAAGTTCTATGGCAACAGTACAGGGGGTCCTCGGGTTACGACGTAGATCCGTTCTTAAGACGCGTCGTAACCCGAATTTCGTCGTAAACCGGATTTTGCCTTTGATCTCCCAACCAAAGCACCAATAACCTTTCCATCTCAATAATTAGACCACTACGCTGCTTGGTTATCACTGCCGCTATCATAGGAGCAGATCAGAGCCCACATCAGGTACTTCCGCCCACATTGGGCACGCACATGAGGCTGTCTTCTTCTCCCTACAACCACAACAGAGTGTATTCTTGCGCCGTGCGCCGTTCGCGTTTGTTTACATCTCTTACCAGCTAAACCGTGTAAGACGGAATGACGAGTAATATATACATATTTTTTTTAATGGGGGCGCGTTCGTAACCACGAAACGTCGTAACCCGAGACCGTCGTAACCCGAGGACCCCCTGTACTATGGTAACAACTAAGGGAAGATCACTATGGTAATATCTATATAGTAACTGCAGTAACATCACCATTGTTACATTACTACGGTAACATGGGTATAGTTTTATTACAATGTTAAAGGTGCACTGTGTAACCTGCCTGGTAGAGGGTCTGTCACCTGCTTATTTCCATGGAGATATGCCTAGAATCAGGGATGAAAAATTTCCGCTTTTTGGCAGATTTCCGCTTTTTTGTCAGCCGCCTGGGTCACTTTTTATATCAGTGCAAATCCGTTGAGAAAGATTTTGGGTGTGTATATGTATGTGTGTTTAGGGTTGCCAACTGTCCCCTAAAAAACTGAATCGTCCCATATTCAGAAACAAAAGTATGCGTCCCGTATTGAGCTGAATACGGACGCACTTTGTCCCGTATTACCGTGTGAATCAAAAATAGTGTCTAAAACAGGGGTGCCCAATACGTCGATCGCGATCTACCGGTTGATCGCCAAGGTAGTGTGGGTAGATCATAGTGTCGTAGTACTCGACACCGGTCTTGGTCTCAAGATGAGTGCGATCATATTTCATTACGGCCGCTGCCGTTAGTAATAAACTTTTACCGGTCTGCGGGACTGCGCGTGCCTTCTCTTTGCAGCCTGTGCGCTCGAGCCCACGGACACTGTGGCACCACCAGCGCCCCCAGCGCGCACAGCTTGTTCGCAACAGCGTGTACCTTTGGTACCAGCGTGTATCACAGAGCAGGTTAAACTTTTATAAAACATCCTACCTGTCCATCCGCCTCACGTCAGCGTGATTTTTATGTTTCAGTGTCCGCACAGAGCAGGTCTACAGCACAGAGCAGGTCTACAGCACAGAGCAGGTCTACAGCACAGAGCAGGCCTACAGCACAGAGCAGGCCTACAGCACAGAGCAGGTCTACAGCACAGAGCAGGTCTACTGTGACATGTGGTTGAATTTTGCCTAATAAAAGTGCATAAATGCATCTGTTTGTCACAGCGTGCATTTGGTAAATGTGCAGAGGTAAATACCACTGCAACACCAGTAAGAGAATGTGACTCCAGGTAGGAAGTTGAAAAAAAAAATCTAAAGAAGGGGTCCTCAAACTGTGGGTGAGGGTCCAAAACCTGGGCAGAGTGTTTAAGTGCAGTACAGTTTGCTTGGCTTATTTTAAGATTAAAATGAACATTTATCAGATAAAATGGAGATAGATGTATGAAAACTTATTTATGTGAGTCAGCCTTTTTCATTGTAAATTCACTATATACGTATACTTGTGTATGTAAGGGAATTTTTGGGTGGTTGACGTGGTTGGTTTTTATTGGCTGGAATGACCCCAGGTTGCATCTCAGAGCATCTACAATTCAGCTTTTCGGTGGCTTTCAGCTTTTTTCATTACTGGTCACTTTCATCCCTGTAGCAGGGCTCTCAAGGCTCACGCATTGAGAGTGTGACACACGCAATTCGACGTATTCACACGCGCACACGCCACACATGGCATTTCTCACGCTGATTTGTGTTATTTTTTTTATTTTTTGTGCCCAGAAAATCGGTCTGTGTGGCTTAGTTTATGCAGGCTCCGCGCGTTTTCAGCGTCGCCCCCTCCCCCTGCTCCGGGGGAGCTCCGGGGGAGCAGGGGGAGGGGGGGACGGCGCGTCTGCCGACCGTGCGGTCCGAGCGGAGGCCGGAGCAAACGCGCCGTCCCCCGGGCACGTCCTGAGCCTCAGTCCCGGTGCCACGTCTCCTCTGAGACGCACCGACTCCGGTCCCCGTGTCTCCGTCTTTGCGTAACGTGTCCCCCCCGACGGCTTACGCGCGGAATACGCGCGGCCCAGAGCCGAACTGCCCATGGTGAGACGCGGTGAGACGCGATGAGACGCATGCGCCCGGTGCATTGACCAGACTCTTACATGAATCCGTTAAAAATGTCCCTCCTCCCCGCCCCTCTCAGCGCGCACTGACAAAGTGCAGTGATGATAAAACAAACTGAGAACCATCAGGTAATAACTTCATTTATATAACTGTCATTAGTTGCTTTGTAGTTTAAGTTTGCTCTTTAGACAAACAGGGCTCTCAACACACAATTCGACGTGTTCACACGCTCACACGGCATTTCTCACGCAATTCAAGCGCCCCCCCCCGCGTCCTCGGGAAAAATTGTTCACTCGCCCCCCCCCCCCCCCCCCCCCCCCCGGTCCTCGGAAATTACAGTCACACGCACGACCCCGCTCAAAACTTGAGAGCCCTGCCTGTAGAATGTTCCACAATATGGCCATAAAGTTATGAATCTCCATGGAGACTTGCAAGCCAAAGTACAGATTAGGTTTGTGGAGAAGTGATCCCACTCAAAGTAAGATTTCAGTAAATAACATCTGTAGTTGATTAAAGACAGGTTAGTTTTATACCATACTGTGGACAATTTAATTTAAAGGTACACTGTGTAAGATTTTTACCCGTTAATTACAGAAATTGAAGATACCCATTCAAAAATACAGTGTTTTCCAAGCCTTTTCACTGGATTTAGCATAAAAGGGGGATTTTCCCCATGTAGCGGCAGCCATTTTAATTACGAGAGCCGCAGAAGTACATACTGTATTTTGGGCTCCGCCTTCGCCGTTTTCTTTATAGCTGTCGGCACTGGCCCGTGGATTTCACACAACGAGTACGCGTTTGGATAAACAATGACAAGCATGTTGCCGGATCACACTTACTCCGCACATATATCGCAGGAGCAAGCACCTTCATCTAAGAGGAAAAGAAGAAGGACACAGTACCTACCGCGGCTGGGGCTTTGTCGCAGCGCGGGCCCGCACCCCGGGTTCAGACCGCCCTCCGCCCTCCGCGGTCCGGTTCCCGATTCCCCCCACCCGCACACAGCGCCGGGTGCGCTTCATGCGTGCGCGCGGTTCGGGCGCGGCTGCCAGTGAACCCACCTCCGGGTACACCGAGCTGTCCACGTTACATCGCGCCCGGGTGACCCTCGAAGTCTGCCGTAGCTAGAATCGGAATTGCAATACCCACCATCCTACACAGTGTACCTTTAAAACAAAGCATTAACATCTCAACAGGTTGCGGACCCATCCAGAAAAGTTACACAGTGCACCTTTAAGAACACACTATAATGTGATCTATGGTAACATGACTATGATACATCACTGTGGCAATTGGAGTTGTTGGCATCATGTTTTTACCATTACGGTAAAGGTAATGCACCAATGAAACAGCACTAAATAGCTTCAAATGTAACAGCAACCAAAGTGAGAAAGAAGAAGCTTGTATGCTGTATATATTATAGACAACAGAGAATCAAATGAACAAGACAGGAATGCACGGGAACATGCTTCAGTGGAGGCAGGTTGGTCCATCCTAATGTTACAGCACTGGGGTCATGGCACGTAACCATAGTAACTAGGATAAGATAACATTATGCTAACAATCCCAAGCTAACTGTTCTATGGTAAGATCACTACAGCAAGATAAAATCCCTCTGGTAAGGCAGTCTATTTACACCCCCCTGTAGCTCCAGTAGCACTTGTGTCTGGTCTTGTGTGTTCTCAGGAGGAGAGTATCCTGTACGTGAATGACTACTCCGATGGTCCCACCACCTTCGCCCAACTAGAAGATTACAGGGACGAGCGCGGCCACGAAATGTACGTCCTGAACCGGGCGAAACCTGTGCCACCCCCTGTGGTCCCACCCCCAGACGTCAGCTCCGCCCCCTCCGAGAGCTCCGGTCAGGGCCCCCCCTCCAGCCCCCTCGCGGCGCCCAAACAGCTGGAGGACACGCGGACTATGAGGAGGATGGCTGGAGAGGGGGGAGAGGCGGAGCCCGTGCTGACCGCTGAGTCTGAGGGCCTGTACCTGAACCACAGCAGCCTCTTCATAGACTCCCAAATCGCATATGAGATCCACTGCTGAGACGCACTGGGGTCTGGAGCACACATTTCTTCAGTACTTCACAACGATGTGAGTCTGGTCACCGGTGAATCTCCCAGAGTTCCCATGGGCATGATTGACAGGTGGATTAGCCTATCAGGGACACACATTGGTCTGTCCATATCAAAACAAATCTGATTACAAGGAAAAATGAATGGGAAAAAAAAATCACAGGGAACTGGAAAACATTGTGGATTTCTGCAGAATTAATGAGTGAAGTACTAACGTCTGTTCATCTAAGGTGAGAGAAATGTAATTTTGATGTAAATGATGAGTGACCAATGAGCTCGTTTCACGAGCAAATCAAATTGGACGATCATGGTTAGTCGGACTCAAGACACAATAGACTGATATCCCTCTGTATAAAAAATGCAGAGAGATATCAGTTTGGATTTGCCAGACAAGAGGCCCACAGGAGGCAGACCGATCAAGGCCATTGGGCAGGGCTCATAATGGGCTCTGGGCAGCAGACTGGACATTGGAGGACTTGTTACAGTTTTCATCTCCAAGTCGAGCTACATCGCGCTTTCCGCCACAGTCATGAGAGGTCTGTCATCTGGACTGCCTCTTCCCTCCCCTGGACTGCTTGTCACGCCTGGCTTTAGTTTATATTTATTGTTAATAATTGTACAGAACAGAATTTTTGAATGAAACTGAAACGTGATGTTGTTATTTAAGCAGCTCTGTGAATGAAGCATCTCTCCTAATGTTATCTTGTTTTAAACTATTTGGGGCCTTTTGTGTAGATTTCTATTGTTTTAATGTTAAAGGAACCGTATGTAGTCTGTGCTCTTACTGTTTTAAAAAGGTACTATAATCACACTGACCCTGGGTTGCCAGAGCCTTAACCTGCAGATAAGAGGACACATCCAAGTTTGTCTCACATCCAGGTTTTTCTCAGTATATGGACAGGCCATGTCTCAAACTCAGAACCTCCAGAATTCACTCACTGACCGTTCAGAGCAGAGAGAGTTCTTTTAGATTTAAACTGTTAAAGTGGATTTCAGCTTTAAATCTGGCAGTTCAACTGAGACTCATGTGAGGCTCATTCTCCTTATATATTCTGCCTATAACTAAATGGGGCCATCATGTCCAGTGTTTTTGTGATTAATAATAAATCATCATTACAGTTGGTATCAGTAAAACTTGTGTTTGATGTGAACATGTTTACCCCATGTCTGCGGACCCAGATGGTTTGTGTTAAAGGTTGTATGGAGGATTTTTTTAGTTTGTTTGTTTCAAATTGTCAGTGATGACATTATAGAGATGCAGCAGCCTTGAAATTATGAGGACAAAAAAAATTATTAAATCCATCAACTATGGACATGGTGGGGCCAGCTAAACATTAGCCAATAGAGGCTACCTCGTTATCTACCCTGCATGCGCAACATTTGAAAAAGTCGCTGAATTTCTTGTTCCTTGGAAAATCCTCTGTGCAGCCTTTAATGAAATTTAAAATCTTGCATACAGTTCCTTTAATGATATGGACATTTCTAAATACTGATGTATTTGAACTTTCAGCTCTAGTTTCTCATGTGCCCTTACTCCTGTCCTCAGTTGAAACTATAAAGATCTATAAATACAGTCTTAATCTCTGCTTTGAAAAAGTTAAATACATTTTTGTGAACTCCGATGTCCACGCTATTACTGTTGTATGGAGCCCATGGTGTGTATGAGAGTTTGTGCTCACTAGGTTTTACACTGCTGTCACTGCTATCCCAAGATGAATGTATGAATGGGTTGACCAGTATGATGTCATTAGCCAAAGTTGTGACATTTGGACATAAGAAGTTGCACAGCTTATGTATATGTCATTGTAATAACCAAATCCTGATGTGACCAGAATGCAGGTCCAAAAACATGAGGATACACCATGTTTAGCCTAAAAACTAGGGGTGGGTATTGGCAAAGAAATCACGATTCAATTCGAATCACAATTCATATGCCACGATGCGATACTATCACGATGCATCACGATACATGAATTATTGCGATGTATTGCAATATATTCGACATACTTCAGTGAAAATGTACCAAAAAAAAGAGGATAACTTAAATATCAGTGGCTGTGTATCTGGGTAGTGTCTTCAATTGATACAGAACTCTGAACAACTCAATTCATAACTGAATTTATTGAATAACAAAAACAAATAAACCAAACCAATAACAAAAAAAGTGCATAGGATTTTTTTATGTTCAAACATTTGCCATTTTGGAGGTAGCTACCATCATAACAAACAATACCCTTTCACAAAGAAAAAAGTGCATAGGATTTATAAAAAAATAAAAATAATAATTAATGTATTTATGAATATTAAATTATTAAATATTAAATTATTAATTAATAATAATAGATTTTTGGTATCAAGAATCGATGCAGTATATTGTGAAAGTATCGTGATGCATTGTCATGACGATTATTTTGCACACCCCTACTAAGAACAAGCCCATGTAATCTTAGAATAACATATTACACTATTTTTTTTCTCTCGCTCTGTTTCACCTTGTGATGTCATGTGGTAATACTCAAAGTGCTTCACTGTGTTTTTAAGCTCCATACAGCTTAATTAGAATCATTTGGGTGTTTTCAGCCATCGATTTGCTGATCTATATTAAACTAAAGGTAAAAGGAGCTGTTAACTTCTCAATGACATCACAAGGTGGAACAGAATATTTTCAGCTTTGGAGATGTAGACAGACTAGTAGTAACGGGTTACTCAAGCATGTGTGATTGAAACAAAACACAACTCCAGATGTTTTTGAGGAGGTTAATGTACAGCTGGTTACTATCTAAACACGTCTTAAATCTTAGTCAGAGTAATATAGGAGCTTTTAAACTTAACATAAAAATACAAAGTCCATGACAGGTTAGACTACTCATTTTACTAAAACAGTTACCATAATTAGCTATAGTCTTTTCTAGTCATTTTGTATGTGGTTATAATTGTACTTCCTGGTTGGACACAGGTAGCAGATAGGATGTATGTAAAGGTGTGTTACCTAGCAACCATAATGTAAACAAGAGCCAAAACTTGCAGCCAAAATTACAGTTATAATACAAATAAATGACAGCACATTTATTTTGTTAGAACAAGGTTTAAACTGACAGAATACTACTTTCCTTGCATAAACTGCACCTTAATTTTGGATTGATTTGATGACACTTGATGAGCGAGTTGGCAGAGGGATTCTATTTTACAACTCAACACTACTTCCTATTTCTTTGTACTTGTCTTCTTTTCTTCCACAAACTGCCACTATTACTCTGTCAAATGCACTTTAAAGGTGCTTCAGACCGATTGGCGTGAATGTGGACAAATGAATGTGGACCATTCTCAGATATTTTGGAAAAGGTCCAAATATTACTAGATTGTGGGTACATTTTGTGCTGGGATTTTCTCTTTGCACCAGGCCTGGACTGGTAATTGGGCATACCGGGCATTTTCCCGGTGGGCCGACAGTCCTAGGGGCCGATGCCCTTCTTTTTTTTTTTTTTTTACTTAGAGACCGGCCCACAATTTAGGACTGAACCAGGACTAAACCAGGACTAAACCAGGACTACATCAGGTCTGAACCAGGACTAAACCAGGTCTGAACCAGGACTAAACCAGGACTACATCAAGTCTGAACCAGGACTACATCAGGTCTGAACCAGGACTACATCAGGTCTGAACCAGGACTAAACCCCAGGACTAAATCAGGATTGAACCAGGTCTGAACCAGGTCTGAACCAGGACTAAACCAGGACTACATCAGGTCTGAACCAAGACTAAACCAGGACTAAATCAGGACTGAACCAGGTCTGAACCAGGACTGAACCAGGTCTGAACCAGGACTAAACCAGGACTAAACCAGGACTAAACCAGGTCTGAACCAGGTCTGAACCAGGACTAAACCAGGACTAATCAGGTCTAAATCAGGACTAAAACAAGATTGAACCAGGACTAATCAGGTCTAAATCAGGTCTGAACCAGGACTAATTATGAGGGGCTGGTCTAAGCCAAAAATGCCAGGGCCATTTTTTTTGTCCCAGTCCAGACCTGCTTTGCACCCTAACTTATGTGTATAGTACATCACTTTGAACACATACATCACACTGGTGAATAATGTCCTCAGAGAAGTCAGTAGCTGCCAAAAGAATACAATAACCAGGAACTGTGGCACTACCTGTGTGCCCTCAGAGGACTAGTGCACGTCAACAAGACATGTTGAATGGAAAAATCAGCCCGTCTGCATTGCAAGTTGTATTCAAGATGAGCTCCTGAAATGTGTTCCCACAAAGTACCAGTAACCTGCGATCAAGCTTCAGGCCACCCCAAATCTGTATGTCCAACTGTACACACCAGCACGCGCGCACACATGCACACACAGAGCTCCAGGGTCGGCCAGGCACAGCTTTCTCCCAGTGAAATGTGCTTGCACACCTCCAGAGGGGCATCTATCAGCTCCTCAGTGACTCTAACACAGCCGACCCAAAAACAAGCTGCCCTTCACATGCACAGACCTGTCCTTGAGTCTTTGTGATGTGTCTGTGACCTGGTGACACAGTCCACAGGGAAGAAGACCACAGCAGTCACGACGGCTGCAGCACAGTGGGCGCACACAGCTCTGTCTGCGCTGCCAGGACAGTTTTTATAAAAGACCATCTTTATTTCAGCCATGTAGGCCACAAATATGATTCTCACAAATGGAAATGACATGAGTGCACCTAATGTGTTTTGGCTATGGCAGATCATACACCACACAGGAGAGGAGAGGATGGCACAGAGCCTCAGGGTTCTGTGAGGACAGGGCACCGCTGAGGAGGTGGAGCAGCCTCCTGGAACACTGGCCAAAGAGGGAGCAGGAGGAGCTGGAGGAGGAAGCAGGAAGGAGCAGAAGGGCTGGAGGAGCAGGAGGGGCTGGAGGAGGCAGCAGGAGGAGCAGGAGGGGCTTGAGGAGGCAGCAGGAGGAGCAGGAGGGGCTTGAGGAGGGAGCAGGAGGAGCAGGAGGGGCTGGAGGAGGCAGCAGGAGGAGCAGGAGGGGCTTGAGGAGGCAGCAGGAGGAGCAGGAGGGGCTTGAGGAGGCAGCAGGAGGAGCAGGAGGGGCTTGAGGAGGGAGCAGGAGGAGCAGGAGGGGCTTGAGGAGGGAGCAGGAGGAGCAGGAGGGGCTTGAGGAGGGAGCAGGAGGAGCAGGAGGGGCTTGAGGAGCCAGCAGGAGGAGCAGGAGGGGCTTGAGGAGGGAGCAGGAGGAGCAGGAGGGGCTTGAGGAGGGAGCAGGAGGAGCAGGAGGGGCTTGAGGAGGCAGCAGGAGGAGCAGGAGGGGCTTGAGGAGGGAGCAGGAGGAGCAGGAGGGGCTTGAGGAGGGAGCAGGAGGGGCTGGACTGACGCGGGACGGCTCTGGTCCCGAACAGCACCGATGAACTTCATCAAAGGGGACGGAATGAACTGATAACCGATGGGAACGCCTGCGGAACAGCTGGACTTCTCCGCGGAGGCTGATCTTTGCAATGGTATGAAACCCGCTCGCTTCTTTGGCTTTGCTGCGCTTTCCAAAAAGACGCAATGCGAGAGTTGGACCGTGCGGACAGAGACCGCCTCACACTTCTGGAACCTGCTGTTCACTACATCTCACTTTGTGCCACACGTCATTCTGAAGCCCGTGCCTAAAGCACATAGTTAGCTTGTTAGCAGTGCTTTCAGAACGACTGAATAGACACAGTGTGGCTATATTTGTTATAATGCGATAAGTTCGGCCTGTCGAGCTGCAGTCTCTTCTCAAAGATCACGATATTTGTGTTTGTGTTTCCGCTGAGCTGGCGCCTCCAGTGCGGAAGCGGCCTGGGAACAGCTCAAACCAGGGCCAAAACCAGGACCAAAACCAGGGCCAAAACCAGGGCCAAAACACGCCATTTAAAGTAGAGCTAATGTTAGGCACAGCCAAAGTCCGACAGGCTGGTGTGGCCTGAGCGCGGCCACAGCGCAGAGGCGCGGCGAGCGCGTCACCGTGCACACCACGTCCGCGCACATGTTCACATGTGTACGGGACAGTGCAGGCCCCTGAGGGCCCAGGACACGGCCCAGGACACCGGCCCAGGACAACGGGACATCTCCCCCAGCAGAGCATGCACGCGCAACCCACGACGTGCACGGGGAACTGTGCGCGAGCGTGTCAGCAGAAAATGGCCGCAGTGTGAGCAGACCAGCAGAGGGCATCTGTCCTCACTCCCCCAGCAGAGGGCATCTGTCCACACTCCCCCAGCAGAGGGCATCTGTCCACACTCCCCCTGCAGAGGGCATCTGTCCACACGCTCACAACTTCTAGAGTTGTATCACCCACGGCCACGGTTATCACCATCACTGATCAGCTCTACCTGTACACGTATAGAGCGTGTACACGCGTGGGTGAGGGTGTGTCACACCTGCTCTAGACGAACACTTGCATGAAACACACGCGTACACTATAGTCACACCAGCTGAGATTGGTTTCAGTTAATCCATGTTTAAATCTACAGGTGGCACTGCCCACCCAGGGCATCAAGTCATCCACTCAACACGCTTTTACCCTTTTACACTTTACAAAGTGCAGCAAAAAGTTTGGGTTTGAAATATCGCTTCACTGTCCTTTGTTGGCTATTAGTGAATAAGAGCCAGGCTATTAAAAAGGCTTGGACAAAATCAGGGCATGTTTTTAAAGATAACTGCACACTGTTGCTCTGGTTTAAAAAGTCTCCAGTATAAATACTGTACATATACAGGACTTCTACAGTACAGTATACAGTATACAAGTACAGAGACAGGAGCAGTGCTGTGCAGCATACAATACGGACGTACTGTATAGTACAGTACAGTACACCGTATAGAAGTACAAAAAGGAGCTGTGTGCAGTCCTGAGCTCCTGTTCCCTGCCTGTGTCCAGGATGAGTTCCATCCGTTCATCGAGGCACTGCTGCCGCAGGTCCGAGCCTTCTCCTACACCTGGTTCAACCTCCAGGCCCGCAAGAGGAAGTATTTCAAGAAGCACGAGAAGAGGATGAGCAAAGAGGAGGAGAACGCTGTCAAGGAAGAACTGTTGGGAGAAAAACCAGAGGTGAGAGTCAGGTTTGGAGAGATGAGAGACACAGAGGCATACTACTTTCTCAGCTGCTTATGTTGAAGTGTTATTTTGGATCTGTCCCTGTGCAGGTCAAACAGAAGTGGGCCAGTCGACTCTTGGCTAAGCTCCGGAAAGATATCAGACCAGAGTGCAGAGAAGACTTTGTCCTGTCCATCACAGGAAAGAAAGCAGCCAGCTGTGTCTTGTCCAACCCAGACCAGAAAGGCAAGATGCGGCGCATAGACTGCCTCAGACAGGCCGACAAGGTACAGTCTAACTTTACTCTTGTGACCTTTAAGCCACGTTAAATGATTGTTACCTCCTTAAAAACATACACAGGGCTGAAATGATTCAAATGATTCTAGCAGAGGTGTATGAGTTAAAAAAAAAACAGAAAAACAAAAACTGGAGCATGTCCTGTGTTATTGCCACATTACATCACCAGGTGGAAGGAGAGTTCTGTTTGAAAACCTAAATCTGCAGGGTTTGTGTGTTAAACATGTGTGAATGAAACAAAACACAACTCCAGGTCTGTTTTTGACGAGGAAACAACTATACAACAATTATAACATAGATCATAAAATAGTAATAGTCAAATATGTGGATATTACTGTGTCAAATTAAAATGAGAAATGATAAAACTGTGCTCTATGAACCAACTCAAAATAAGTATTTATTCAGTTTATTTATGAGACAGGGACAGTGCACAATATACATTAACTTTATCATGAAAGATGCATTGTGCCAGGTTGTGGCACTAGACTTAATTTCCACCTGTAGACCCTGGTGCATGTTTTTTAGGTTTGTGTATATTCCCCCTTGGAGACAGGGGCTGATACAGAGCTGTGAAAGGGCTGTAAAAAGGCTGAGACAACTCTGTGACAGGGCTAAGACTTAGACTTAGACACTTAGACACTTTATTGATCCACAGGGAAACTGTTGGGGTGTGGTAGCTCACTCATCAAATAAATATATACTCGGTAACAAAAGAAACAATACACTTTTAATATGTTCATATTTTCTTGAATGATGCAAATATTTTCTAAAATTTTTGCATGGACATTAATATGTCATTGGTCTCCGGCGATCAATACAAGTGTCATGTTCACTCAAGCGTGACATGGACTGGTGAAATCAGCTGTGCTGTAATTGTACGTGCACGCTCTATTGTTGGCACCACGTGGTTATTCGCTATTGTGTTGTGCTGTCCAACTCCACACATCAGGTAAAAATTGAAAAAGTTTAGATTTTCAGAGTGTAAAGCCATGCCGAGACTCAGTCAAGTTGAGCGCGAACGTGCAGTTGGCGTGCAGCAGGTTGGGGAACGGGTTAGTTGTTGTTGGGTGAAGGTTTGGGTGTACCAGACCAACAATTTCAGCCTTACAGAGACGATACCAGCAAATGGCTTCCACTCTTGAATGCCTGCATTCTGGTCATCCGAGGGTCACCACAGCTGTTGAGATTTTTGTTTTGTTGTTCCAAAGACTATGAAATGGAAATGGCAAATCCAGTAACAATGAATTTTTGAGTGGTGAAGCAGCATTGAATAATTCAATGGCTGTGAACTTTGTTCTGATTTGGTCTTGTATCATACAATAAAACTCATTCTCATCAAGTGTATAGTTTCTTTTGTTACCTAGTATATAATATAACAGAGGGTAAGGCTGTCAAAGGGTGTAAAAGGCCTTGAAACAACACTGTGACAGGGCTGTTACAGGGCTGACTGCGCATGCTTGGTTCCAGGTGTGGCGTTTGGACTTGGTCATGGTCATCCTGTTTAAGGGCATCCCTCTGGAGAGCACAGACGGAGAGCGCCTGGTGAAGGGCGGTCAGTGCTCCAACCCTGTGCTGTGCGTCCAGCCGCGTCACATTTCCGTCTCCATCAAAGAGCTGGACCTGTACCTGGCCTTCTACGTGCAGGAGCGAGGTGCGTTTACTCACAGGCCTGGACCTGTGCCCTGTGCCACGTCTTAAAGCTATAGTTCGGGTTTTTTGATGTGAATCTGTATGGCGCCCCCTTCAGCAGTGTCGTGCATTAACACTGACTTACCCCTGACAGTGTCCTCAGAGCCAAGTTTCTGCCCCGGTTCTGGCGCTGATGAAAGTAGGCCCGGCAAGTTAGCAGGGACAGTTAATAAAGCTTGTTTTTCTTCTCAAAACAACATTTGTCAGAAAAAGTCATAAGTCTAAATCACTGGTGGTTCGTGGTTACGAACGCGCCTCCATTAAAAAAAAATATGTATATATTACGCGTCATTCCGTCTTACGCGGTTTAGCGTGGTAAGAGATGTAAACAAACACGAACGGCGCGCGGCGGAAGAATACGCTCTGTTGTGGTTGTAGGGAGAAGAAGACGCCTCGTGTGCGTGCCCAATGTGGGCGGAAGTACCTGATGTGAGCTCTGATCTGCTCCTATGAAAGCGGCAGTGATAACCAAGCAGCGTAGTGGTCTAATTATTGAGATGGAAAGGTTATTGGTGCTTTGGTTGGAAGATCAAAGGCAAAATCCGGTTTACGACGAAATTCGGGTTACGACGCGTCTTAAGAACAGATCTACGTCGTAACCCGAGGACCCCCTGTACAGTAATCCCTCATTTATCGCGGGCGTTAGGTTCCAGAAATAACCCGCAATAAGAGAAATCCACGAAGTAGGACAACTTTATATTTTACATAAGATGCGTGAAAAGTCCCTCAGTCGTCCAGGTAGAATCCATGATATAACAGAGGGTAAGGCTGTCAAAGGGCTGTAAAAGGCCTTGAAACAACACTGACAGGGCTGTTACAGGGCTGACTGCGCATGCTTGGTTCCAGGTGTGGCATTTGGACTTGGTCATGGTGTCTAACCAGCACAAAAACCAGAGCTGACGAAGCCTCTCGGATGAGCGGCGAAACAAACAAACTTTGTCCAGTTGACAAATTTAACTTCTCCTTTTATCATTTATATTTTACAATTATTCTACATGTTTTAAGGCTGTAAATGCCTCACCACACACATTATACACTTTTCTCAGACTGGAATGAACCTTTTCTCACATTTCTCTCTCGTTTAAACACTCAAACTTTCGTAGATTTTCCGGGAGCCCCAACGGACGCGCGAGGGGAGCGGAGACATGAGTCACTGGATCCACAGGAATCCAGTGACTCCACCAACCCCTTGCAGAAGTGCGCGACACGTGCACCCGCTCATCGTGGACAAATCGGTGACAGAGCAGCACGACCGGCGCGAGGCCGCGCGTACACCGGGGCTGTGAGCACGAGATCGAACCGCGGCGCCCGGACCGCGTCCTCTCAGCCCGAGCCACAAACCAGCCGCACGAAACCAGCAAAGAGCGGTTTAGTCCAGGACCAGTCCAGGTTTAAACCTGGTCTAGACCTGGTTTAGTCCACATTTAGTCCTGGTCTGGTCCTGGTCTAGGTCCAGTCTGGCCCCCCCCCCCCGCGTCCCCCATCTATCAATCGGCAAAGGTCTGCAGTCTCTTAGCCAATCAGGACGCAGAACACGATGTTACACTATAAAAAAATGTTACACTATAAAAAAAATTGAAAAAAAAATGTGCGAAACAGCGAGGCCGCGATAGACCGAGGGACCACTGTATATCACTTTAACAAATATTGTTTTGAGAAGAAAAACAAGCTTTATTAACTGTCCCCGCTAACTTGCTGGACCTACTTTCATCAGCGCCAGAACCGGGGCAGAACTCAGCTCAGAGGATACTGTCAGGGGCAGAACCGGGGCAGAACTCGGCTCAGAGGATACTGTCAGGGGCAGAACTCGGCTCAGAGGATACTGTCAGGGGCAGAACCGGGGCAGAACTCGGCTCAGAGGATACTGTCAGGGGCAGAACTGGGGCAGAACTCGGCTCAGAGGACACTGTCAGGGGCAGAACCGGGGTAGAACTCGGCTCAGAGGACACTGTCAGGGGTAAGTCAGTGTTAATGCACGACACTGTTGTAGGGCGCGCCATACGGATTCACATCAAAAAACCCGAACTATCCCTTTAATGCCCCTGGTAAATCTGTAACCTGTATAGTTTACCAGTCACCCGCATTTTCAGCTGCCACACTGATACCACCTGCGTGAATGTTCAGACGGTCATAAAACCCAAACTTCAGGACCCATTACCTCTTCTGCCCTGACAGGCTGTTGGTACACAGGTTTTTGCTCAGTGGTTAGGGCACTCATCCACCAACCTGAAAATTGGAAGATTGATTCCCCCGTTGTGCTCTGCACCTTGCGTGGTTTACACCAGACCATATCACAAGTGATATATGGTCTGGGAGCCACCTTCGAAATATCTCGTAGTGGAGGTGTGATTTACAATCGCTAACGGCCGTTTATTGGGCATTACGAATGTCTATCATTTGGCGTATACGTAGCCCATATCCAATCATGTCAGTTGTCAATTCAAACTACAAGTTTCCGTTTGTCACGTAGTACCCGTCACCGTCTTGCCACCCCTCCCCGCTCTCTGATTGGCTCCCAGAATCAGGAGAGCTCGCTTGCTATAGTTGCCAGGCTGTCTTTCAGATCGGAACGAACAAAAGCAGCCTGGGATTTCCCAGGTTACTCTGCACCCATGTTGCTAGTATGAATGTGAGGTGTGCAAGGGTGCTGGTGGTGGTCAGATGGTGCAGATTGGCAGCATCACTTCTGTCAGCTGTGGCTACGATAGCAGTTTACCATCAGCATGTGTGGAGAATTATTAGGTCATGTCTAAACACAGCTAGGCATATGAGAGGATTTCCTTGCTTATATAATGTTATCTCCTGTAGATGCAGAGCAGTGCAGTCCCACCAGGGTGAGCCCAGAGAAGGATGAGAGGTTGGCGCCTTCTACAGGTATGTTACCAACGCTTTCTCTCAATACACACTTTAATAATGGCATATACTGCTGCAGCAGTAATAGTTTATTTGCAATGCACTTTTGATAGAGGAAATGTTGTAGTGGCCCTTCTGAATGAGCCCTGCCTCTGTCCTGTGCACCTCAGACAGCCCGGACTTCCAGGAGAACTTTGTCACGTCGGGGGTGTTCAGTGTGACTGAGCTGGTGCAAGTCTCCAGAAGTAAGTGCTCCTTCATAGGAAGATGTGTGTGCGTGTGTGAGACAGTGTTTGTGGTGACGCGTTCTATTTGTGCAGCACCTGTGGTTTCAGGAACCCCTCCCAGTTACTCTGTAGGTGAGCTCCAGGGACACCTGGCCTACGACCTGAGCCCACCAGTGCAGCTGCCCGGGGGCATGAGGCGCTCTCTGGCCAGCACCTCCTCAAGTGGGTGAGCCTTCTCATCCTGACTTCATGTAACATAAGACAATGGCATTTTTCTGTGCATCAAAACCAAACTGAGCTATATAAAGCCGATGCTTTTGAAAAAGATCCTAGTGCCTTAGATCATTGAATGAATGGCACAGGTGAGACAGATAATAATATCTCTGATTGTTTCAGTTGTGTGTGCTGTTCCAGGAGTAAGAGACACAAGTCGGGCTCGGTAGAGGATGAGGCAGACAGTCCTGGGCCGGAGTACTACCCGTCCCCTGTGTCCCCGGCCAGCAGCTCCCGCCACTGGGCCGATGACATGGACGCAGGTAAGCCTGGAGCTCAAGGTCACAACCACACTCCAGAACACAGTGTTATGAAAGCTCATGACATAGAGGGAGTCCATCCACAGAATTCTATCCATAAGTCAGGCACAGTTTATGTGCATTTTTTGACAAAAAAATAAACAAAAAATATATTTCACAACTAAATTAATATTTAAATAAATATAAAGTGTCACCAAACACTTAATAAATAATATTGTATACAAAAATATAATATAAAATATATAAACCTATTATAAATACATCTTATATCTAATTGTGTAAAATAAGCATGTACACTCCTCCTGTGTGTTCCAGGAGCTCTGTCCCCCACAGTGAAGAAGGCAGAGCTGGACAGCCCCCCTCCGCAGGAACACTCCCCCAGACTGGGCTTCACACAGCACCACAGGCCGGTCATCGCAGTGCACAGTGGTCAGTTCAATACTGCTACCATTCATACTGATGTTGGGTCTTTGTGCAAGGCACTGCACTCACATTACACTCCTGTTGAAGAATGAGCTGTAAATGTGCTTTGAATATCTAGAATGATTCCATATTGTTATTACATAACCTAGATACCTGGAGGACTACTGTGCATCATTTTCACCCAGCAGACCTCAACACAATACAGACACACACATTATTGAAATGCTCAAGTCTGAAAATAATGTACTGATGTTTTAAACATTGCTGTCTCCAGGCCTGTCCCGCAGCCCCCACCCTGCTTCTCTCCACTTCCCCTCGTCTGCATACTTCCCTCATGGCGCCATACGCTACCCCCCGCACTTGTCCCAGGACCCTCTGAAGGACCTGGTATCTCTGGCCTGTGAGCCAGCCACACACAGCTCCAGCTCTGTGAGTAACTACTCTGCCACAGGGGCTGTCTCAGGGTCAGGAGGGAGTTCAAGGGAATGCGCGTGATTTTTTGTTTTAAAACCATGATTTTAATTTATAAAAAAATCATAAAATGTCACCAATCCAAACTCCTGTTAAATTAACTGTAACTTAACTGTAAGAGGAAAAGCGGAGTTAGCTGTTAAAGTTATACTCACAACTAGCCTGCAAAGTGCACACCAGTACTAGGTGTGACACACAAAGACAGCTGAGGCAGACACAGCCTGATTCACCGTCAGTCCTCTCAGAGGTCTGTGTGCAGCTGATCATGCCTCTGCCCCTTCTCCTTGTGTTTCAGCTGAATGGCAGTGGGCAGTTAAAGGTGCCCGGTCATTACATCTCCTCTCAGATGCTTGTACCACCAGCCCCCACACCATCCTTGGTTCTGCCTCTCTCTTCAGCACACCCAGAGTCCAAAGCTACATCCCGCAGCACATCAGAGGGAGGGACCAACTCACCTACGTCACCCAGTATGTCCCTTTCTGCATCTTCTCTTGTTCTCTGTCCATCTGCTCACTGCTCTGTGATTGGTCAATCGCTCTGACCCACCAGTGGCTAGAGCACTAAGCAGAGGGAGCTGTACAAGATGACTGTTGTAAATTTGTAAATATTGTTGGATTTCATCTTGCTGTGAAGTAATCACTCAATATCAAATTCAATAAACATCTATGAGGGAAATAATGCTGAACCTGCTCATTTATAAAGTCTGATGGCTTTCTCTAGCTGGATTGTAGATGCGTTGAGCTCAGGGCTGTGTGTCTCTTCTGTAACTGTGTGTCCATGTGTCCTCAGCATACTCGGCTCCTGGGTCTCCTCCTGCAGCTCCAGCCTCCTTCTCTGGGGTCAGTCCTCGGGACACGGGCAGTGCCTACCAGGCTCAGGTCAGCCACTGACACAAGTCTACACTAACATAAGTCTATCAGGCTCAGGGCACACATTCTACCTGCCTCTGAAACTGACAATGTGCGCCGCCACGACACATATAGATCCACCTCGGCTTTACGGTGTGCCTTCCATTGTCGGATCGCTGTGCCTTTGTGGAGTGTCAGTTGAAATACTGGATATGGCAGACAATGTCCGGCTCCTCTGTGTTCTAATGTCTCTCATGCCTGTCTGTGTTTCAGTCATGGTACCTGGGGAACTGAGAAGGCTGAGATATGACTATGTCACAGGAGAAGAAGATATGCTATGGCCCCTGTAGGGCCCTTGTATGGCCCCTGTGTGGCCCTCTTGCCCCCCTCTGCTGGTGCTGCTTACCATATATGCAAGTCTGTTTTTATGAACCATGGGAAGTTTCTATCTGAAGTTTCTTTGCACTTTTGAATTTGTCAATAATGTAACGTATTAAGCCAACGCCCTGCTTTTACTTAAAATGAGGAGAGCGCTTTTCTATTTTAGAGACAGTCGCACTAAATACACGTTATCCATGACACTGGTATCTGAGGACGGCTACACGGCAAGCGCTCAACACTCGGCAATAACACAGCAGTGATGTCCGGACAGCAGGCTTAGCTCCACACAGGAGCAGGCTGTTGGACTGTGTGCTCCACGCATGAGCAGGTTGTTGGACAATGTGCTCTTCACATCACAACTTCTCAAAGGGCTCTGAAGCTAGGTCAGTCCCTGAGGCCCACATGTCCAGCCGTGTGTGTGTGTGTGTGCGAGAGAGAGAATCGATTAACATGATTTAAAGTAGAGGCTGTAGTTAATGTTAGGATCAGTCTCGGGGAAATGAATGCGAGTCAATGCAATGTCCCCAAAAAAATGTGTAGATGTGTGTGTGCGTGCGTGCAGTGCTCAGTCAGTGTGCAGTGGCTCTACTTTTAGAGGCATTCAGCATGGCTGTTAACCCACCCAAAGCTTGTTGTAGTCATTCTGTTTCATTCCATTAGGTATGTTCTTATAACATATGAGCACTTTTTTTTGTATTGTATCTTAAGGATAGAAACATGATTTCACGTGTCACGTGTGATACATCGTGTATACACGTATGATTGTATTTGACTTTTTAGCACTTATTTATGTCATAGACATAAGTCATAATCATGGCAGCTACTCCTGCGTTCCTCTGTGTTGCCTCCAGGTGGTGACAGAGTGATGCATGTGGTGTTTGTTCTAAAGAACAACCCCCCCATACAAAAAGCACGAGACACTTTAAAGATTAACTTAAGTAGTGTGTAGAATCCCTCAGTCGTCCAAGTAGAATCCATGGCAAAAACAAGCATATTTACAAGCATATTTAATACTTAAGTTAATGGCAAAAGGAGAAATTCAATTTGTCAACTGTACAAAAGTTTATTTGGTTGAATACGTTTTACAGCTCATCCAAGCTGCTTCTTCAGTTCTGGTCAGACGCTGGTGGACACTGCTTATATCTGCCTGAAGGGAGGAGCTAACTACAATGAAATGACTGACTACCACACCTACTTGTTTACATTTTCTGTTAGTTAGGTGAGCCTATTAGATTTGCAGTGGGAGTGGAGTGTGGGGTTTTGTTTGCAGAACCATTCAGGGCCATAATGGTGTTTTCACACCTCTGGACCTGAACTGGCTAGAACAAATTAAAAAATAGGGATCAAATAAACTTTTATCCAGTTGACAAATTGAATTTCTCCTTTTGCCATTAACTTAAATATGCTTGTTTAACAAGCGCTCCCCATACGCTTCCTCTGCATATGTAATATGCAGGCATTAACACCATGTTAAATAAAGGTTGTCCACAGGTGTGGTGAAAGCTGTGATGAGCAGGCCTCACCCGTGGGGCTGATGCATTACTGCAGTACGTCTCTTTGCAGTTGTTAAAGTAGAGGTGGCATTAGTGTCACGTGCACACTGACAGAGTGCTGCGTGTGTGTGTGTTGCTTGTGTGACATGCATGGTGCAGGCTGAGCTCTGATCTCGATGCATGGCTGAGACAGAAGACGCTCTTTCCCATTTAAACAAAGTCTCTCTTATTGGACGTTTGCACGAACTCTTCTGATCACATGATGTGCCTTGGCTTGAGTTGGACTGAACCAGTACTGCTGCATGCGAGCACAGCCCTCTGCTTTGAGCTCAGCTCTAGCATCAATACCTCCTTAAGTACAAAGCCTTCAGTTATCATCTGCTTCAAATGAAAGCTCTGGAGGTTCTTCTGCATCAGCGGGAACATATCTCTGTGGATCCTGGTGTCCAAGACCTGCGAGACTTGTTATCCTTCCCCACAACCCAGAGCCCTCTGAGGCAACCTGGCCTCCCCACACACATGTAACCCAGAATGTGCCCCTCTGCTCCAGAGCATCGCTCGCATACAGCCATATTTAATACTGCAACCTACAGTACCTTTATTACTGCAAATAAAATCATGTGTTTCATTATGCAAATATACAAAATATTAAAAAGCTACAACTCAAGCTCCTGTGTAGTCTGTACGTTCGTGTCTGTATATACTTTGACCACGCACTTTGGAATGGTGGCTGAATTGAGGAAAATAATTACAACAATTTGCTCTTCAGTGTTCTACAGTACAGGGCACTGCCGCTCTCGAGGTTTCTTTGGCTATGTTTGGTTGTAGGAGCAGCAGGCTCAGCTTCTGGAAAGGCTCATGTGACTGGTGAAGGCGACAGAACCAAACGTACCAAATTAAGCCTTTAATATTTGACAGTTATTATAAATAGAAAAGTTGAAAAAGTCTGTTGAATTTGGAAAGACTTAAACCAGAACTAAGGCAATACAAAAGACTTCTTTGTAGATCATTCAAGTCAGTACTTGGGTCAAGAGGTCAGAGGGAGGTGGTGAGGTGGTCAGCAGGAAGTTAGGAGGAGATCAGGCGGAGAAGTATGCTGAAGGTACAGAGGCTTTGGTCTGCCGAGGGATGTCTGAAACAGAGTACAGGGCTGACCGTGTCACATGTGGAAACATGACTGAGCCTAAAACTCTTTGGTTGATTATTTTTAGGACAGTGTCCAGTGGAGGGTGAGTGCTGTACCTTTGTTGGAGGCCAGGGTGGAGGCCAGACCATAGATGGGGATACTGTCCATTCTCTCAAAGTACTTGGAGTCAAGCCCTGCAGCGTCTCTGACAAGCACACATCACACTTTTATCAGAGACAGGCACAGTAAAAAAAATCAACTATTTCAAGTCAATGGGATTTCTCAACACTAATATAGAGTTTGGAAGATGATCCCCTAGGGCAGGAGTCACTAACAGGTGGCTGCCAGACGCCAGTCCCATACGGACCTGGACCTATAGTTAACAAATTATTAAATTACTCTTAATTTTGACAGGGCGATTCAATTTTAAGCAGTAAAGTTACAGCTTTTCTCTAAACTTTTAGGCTGCCACATACTACAGGAGAATTTGTCCAATTTTGGCTGCGATTCGCTTCTCCCCGATGTCAGGGAGGTGGGACCCCACTTTGTGTCTTTGTGTGCGATTTTGAAGCCGTTGTGCTCCTCGGGTGTGTGTGTGTGTGTTTACATCCACAACACATGGATCGAGGTGAAGCTGCAGATTAGCGATAGTGACTTTACTTCCTGCGTATGTTATATCCAAAGTTTTATGCTTTAAAAATCATGTATCTGAAGTATTGCACATTTCACAAAAAATCATAACACAGTTTTGACTGTGTAAATTAGAAGTGCAGTGCTCTGATCTTTTGAACACTTAAGGGTCTCAATGCCAGTCCTTTTACTGTAGACAGGAAGTAGCTCACAACTTTAGAGCCTATGGTACGCAGCCATATTCCGCTGCAGACAGACTGAGATTTGAGATATGAGATTTTAAGTGTCATAAGATTCTGTGGCCTGTGCTTTTTCATTCGTTTAAGACTGAAAAATCCAGTAGTGCGTGATGGCCTTTACAGCACTGTATTAATGGACCAAGGAGCATACAAACCAATCATGTGAGTTAAACCACCCATGTTGACACTACTTAGCCAATGTTTTTAACTTGAATTTTTGTTGATTTGACAGTCTATTGTTCATACATTCAGACATTGATAAAATTAGGCTACTTCTGTATCACAATCATAACGCATGTTGGATATTATGATGTCCCAGACCTCTGCTTGAGCAGATTTTCTCTAACTGGACCATCTCAAATTTTGGTTAAACCCCTGCCCTAGGGTAGGTACCAGAAGTTGTCAGGGGTTCCTACCACAGACTGTATAAAGAAGTGGTCTAAGCGCGTGTACATCACCCATTGCATTTGGCTTCACTCAAATGAAGCTTACAGTGCAGCAGTTAAATGGACGAATTTGGAGGCAAGCTCCATATTAGAATAGCAATTTATTAACGGACAAAATCACAAAATAAAAACCCCAGGATCATGTAGAGTAGGTTAATCCGCACATTTTAAGGCTCACAGCAGAGAGGGGTGACAATATTCCAGTCTAAGTCAATGAGAGCCAGCGTCAGAAGAAGCACACCCATATTCCTGTTTGGACAGCAGCAGCTAGCGTGTTAGCCATGTCCATTTATACAGTTTATGGTCTCACTCACAAAAGCATACTCACAGCTGTGTGGTCCCCCGCAGGTCAGCTGGAGTGCTCAGCGCACCCCCCACAGGAGGGAGTGTGACTCTACTCAGAGGATACACAGGGCCCTGAAAAGCAACGTTGTATATGCTCAGTTCAGGTACTGTATCAGTATCCATATGCATGGCATTAGGTCCATCTGAAACCTTTTTGGTCAGATCAAATTAATATAATTAATTAAAATACATACTGTCTGAGACAATATGTATTTAGAGAGAAAAGAACTGGTTTGAGAGGGGAGTTAAAGAGGCTATTTTTTGTCAAGAAAGAGAATCCTTCCATGAACAGAAATGGAGGTCTCAGACATAATTTGTCTCCCATTTTTAACTCTTTCCTCAAACCTAAATCAAAACAAAGAAAACAATAGGGCACCAGGTCAGTGAAGATGTGAAAACACCTCTGGATCCATTATGGGCCTGAATGGCTATGCTAAAAAGATCCCACATTCCACTCCCACTGCATATTTAATAGGCCCACCTAAAAGAAACAAGAACAAATAAGTGTGGTAGTTTCAAAGTAATTTCATTGTAGTTAGCGCCTCCCTTCAGGCAAATATGCACCAGTGTGTCCACCAGCGTCTGACCAGAACTGAAGAAGCAGCTTGGATGAGCTGCGAAGCGTATTCAACCAAATAAACTTTGTCCAGTTGACAAAATGAATTTCTCCTTTTGCCATGGATTCTACCTGGACGACTGAGGGATTCTACACACTTTGTTTTAGAGATTAAAGTAGGCAGAGGAATTACAATAATCAAGCCACATTATAAACTCTTCTAGTCTGCCCTGTTTAAGTCTAAATCACATTAACCAGGGATGAAAGTGGCCAATCATGAAAAAAGCAGAAAGTCACACCCGCGGCCCGCAGTTTAATACGAAGTTTAATATGAGACATGTACTTTTGTTCTGAATACGGGACGATTCTGTTTTTCAAGGGACGGTTGGCGACCCCAAACACAACTATACATATATATACACCCAAAATCTTTCTCAACGAATTTGCACAGATAAAAAAAAGAAAAAGAAAAAAATTACCCCGCGGCTAAAAAAAAGCGGAGATCCACTAAAAGACGGAACTCTTTCATCCCTTATTAACAGAAATCCCTAGAGCGGTGCTGTGTATCCAGAGTGTAATGTCACCTTTGCACCAATGGGGGCAGCAGGTTCTGGAGGACCCTCTCTGATCTGGGGTCTGTCGGTGAGCTGTCTCTCGTTGAGCTGCTTGTTGAGCCAGCTGATCACTGCAACAAACACAGAGCACTATGGAACCTACCTGGACTACTGAGGGCACAGGACAAAGGTCAAATGGTAATATAAAAGAAAGCTCTACTATGTTGAAAATCACATTCTATTGTCTTAAGAGAGTGTTATCCTTTTATTATCCTTCATTATCCTCACCCTCACCCGCACACACACACTCTCTCCCGGCCTCACATGCACATACCATTTTCATTGGTCTTGAGCACCTCTCTGCTCTCGTTCAGCTTCTGCACTGTGGACTCCAGCTGCTCCTTCAGCACACTGATCTGAGGAGAACAACAAGGCTGATGCACCAATACCTTGAATTTCCCCAATAAAGTACCTCTCTCTGACACTATCAATCTATTCAAATAAATGGATAGGCATTGCTAGCTTAGACCTATCATCAGTTGGCTCTGTGGTCACTCTGGTACTGCAGAGAAGAAATCCCTTGTTCGTGTCAAATCTATGTCAAATCAAGTCTGAAAATAAGTAACTATTTTCAGATCATGTTTTTTCACCTGAAAATCATTCAAAATGTTTTTAATCATTAACTTGGGCTAGCTCTGCTCCACGCTACCTACTCTTCATCTGATTGGATCATTTTAAATAAGCGGTTTAGACCCTGTGGCTTAAAGGAAAAGTAACGTTTTTTACAATCTGAGCCTTATTTCGGTAATAAAACAAGTTGTTTTATTCACCCATAGCACTTTGGTGTCATATGGAGCACTTCCAGAGATGTTTTAGATTTGCGATCTCCATCATGTGAGTTCTCGGGGCACTTATTTGCGGTCTCCAAATAACACAAACTTTAGCACTTTTCAAATCATAGAAGCCCGATGTCTTAAGTCTACGATTTTATGTGGTCAAAAGTGGCCTGTAATCCGAGATTTAGCCATAGTTTCGAGTAGATGAGGACGCCAGTGCGCATGTGCGGACTATGCTCTCAGCTCCCGGGACCCAAACATGAAACGCAAAGCTGTAAACTATGGATAAATCTCGGATTACAGGCCACTTTTGCTTCAAACGAAATCATAGACTAAGACATCGGGCTTCTATGATTTGAAAAGTGCTAAAGTTTGTGTTATTTGGAGCCCGCACGGAGCATATTACATGCTTGGGGAATATATTATATGCCCCGAGCTATGGCTAGAAGTCGCGCTAGGCTAACCGCAAATCTAAAACATCTCTGGAAGTGCTCCATATGACACCAAAGTGCTATGGGTGAGTAAAACAACTTGTTTTATTACTGAAATAAGGCTCAAATTGTAAAAAATAATGTTACTTTTCCTTTAAGTAATACAATAAATGGGCGTGGTTTTAAGCTCAATGGTGAAGGTGCGTGTTTGTGCATGTTCAGAATGCAGTGCTCCAGTAGAGGAACCTGCTGGTCCTTGGTGCTGAGCTGCTGCTGGCTGCTGAGGAGCTCTTTCTCCGCGCTCTGCAGTCTCTCACTGGTCTCCTGGAGGACCTTCTCTTGAGATACGGTCACTTTATTCTTCACTTTGATCTTCCCCACCAGATTTTTAACCTCCATCTGCAGCTTCTGGATGATGTTATTGGCCTGCAGGCAGACAAGACACTAGAATACACTGTACAGAGGAGATCCCAGGCCCAGAGGCACTTAATAGTCACCTTGAGCAGCTCCTCTGACAGAGATTTCACCGTCACCTCCAGTTTTTTTATATGAAGCTCTTTGCCTTCAACATTTTCTTCTATGGACACCTGAAAACACAGATATGTAATGTTTCACCACACATCTGATCTGATATTTTATATTACTTTAGGTCAAGGTTTGAACACAAATGTAATTTAAATAAAAAAGACCAGCAGTGTTACATCAGCGCTATACATTTGAATAAAGATGCATCTGAATCCAATGATGTCCATGTGTTCCTCAGAGTCTGCTTGGACAAACACATGGGACTTTGTGACCCTTAGCTACTCACAAATAACACGCCTTTAACAACTATTACTTACTCATGTTGTGTAGATTTAACTATAGTAATCAGAGTGTCGTAAAGAGAAGCAGGAAAACCCAACTCAGTGTGGTAGTATTGTATACTCGTATGCCTACGTTTGTAGGGAGAATTCTAACATATACCCAATAATAATAATGCATTTTATTTAAAAGCGCCTTTCAGAACACCCAAGGACACTGCACAAGGTTAACCCAACTAACCCAAGTGACAGGATATGGGGTGTAGTGACAGGATAGGGGATAGTTGGGTTGGGGGCATGAGCAAGCATGCTCGTCTGGACCTTCTGCTGCTGCGTGGCCTCCAGGACGTCTTTGGTGCGGCTCATGAGCAGCTCCTTGTCCTTGATCTCCTGCTCCAGTACAGCCACTCTCATCTGCAGCTGGCTCAGTGCGCGCTCCTTCTCATGGCTCTGAGTGTCCAGAAGGCCGTTCTCTCGCCTCAGGGACAGCACCTGCTGCTTGGAGCGCTGGCTCTCCTAAAGACCCATGGAGAAAAGGATTACATACAAACTAAGACCTCAGCTCTAAAGGAGGACTATGAGGGGGATTGTGTTGTAATTTTAGCACAGTTCATGAGCATTTAATTCTTCATATATTCCTTTAAGATTTGCTTCTCATGAGAGTTCACAGGAGTGAAGTTTGTCTTGAATCACCATAGACCCTTCTCAGCACATCCAAACAGACATTGTGAATATGTTTGAATGATCCCAGTTAGTGCTGAGCCAAAAATCAAAAGATTGATCAATTGTAATCAATACTTTGGTTGATCTCGATGATAAGGCATGTGCATTTTAATCGACAGGTCAACAGCTAATCGTGTGGCAGTAAGAGCATGTGGTGTTGATGAGGATTTACGCTCTCCTGTTTGGGAAAAAGACACAATGTGTCTCTTTATGTCTCCTTTGTCTTAAATCTAGTCTACACAATTTGACTAAAAGTTCTGCGTCTTCGTCTTCATGTGTGCAGTGCCGTCTGCACCCCCTCCCTCTCTCTGATCCAGCTCTTCACCTTTTCTCCTCTGGTGCTTCTCATCTTTATTTAGTTATGGAAGGTAAACGACTATTTTCTCAGTTTATCTTCATTTACCTCATTAAACGCAAAAACATCACACGTTTCTGTTGATAGCGGTAGTACACACGTGTGCTGCTAACGAGCGTATGCTTTTAGGTTTAATGTCTTGTACAAAATAATTCCAACCTTGAAAAGTGAATTTCTATGGAATGATTGGTCCTATCAACACGAAATGAAAACTGTAGTGATCCTAACACCCTGCCCTTTATGCCTGAAGTCCACATGTCTGTGGAGATCAAATTGAAAATCAATCAATATGATCAATATGAGGTTACTTTTTTCCCTATATCACCCAGCCCTAATCCCAGTACTGGACCCCACCACAGAGCAGAGGAACTTCTCTGTAGCACATTGTAGTAGCCTGTGAATGCAGTGAAATACATAAGAAGCTCTGCTGAAGTTCTGTCCTTTTGCCTCCCGGTCTCACCTCCTCTGCTGCCACCAGCTTCATCCTAAAGTCCCTGATGGCAGCCTCGTTCTTATACTTCCTCTCGGTGAGCTCCCGGCAGGACGTCTCCAGTTCGGATACCCTGGAGTGGAGCTGCTGAGAGCTGCTGCGGTGGTTATTCTCCAGCTCCTGCCTGAGCTGCTTCTCCTGCTCCTGCAGGCGTCTTTGTAACTGCACCAGAAGCAGAGCAAAGTATGGAGCAAAACAACATGTGACAGGGGAGCCTGAGCAGCCTGGGCTGGTCTTACTTCCAGGGCCTTCTCTCTCTCGCTCTGCAGCTCCTCAGAGTAGCGACTGGACAGACAGCTGGTCTGATTGGTCCATTCTGAACGCAGCTTTTCCAGCTCTTTGCTCTTCTCACACAGAGTCTGAAACACAAAGATCATGAGAGAGAGACACATATATGTGGACAGAGCCTCTTAAAGGATCCACACCTGCTGGGTGCAAGACAGCTGTCTGGATAAGTCCGCTTCAGTCCTCTTCAGCCTCACCTCCAGTTCCTCCTTCTCCTCCTGAGGGGTTCAAGATGTCCACACACTCAGCACAAGGGTTCCATCCAGCTCTACACTGCCCATGATTCCCACTAACAGACTTAAAACCACCTTTAAGCGGGACATGCAGGAGGCCAGGTAGTCCTTGATGTCCCTGTCGGAGCCAGGCGACAGGCGCAGGCTCAAGTGGTTGAGGTGTTTGAAGGCATTGGTCTCCACCACACTGAGGGTGGCCGGGCCCTCAGGAGCAGCGCCCTGAGAGCACAGCTGCAGCAGGAACCTACCACACACATAGATGAGTGAATGCATGACATAATTTGGTGACTGATTAACCATGCACCAAAGAAAAAGAAACTGGTTTTCCAGCTCTATCAAAGTAAATGTCCTGTATTAGCAAACAAATCGTAAAAGTGGCCTCTTGGCAAGAGGAGTCTCGTATATTGTGGTGGGAGGAGCCTGTTGTTGTGGTGGGAGGAGCCTGTTGTTGTGAGGAGGAGCATGTTGTTGTGAGGAGGAGCATGTTGTCATGGGGTAAGAAGCCGTGTCCCAATTCCCAGAGTGCACGGTTTGGAGTCTGGTTTGAAGGGCATGTGCTTCACATCCGGCGCGATGACTGCTGTCCTATTTCTTTTTTGTCCCATGCGTTAACACTCGGTCCGAAGACCACAGTCGTTTCCATGGAAATCGGGGCGTGGACCAAGCGCGTGAAAAAGCACGCTTCGCGCACTCATATCCCAGCATGCACCGCGCGCTACTTCTTCTACGGGAGAAAATGGAGTCAGCGGCTGCTTCCTGTAGTAGTGAGACCTGCCCCATTTCGTTGACGCCCATGCAGTCCGTGGACTGCACTCAGGGCTGGGCAAGTATGCACCGCCTTGACTGCAGTCTGAGTACCCTTAAAATCACGCTCTGAACCGTGCACTCTGGGAATTGGGACACAGCTAAAGTGTGCACTTGTGGAGGGAGGAGCCAGTTGTCACAGAACACTGGGGGGAGCCTACTGTGATGGGGAGGGGCCTGTTGTGGAAAGGGGTCTGGTGTCATGGAGAGGGGACATGAGGCGTACCTGGGGCTGTCGGCCTCCTGCTCACTGTGGCACAGCTGCAGCAGCTCAATAAACTTCTGAGGGAATGAGCCAAAGTCCACAAGAAGGCCCTGCTGCACTTTGAGACTGAAACACAGAACACATGAGCGCCATTCTAATATGCCAAAGGAGGGCGCAACAAAGTACTCAAACCATTCCAACAGGCATTTTCTATTGGTTATTTGAATTTAATTGGTCTGAAAATGTTTCCACTGTTATATCAAAGAGTTGAACTACAGTAAACAGCTGGATTTACTTAGTTGTAGAAGCAGACGTTTGATTGACCGTGTATTTAAGCATCTACTCCCTGCTAAACCAGTGGTGTGAGTAAGAAGGGGAGTTACCTTCAACCGCCTCACTCTGGATTGGCTCTTTGGTTGCTTTTATACTCACAGTTCGATCAATCCAAATATGGAACTCGGCTTCAAATTTGCTAATATAACTGCTAGCCTTGACAATCTTCATTTGACTGTAGCCGAATGCAGTGGGTGACGTCACACTAACCTAGTACACTTCTTTATACTGTGCCAATGGAAACATGGCTAATGTGCTAGCAGAGGGCCACATAGTCATTGATCCAACTTCACGTACCTTTGAAAGTCTTCTTCTGAGATGGACAGAGTGAACAGGAAGTACGGGTCTTTGTCATCAGTCAGTTTGACATAGAGACTCTGATAAGGGAAACATAAAACAATAGTTAGATGAGTCAAGGAGAAGGCAACACCTGAATGATCAGGAGGAGTCTTTTTTGAGTATCCCGATAACAATAGAAGATAATTATGTTCAAAACAACAGTGTTACAACCCATGGTTCAGGAGCCATGTGCCATGTCGCAAGTTACCTTAACCTGGATGAGGGCCCCGGTGACATAGAGCCAGGGACACTGGGTCCAGGTGCCGCTAATTACCAAGCCCGGGGCCGTCCCAACAGTCACTTTAATATCGGTTAATTATTGCCCACCAGACAAAACTGAGAAATGGAACAAACCTCTGTGTCTCAGCATAGACAGATGAGGCAAAAACAGTTGAGCAATCTTTGTTGCTCTTGACTCACATGTAAAAAATGGTAGGCTTTGCATTCAAACACTTTCATTTTCCATACATTATGTGATTATTTTGGCCTTGGGTATTAGTACAGCATTTAAATGTGTATCTCAGGGAGTTCCATAATAGCTCCCCATACAAAGACTGAGGGACAGTGAAAATCAGGGTGTTTATGGAATGAGTTTATGGAGACTTACCCGTTTGTGGACTGTGGTGGCAGACAGCTGCAGATCTATAGTGACGCGAATGGTGCTTTTTCTGTGGAGATGAAGACAACATGGCTTCAGATACAGCAGGGCCCCCAACCGCAGTTTGTTTTATTCTCCACTATGTTGCTGTGTTTTACTATGAAAATATAGTGTTCATTAATTTTGCACTGTTGTTACTGACCCTGCCCCCTTCCATTGCTCCCTGAGAGAAATCAAAGTTTGGTAAGGTTTGGTACCAATCCACTATGATACAGCACAGGAGGAGAATAACCCATTCAGATGATTTTAAAGCAGACATCTCAACACTATCCTGCCCTCAGACCATTTTTTCTTGGCCCTATAACATTAGTCAGTACTTTTTATAAAAGAAAATCTGTGGTAAAGCAGGATCACATATTTACTGTGTGCTTTTGAGGCTATAAACATGAACAGGCTCATTCTAACCTGTTTTAAAAGCACATTTTTGAATTATTCACTGTATTGACCATCAGTCTGTGGCCCTCAGTTAACCCAGTGCTTCATCTGTGTTTTGACATGCGGCCCTTGAAAAAGTTTGCTTTAAAGAATTGCATGTAGTCTGTGCTCTTATAGTTTTAAGGTAGGTCAGGCATGTCCAAACTATGGCCCGTGGGCCAAATGTGGCCCTCAGACAAATTTTTCTTGGCCCTCAGGCTTCCAGGTTAATTGGCATAAATTACCTTGAGCAGAACTTTTGACTGCAAGTTTTTTGAAAATCTACCTTGATAAGACAATATTTAATATTTATTGTGTGGTTATGAGGATCTTAGCACATTAAACATGCATATATTTCAATTATTGACTGTACTGAGCACCAGTCTATGGCCCTCGATTGGCCCTCTGCTTCGACTGTGTTTAGATATGTGGCCCTTGATGAAAAAAGTTTGGACACCCCTGAGGTAGGTACTCCAATCACAACTGAACCTGGAGGTAAGACACATACAAGTTTGTCTCATTCTCAGTATATGGACAGGCCATACTTCACGTGAAAGCTCAGAACCTCCAGAAATCAGTCACTGAACTGCAGAGGCTGCACTAGCACTGATTGATGATTGGGTGCAGGTGCTGGAGTTTAGATGACTATTCAAGATTCAAGATACAAGCTAAGAAGCTAGCATCTGCATGGCATTGAGATGCTACAGGCTTTTGACACCATATGTGGCAGCAAATGTGGCACAAGATCTTCCAGAGGAAAGAAATGAACCCTTTCATCACCAACCGAAACACAGGACACAGAGGAGGGGCACTTTTCCCTGACCAGTGCTCCTGTTAAACTGCATTGAGACCTTTGACTGCGACACAAAGTCCACGGAGATGTGCAGTGGAAATGTGGCTGCAGCAAGACTTTAATTTCCCTTGGGATCAGTAAAGGATCTCTCTCTTTCAGGGATTTCAGCATTGAAATTGGCAACCCAATTGTGAGGCTCCTTCTGCTTGGCAAATCGTTTTGAGAGCCAAAACAAGGAATTACAACATAAACTTGGTCGTCCTGACCAACGTTTTTAATAAAGAATAAAATAAATAAAATAATAAATCAGCATTACAATTATTCTCAGTAAAATCTATTTTGATTTGGACAGGTTTACCTCATATCTGGGGACACAGATGGCTCATATTTATGGAATTTAAAATCAATATCTTATATACAGTTCCTTAAGTTCGGTGCAGCTCGGTGCAGCAGGTGGGGGACAAGAGGGTCCTGGCTAAACTCATGTCTATGCTGGACCATGAGTGTCGCCTGGAGAGCAGCACCAGTGACAGACTGATTCACCCTCGCTGTGTTAAAGAGAGATTTCGCAGATCTTTCCTTCCTGCTGCTGTCAGACTGTACAATGATCAATGCTAGTCATGTTCATCTCCATAGCAACCATGTGTCATCTCCAT
The DNA here is from genome assembly GCA_036785185.1 of Paratrypauchen microcephalus. Classification (NCBI taxonomy): domain Eukaryota; kingdom Metazoa; phylum Chordata; class Actinopteri; order Gobiiformes; family Gobiidae; genus Paratrypauchen; species Paratrypauchen microcephalus. The sequence goes on along the minus strand of JAVJIX010000144.1, from coordinate 886,877 downwards.
AGTAATAACAACAATGTGAAATATTATTTAATGTCACTTTACCTGATACTTTTTTAACCACCACTGTCCATCACTGCACTGTTCACAATCATCTGAGTCACTTTATTGTGGCGATATTATATATTACTGAACTGGAGTCACTTTAACTGCTGATTGTTCACTGCTCAGAATCAAAGACATTTATTGTGCAGCGTTCCTGTGCCTTTTAACCTTACAGTGTTGTGTTTTTTAGTTGATTGTACATACTTATTATAATCTTCATTTTGATGCATGCTCATATTTTCCTACTGTTTCTGAAACTTGCGTTGTGACACTGCAATTTCCAAAATTGTGGGACAAATAAAGGATTATCTTATCTTATATGAAATGGACACGGTTGAGAAGGTTTAAAATTAAAGGGATAGTGCATTGTTTTTTTATGTTAATCTGTATGGGTTTCCTTCTAAAAGTTGCGTGTGTTGACACCGGCTTACCTCTGACAGTCTCAGCTGATCCCGGTTCGGCTCGCTTTCTGGAGCCCAGGTAGAGAGGTCCGGTAACTTCCTTGGAACATGAAATAAAGCTTGTTTTTCTTCTCAAAACTTTTTGCATCCGAAACAGTTGTCCACGAAGGATCCAGCAGCGTATTTCGCATTCGCGTATTGTCTCTCTCCACTCGTATCACTACGCCCATGTTAACTCTATCAGCCTGTTCACTTGTAAACTTCGGCGTAGACATCCGCTGAAGGTGAACAGGCTGATAGAGTTAACATGGGCGTAGTGATACGAATGGAGAGAGACAATACACAAACGCGAAATACGCTGCTGGATTTTTCGCGGACAACTGTTTTGGACGCAAATATATCACCTTTCTAACAAATGTTTTGTTTTGAGAAGAAAAACAAGCTTTATTTCATGTTCCAGGGAAGTTACGGGACCTACTTACGTGGGCTCCAGAAAGCGAGCCGAACCGGGATCAGCTGAGACTGTCAGAGGTAAGCCGGTGTCAACACACGGAACTTTTAGAAGGAAACCCATACAGATTAACATTAAAAAAAAAAAAAACGCACTATCCCTTTAAGTTAGGTGTAGGTTTAATATCTCTCTAATAATTAATATCTCTGTAACTACTGGTTCTATCCACATGAAACAAAGTAGCACAAAGTTCACAAAGTTGCTCTGTGTTCGGTTAGTCCAGACATGTCCAAACTATGGCCAGTAGGCCAAATGCGGCCCTCAGACAAATTTTTCATTTCATTTATTTATTTATTTCATTAAAACAAAAATAACAGATGCAATACAATCGCATCTATAAAATTATAACTTAAATATGAATGAACAGAAAGAAGCATAAGCTTATATCTGCCCCTTATCAACTCAAAATTATATTACAACAAAATATATAATAATAATAATAATAATAATAATAATAATAATAATAATAATAAAACAATCTTTTTACTGTGCAGTATTAGTATATCTTTTCATTAATTCCACTTTCACATTTTTCTTGAAAACTTGAATAGACTTTGATGATTTAATTTCATGTTCAAGACTGTTCCATAGACTGCGTCCTTGGATTGAGACACGTCTTTCCTTTGGTTTAGAAAAAAATATCAGTTCATCTTAATTTATAACTAGTTTCCCTCTTTTTGAATCTATTTTGCAAGTTGATTGGTTGATTTTTCTTGGCCCTCAGGCTTCCAGGTGAATTGGCCCAAATTACCTTGAGCAGAACTTTTGACTGCAAGTTTTTTGAAAATCTACCTTGATAAGACAATATTTGGGTCATTCCAGAATTGGAGGACATTTTGGCTTTAAAATTCTTGAAAAATAAACCTTCACTTTTCTGATTTTCTGCTACATATTCATCAATAATAGGTAATAAACTATCAAATGCTTGATTAGCTCAGCTTACGGTCAATGGTAAAATTTTTATTATATGATTTATATGGTTTATTTATTTATTTACTCTAATCACAGTAACAGGGTTGCAGGTAACAGGGTTGCAAAATCGCGCTAATGTTAGCTTTATCTCAGGAATAGAAGCTAGCTGTTTAGCTAGCTGTTATTACTAATCAAGAGGAAAAACTTATTTATGCAAATACGTAAAGGAAAATAATAATAATAATTGTCTTATTCTGATCATTTGCATAACAGGGTTGCATGAGGTAGAGTGAGACATTCAATCAAGGCTAACTGTTTTATAAAAATATGAAAAATAGAAGAGAAGATAAACCTTTGCTCTACCCATTCTTTTGGAAAACTGTTTGATGACGTCAAGTCCAGGGGATCATGTGGTTTTCTGCTTTCTTCTTCTTCTACCAGGCTAAAAATGTTCTGGTAACAGGGTTGGTGCAGGTTGTGGGACACATGTTCCATGAATAATAATTATTATTTGAAATATTATTTCTATTAAAACAAATGTTCCCACAGTTACAAGAGATGGCAATGAAACAAATTATAGAAAAAACAAGAAATTTCAATTCAATTTTAACTGTTTTATTTGAGATTCAATTTGGCCATTAGAGGGGTGGGACAAGAGGAAAATGGCATTTTGGGGGGTACTCCAGACTTATTTGGTATTATAAAAACTATTTTCAAGCATTCTTTTCTCTTAGTTTTTTTTAGATTTGGTCTCAGGACAAGTAAATTCACTCAGAAACTGTATGTTTTAGTATTTTGTATGTGGATTATTTAATATTTGATGGGTGGGACGTAAAATGTCCTCCAATTCTGGAATGACCCATTTAATATTTATTGTGTCATTTTGAGGATCTTAGCATGAATAAAACACAGATATCTCATTCTAACGTGTTAAACATGCATATATTTCAATGATTCATTGCACTGAGCACCAGTCTATGGCCCTCTGCTTCCTCTGTGTTTACATATGTGGCTCTTGATGAAAAAAGTTTGGACACCCCTGGGTTAGTCCCAATTTGACTGTCCCCTCCTCACCTCTCGTCGCAGTCCCGGCTCCGCACGGACACGGACAAAGTTTTACTGAAGAGCCGCTCCATGTCCCCCGTGGCCGTGTCCTGTCCGTGTCCTGTCCGTGTCCTGGCCGTGTACTGTCCGTGTCCTGGCCGTGTAGTGGCCGCGGTGATTCTCAGTTGAATGTGGCGCTGCCCCTCCGTATCCTCCCGCCGCTACACAGCTGCTTCCGGTCTGTGACTCATGTGACCGGAACGCAACCACAACTGACATTCATTTTTAATAAAACCCCCATATAAATGCATACATATGAAACTGTAATGCTCTGATAATGTTAAGAATTATATTTACAGTGTTAGTTAAATTTTGTCTAAAAGTTTTTTTAGTTATCGCATTTTCTCTTACAACCTCCATACCGACAGAGGGCGTTAGTCCTCTCAGCCGAGCTGCTCCAGGGCGCAGGGCACTGGGTGCAACAGGGTGCTGCGGGTGCTCGCTCCAGACTTTAGGGTGCTACTGTGGGTGTCTTCGGGGTGGGGTGTCTCCTGTCTTCTGAGCCGCTGGATGTTGTGGGTGTGACGCGGCACCACACTGTTTACTTTAGGTGCTCTTCGGGATGTTTACTGACTGTTTTTCTATCTCTAGTGTTTCTGTGGGTGTATTCGGGGTTCTCTGTGTCCTGGTCCTGTCCTGGTGCTGTGGGTGAGACTATGCGGCGGGGGAGAGGTGCACATGGACACGACTCTCTGAGTGGATTCCGGACCCAGAAGAGCGAGCCGGAGGTGCCCCAGGGACTGCTGAAGAGCGCCAGGAAGAGCGGGCAGCTCAACCTGAGCTCCCGGGGACTGTGCGAGGGTAAGCCCCGTAGTGCCGTGAGTAACACAGCCGAAGCACACACCACTCTGACAGGGGAATCCCTGTTACGCACCAGGAAGGCAGTTCCCCTGTTACGCAGCGCGGTGTGTGCTTCGGCTGTGTTTTTCCACACTGAAAAATAGTTCCTGCCCAAAATGACCAAGTCAAGCTCTCCATGTTGATTTGCTCATTTATTTGCACTCGATATGAATGCGCACTACACAGAAAGTAATTGGGAAAAGCATCGAGCAAATTAATTCCTTTTGGCCGAAATCTTTCTCTGGCGACGTTAGACTCCAGTCTAACGCGGAGTAGCTGCAGATACCGCTGCGCTCAGTGCTGACAGACCTGGACAATGGCTGGGTCACCAGAAAAACGCTTTCCACCACTTATTTTAGTCTCTGGACTGTGGGGAGGTGCCCAAGTTTGACCTGGGGGTGGCATATCCCTTTAAGCTACTTCCATAAACACTGAGTACGCTCGCTGCACGTGACCTCGTCGTGTCCTCCAAGGCACATGCAGGGACACTTTTGGAATGTGATCGTATTTCACAAAAAAATTGAGCATTAAGCCCTGCAGTCTGAACGTAGCGATCGACTGACACTCAGCCTGTGATCGACCAGTAGACCGCGATCGACTGGTTAGGCACCCCTGCTATACAGCCTTTTTACGTGACGTCATAATCCGGACGTCGGCCATTTTGGGGGGATTTGAAGCACCACGAACAGTGCATTTATGCCGCAAAGTAAAAAAAAAAAAAGCAAAATGGTCAAGCATTGTGCGGTCCTAGGCTGTCACAATAGAGCGGACAGAGAAAAACACCTGTAGTTCTATCGTTTACTTAAAGTAGTGACCAGCCAGGGGGAACAGACAGAGCGATTATCAAAGGAAAAGGAGGCAATTGTGGATCGCCAGTCTTCAACAGAACTTGGATGGGGAAAAATCTCGACAACATTCACATATGCTCAGCTCATTTCGCGGCCGGTAGATATTTCATACTGTGCATTGTGATTGCTAATTTTGAACCAATTTGTAGCGACCATGTTTACATAAACAAACACCCGACTAAACTAGATCCAAGGCATAAATGTTAGTTATAAATACTTGTACATGTTCATTTGCTTCATTAGCCCCTACAGTAAATTGCATTACAATGTTAATATTTTAATCTTTGCAAAACATGAATAATAAAAAGCAATATACTCGTACTTAAAGACGTTACACATGTAATACAAGTATGCCTACTGTACCTTTGCCATCACAATACGCTTGTCTCCCATTTTCCGCACTTTACGCTCTCGTACCAGCCACAGACAAACTGGTTGTTGCCTCCAGACCTTTAGAGCTCTTAAGGTCTTGTGCTGTATATGGGCTTGGGGAGAAGACCAGGTAGTTCACAATGTCGGGATCTCTTACAGCAGCAGAATCGACAAATCGCCACTGTCATTGAACAAACTTGAATCCATCTCATACGGATCTTCTTGCCCAATAAATTCGAGTTTTTTCATATAACTCTTCTTTTCTTTAGCATCCAACTAATCCCTATACAGCTGGTCAACTGTGTCTGAACTTTTGGATTCCGAGGTGGAAGGTTTCTCGTGAAATTTAGATATTTTTTTTCTGCATGATGGTTGCTATCTAAACACATGTCATTTTGAGCGCGTAATCCCCCTAAGATGGCCACACATCCGGGTAATCGTCCTGTTTTTCCGGGTTCATGAAAACGCTCTATATAGTTTAGGGTGACCAGATGTACCTATTTACCTGGGACAGTCCCAGTTTTGAGCCCTGTGCCCCCTGTCCCAGCAGATTTATCCAAAACCATTGATAAATCTGTTTTTTTATAGAAGACATACAGTATCCCAGGTTTCCCTATTATTCACCAATTTGATACCTGCCAACAGTAAAGAGATGCATAAATTAAGGTCAGCTACAGAAAAGCGTGCTTAAAAATGACCAAAACACAAAGAAAATGTGGATATACTCACTTACATGTTAGAAATGAATGGGCCAAGTGCAGAACATTTTTGTTAATTATGCATTTCACAATTTTATTATTACCAACCACCACAAACCAGGGGTGTCCCAGTTCTGTTTCATCCCTCCTGACTGCCAGAGGGCGGTGCTGAAAGCACCGAATATTCCAGTCGCACATGCGCAGATCGAGTAGTAATACCAAATGAGTCACACCTGTGACCCAGGATGACACCGCGGCGGTAATATAAGCCATGTCCAAATTCGAAGGCTGCGAAGGCTGGGTCCTCTGAAGGCTAGTTAAAACGAAAACTTATGTTTAACATTTGCAAAACAAAACAGTAATATTTCTGGGATACATCTAAAATAGGCTAAATTACCTAAAAAGTTTTAAATACAGTGATGACATATGCATTATTACTTATCATTATCATTATTAAGGATTTTTATATTGACCAGGGTTTACATTTATACAGGGAATGCATTTAAGTCAGTTTTAAAGACAGACATCTCTCCTTTGAGAAAAGATGGTTTATTAAACAATCAAAGGAGCTTCTGGAAATACTTTATCATAATGTGAAGAGTCAAACATTAAACCCATTCAACACATTCAATGCAATTTTGTAGGTGAGTAAAAACAACTGTGTGTCAGTGTACTCTCAAATTTTGTTTCTCTTTTTGCTGCAGCAGGTGACAATCCAATATGAACAAATTGTCTTTGCAGAATATATCAGGTGGAATACCACTGCTTAATTGCAGTATAATACAGGGGGTCCTCGGGTTACGACGTTGATCCGTTCTTAAGACGCGTCGTAACCCGAATTTCGTCGTAAGCCGGATTTTGCCTTTGATCTTCCAACCAAAGCACCAATAACCTTTCCATCTCAATAATTAGACCACTACGCTGCTTGGTTATCACTGCCGCTTTCATAGGAGCAGATCAGAGCCCACATCAGGTACTTCCGCCCACATTGGGCACGCACATGAGGCTGTCTTCTTCTCCCTACAACCACAACAGAACGCACAGCGCACAGAACGTATTCTTCCGCTGTGCGCTGTGCGCCGCGGCGCTGTGCGCTGCGCGTTCGCGTTTGTTTACATCTCTTACCACGCTAAACCGCGTAAGACGGAATGACGCGCAATATATATATATTTTTTTTAATGGGGGCGCGTTCGTAACCACGAAACGTCGTAACCCGAGACCGTCGTAACCCGAGGACCCCCTGTAGTGCATTCTTATAGTACATGTAATTAGTTACTATCAAAAGAGACTCAAATAAGTGGCATCTGTAGTCCCTGGACAGGTGTAAAGTGTCAACCTGCAGGAAGTACAATGCAATAGAATAAATCCAAGGTTAGAAGAAGAAGAAGAAGAAGTGACTTTATTGATCTCACACTGGAGAAATTCTTCTCTGCATTTTAACCCATCCTATATATATATACATATATTAGGAGCAGTGGGCAGCACACACATTAGGGCGCCCGGGGACCCTCTCCATGATCTTCTTGCTTCGGTTTGGTCAGGACCTAAGCTGGAGGTACCTATGGTGCATGTTTTGGGTTGATGGGGGAAACCGGAGTGCCCGGAGAAAACCCATCCAGACACGGGGAGAAACATGCAAACTCCACACAGAAAGGCCCAGGCGACCCGGGGATCGAACCCAGACCATGCATGCAAACTCCACACAGAACACACACAGAAAGGCCTGGGCGACCCGGGGATCGAACCCGGAACCTTCTTGCTGTGAAGCAAGAGCGCTAACCACTCAGCTACAATTATACACTCTAAAATCATACTTACAGTCGCATACCACTCCATGCAACTATATACAGTGGTCCCTCGTTTATCGCGGGGGTTACATTCTAAAAATAACCTGCGATAAACGAAATCCGCGAAGTAGGACAACTTAATATTTTACAATTTATTATACATGTTTTAAGGCTGTAAAGGCCTCACAATACACATTATACACTTTTCTCAGACTGGAGTTAACATTTTCTCACATTTCTCTCTTGTTTAAACACTCAAACTTTCGTCGATTTTCAACAAAAAAATGTATTAATAGTGACGCGTGTATTTCACAGTTCCTCTGACCATGCCTCTTTGTCCTGGCGCCGCTCTGCCTTGGTGCAGGCATCTTTTACCGAGTGCACTCTTTTTTCTTTTGGGCGAGAAGATTCTTATAAACAGACATGCCACCAGTGACGGACTGAGCGGTCTGGCATTTGGGCACATGCCAGAGTGGCCGCGGCCGTGCGTCTCATCTAGGGCCGCGAGTACGAGACCATGCACAGTCTGCACTGAATACCTAGCGGGTGGGCTGTGGCAATGCAGCTCATCGCAGCCCCCGCAACCGCATTGCCGCGGCCCACCCGCTAGGTATTCGGTAGGGAGTTCAGCTCTTCCACTGGGGAAGAGCACAATAAACCACCTAGAAACGCTTATCCCGACTAAGCCTGCGTTCTTGAAGAATCCCGCCACAATCGCCATTCGGGGGGGTTGGTTTGCCCTTTCTTCAGATCAGAGCAACTGCCCCTCAAAATTCCTTTGCAAGTCCCTGGGTGTGACTCATTTGGTATTACTACTCGAACTGCACATGTGCGAAGGGAACATTCAGTGCTTTCAGCACCGCCCTCTGGCGGTCATCCGGGATTCATAGAACCGTAGTTACGTATGTAACTTTCGTTTTTGATTTTGAATCCGGTCAGCATAGTATAGTTGCCTCTTTTCAGGGTTAACAGAAGAGTTGAACCACATAGTACTTTTTAGCAGAGCCATGACAGCAGAATGCAGTGATGCTGTGTTTCAGTTCCACAGAGTGTGTACCGGCTGAATGTGGACCCCCCAGCAGAGGCCCAGGGTGCTGTCTCTTTTGGAGAATCAGACCGCTGGTGGGAGCAGACTGACCTCACCAAGCTGCTGCTCTCTTCCAACCAGCTCACAGCACTGTCAGAGGATCTGCGGCTGCTGCCCGCTCTCATCACGCTTGATGTATGTGTGCCTATGCCCTGCTACCTCAGCTGGGGCATAGCCTGGATTGAAGGGTCTTTTGACTGGTGCTTCTGAGAGGGAAGGAGCACACATTTTCACCCAATGTTTTGTGGTTTCTTTCAGCTCAATGACAACAAGCTGCAGAGCTTACCCCGGGCTGTAGGGGAGCTGCAGGAGCTGAGGCAGTTGCGGCTCAGGTACAGGGTTGTATGCCTCATGATGATGCACATGCTTCACAGAAAAGCCTGCAGACTGGTGTAACCCTGTGAGAGTCTAGTGTAACCATGTTGTGTGCAGCCATAACCAGCTGAATGCTGTGCCTCTGGAGCTCTTCTCTCTCACCCTCCTCACCACCCTCACACTGCAGCACAACCTGCTAGAGAGCCTGCCCCCAGAGCTGGGACTACTGACCAGCCTCAACCAGCTGGTACAAACACCATTTGTGCATGTTTAAGAGTATTTCTTTATAACTTTATTAAGGCTAAGAAACACTGCCCTGTCACAGGACTTGTCCAGGAATAGTCTGCAGGAACTGCCTTGTTCCCTGGGGGATCTCAGACATCTACAGACACTCAACCTGGAGCACAACCAGCTGTGCTTTCTGCCTGACGGTGTGGGCCGCCTCTCCAGTGAGTAAGCATGGGCCATGTGGGCCTTTCCATCAGATATACATCTGTTTAAATGTGTTGTGTAGTAACACAATAGTAGAGTGATTTCCTGAAAATGTGTTGGAACATGAGTAGGGGTCCACATTGGTCTGTGTCTGGTCAGGCTTGCGGCTGCTAGACTGCAGTGGTAACCAGCTGACCACACTCCCCCCTTCCCTGGCACAGATGGCCTCTCTGGAACAGCTCTTCCTCCGACAGAACCGACTCACAGTATTTCCTGCTCTGCCCGGGGACTCACTCAAGGTACAAAATACTATATGGACTTACCGTTATGAACACAGGATCTTCTCTGGGATGCACATATTGTGTGTATTGTGCCTCTTTTGCGCTAGTAGGGATTGTTTTTGTAATTTTTTCTGCAGCGTGGGAGGGTGAGAGCAGAATCATAAAGCACTGAATGATGGGTGCCCAAAGAGCTCCTGAAATAAACACATCTGATTCTGGGTTATTAAGATAAGATTAGCCTTTATTGTCTCCCTTGGGAGACAATTTGTCTTTTGTCCCCTGTTATTAGGAGCAGTGGGCTGCACATTACTGCGCCCGGGGACCATCTCCATGATCTTCTTGCTTCTCCTCAGCTGGAGAATCCTCCCACAGTTGGCTCACGTCACAACGGGCCTTGATGTTTCTTCTGCCATGGGGGCGAGGTGGGGTTAAGTGTCTTGCCCAAGGACACAACGGCAGCGCTCATCTGTGGGAGCTGGGATCACACGCGATCCACCCATCAAGAGCGGGATTCGAACCGCCAACCCCTGGATCACCAGGCAAGCGCTCTACCAACTGAGCTACTGCCGCTGCCGCTAGTAGTAGAGTCATTTACTAGTAGTAGGGTCATTTTAATGTTATCGTTTATCATGATATTTTGATAATAGCATTTCAAGATGTGTAATTGTGACAGGCCTATAGTATACAAGTAATCAGTCATGTCCAGTGGCCTAATTTACCTTACTAGAGGCAAAGATGTTTCACTATAGGTCACCTCCTGGATGCTAAGTCTTAAAGGGTTCCCCAACGTATACCTCCATAAACCACAGGTCCAAATATTGTGTTAAAGATTTTTTTTATTGGCCCCTAAGACAATTTATCCTCATAATATAACCCAGTTCCACAATATAGGCACAGTAAGAAGCAGTGTACCTCTCAACCTCGCAGCACACGTGGGACCTTTTTCGAACCCCTTTTATAGGAGAACATGCACTGGAACATAACGCCCACAGCACCACCTTCTGGCTAGGAGAGAAGTTACATTTTGGCTCCTGCACTACTGGTACCTATTGCTAAAATTTAGGGGTGTGAATCTTTCACTCACAAAACGGTTTGATTCGAATCTCGATTCACAGGCTACGATTCGATTCAGGGACGATTCATAAAATTAGTAAACGATCCGATTCGATCTGGTTTGGTTAATTTCGATTCAATACAAATTGACAACTTTACTCCCAAGTGCTTTAAAGTTATTGAGAAGAAAAAGAGAGAAGCAGAAATGAAATTTCAAAATAGTATCCTTTTGTGTCCAACAGACAATACACCAGGCTGACTGAAAAACTGGCAATCCGGTTTGCAAAACTCTACAATACATTCCTTCCCTCAAGCAACACAAAACAATAAGGTTAGATATCAAAAATAAAAAAAGACGTTATAAAACAAGCAAGTTGCCTATTAAAGGCAAAAATCAGAATGAATCAGAATGATTAGTGCTTCAGTCACTCATATGAGTTTCAGTAACTGTAAAAGTGCAACATATCTTAATCACACAGAGAAGTGTTGATTCTTATGGTTTGCGTTCAAATGATCAGTTGTTGCTCTCTGTTCCATTTGTTCGCACAGAGTTGGGGGGGAAAAAGGGCTTTTGTCTTCTCTGCCCCCTTGACATGGAACAAGCTGCAAAAGGACTGGAAATTGTCTCCATAAATTGTACCTGTTTTAACAAAATTTAACTAATTTATATGTACCTGTTTTAACTAATTTATATGTCATTTTAATTGTGTTTTAATTGTCTTTTTGCTGCCTCTAGGTCAGGGCTCCCTTGAAAAAGAGGTTTTTAATCTCAATGAAATTCCATTGAGATTAAAAACCTCCCTGGTTAAATAAAGGTTTAAATTTAAAAAAATATATCACTGACAAGAAGATAGATAGGCAGTAACTGCCTATAACTAGGCAGTTATAGAAAATACTAGAATGTTAAATCCAACATGTCTTTATGTCTGTAATTAACTTTTCTTAACAAAAAAAGAAAATCAGAGAAAGCTCTTAAAGGGATATGCCACCCCCAGGTCAAATTTGGGCATCTCCCCACAGTCCAGAGACTAAAACAAGTGATGAAAAGCGTTTTCCTGGTCACCCAGCCATTGTCCGAGTCTGTCAGCACTGACCGCCGCGCGAGCTGCTGCTACTCCGCGTTAGACTGGAGGCTAACGGCGCCAGAGAAAGATTTCGGCCAAATTGAATTAATTTGCTCGATGCTTTTCCCAATTACTTTCTGTGTAGTGCGCATTCATATCGAGTGCAAATAAATGTGCAAATCAACACGGAGAGCTTGCCTTGGTCATTTTGGGTGGGAACTATTTTTCAGTGCGGAAAAATAAAGGCGAAGCACAAAGCACGGAGCGTAACGGGGGAACTCCCTTCCTGGTGCGTAAACAGGGATTCCCCTGTCTGCGTGGTGTGTGCTTCGTCTGTCTTTTTCCGCACTGAAAAATAGTTCCCACCCAAAATGACCAAGGCAAGTTCTCCGTGTTGATTTGCACATTTATTTGCACTCGATATGAATGCGCACTACACAGAAAGTAATTGGGAAAAGCATCGAGCAAATTAATTCAATTTGGCCGAAATCATTCTCTGGCGCCGTTAGCCTCCAGTCTAACGCGGAGTAGCAGCAGCTCGCGCGGCGGTCAGTGTTGACAGACTCGGACAATGGCTGGGTGACCAGGAAAACGCTTTTCATCACTTGTTTTAGTCTCTGGACTGTGGGGAGATGCCCAAATTTGACCTGGGGGTGGCATATCCCTTTAAGACTGAATAAAATACTTTCTCTCCATCTCATAACATTTCCTCAGTCTCCTTTGAGACAAAAATCGTGTGTGTGTGTGTGTGTGTGTGTGTGTGTGTGTGTGTGTGTGTGTGTGTGTGTGTGTGTGTGTGTGTGTGTGTGTGTGAGTGTGAGTGTGTGTGTGTGTGTGTGTGTGTGTGTGTGTGTGTGTGTGTGTGTGTGTGTGTGTGTGTGTGTGTGTGTGTGTGTGTGTACACACGCACACACGCTAGAGTGGGTTCGGGTGTGTGTGAGCTAGGAAACCAATTCGCGGCCGTAAATCCGCGCCATCGGACCGTTCGTAGCGCATTTTTACCGATCCGGGCTCCGTTGATCGGTACACTCGGATCGCAGAGGTCACAGACCGATAACCGATCCAAATCGGTTCATCTTTACACCCCTAATAAAACTACTAGCATGAGGTTTAGCATGAATACCTGTCACTGTCCTGGGGTGTGTGCAGGAGCTGTACCTGGCTGATAACCAGATCTCTGTGCTGGATTCAGAGCAACTGAGGGGCCTATCCGTGCTCTCTTGTCTGGAGCTGCGAAGAAACAAGATCAGCATACTTCCAGAGGGGGCGCTACCGAGCACAATAAGCCGACTGGACCTCTCTAACAATGACATTAGCATGTAAGGCTCCACATACTTTTGCAGCGTGTGTGCAGTGTGGAAGTGCCTGAACTGTATGTGCTGTGCTCCAGACTGCCTCCCTCCCTCGGTCTCCTGTCCAATCTCACCGTGCTGCTGCTGGAGGGAAACCCGCTTCGAGGGATACGCAGGGACATACTCACTGTAAATTTCACTTTATTCATACACAATACTACTCTTAAGTGTGCAGTCACACAGTACTACTCTGTCATGTACAGTACAGTAATACACAGTTCTACTGTAAGTGTCTTGTACAGATCTAAACTTCAGGTGCAGCCCCTCAGTTCAGAGTGTGGTGTGGACCTGGAGTTTGACACTGTTCATTTAGGATACTGTGGTAAAATGCATTCATTTGTAAAATTGCCACTGGCTGATGTTGGTTTTGGTGTCTTCACAGAAAGGAACTATGGAGCTTCTGAAATACCTGCAAGGAAGAATCAAAGGTATCACATTTTACAGGTGTGACTTGACAGTATCAAGAGTACTGTGTGTGCTGTGATAAGGCCTGGCACTGTCATTCAATCAATCAAACAATATTTATAAAGCACTTTTCATACAAAATGTAACACAAAGCGCCTTACAGTGATTAAGGATGAGAAGATTGCCTTTTATTGATCTCACACAGGAGAAATTGTTTCTACATTTGACCCGGGGACCATCCCCAAGATTTTGTTGTTTAGGCTTGGTCAGGACCCAAGCTGTCATTGGCCATCGAGATGGTTTATTAATACTGTGCATAAGAAGTGTGTTTGTTTTGTGCCTTCAGAGGAGCCACAAGACGCCTCAGAAAAGCCCTCTGGTCTGTCCCTGCCCAGCCACTCTACAGTTGACATGCACAACATCTCTGCTCTCAAGCTTCTCCACTACAGGTGTTTTAGCTGTACACATGTGGATGAGACATGTGGAGGGGAAAGGGTGTTAAAAGTGTTCCCAGTCTCTTCTGATCAGTTAATATTCCTTTGTCCTTTGTGCTCCAGTAACAAACAGGCAGAGTCTGTCCCAGATGAGCTGTTTGAAGCTGCAGCAGGTCACTGCATCACCTCAGTCAACTTCAGCAAGAACCAGCTGAGCGTCGCTCCCTCCAGGTATGCCAAAGTCCCACCCCTTTTTTGGTTCAATATAATTCTGATAACACAAATCAGAGTGTTTTTGATTGTTTTCACATGTTGGTGTGTTGGTGTGCTCTCTGGAGTGGTCACAGTGACACTAGATTTAGTTTTATATACTTCACTTTAGGGTCGCTTGTATGGATGGGAATCAAGAACCGGTTCCTGTTGAGAACCGGTTCTGTGTGTTTCGATTCCACGGAATTGATTAGCAGTTTATCTATCGATTCCTCTTATCGATTCCAGCCAGCACGAATTACGCACGTGCGTAACACCGCTACGTGCATCGCCGCTTCACTGATACGCATGACGAGAAGAATGTTTGTGAAAATGGACTTTTAACTTCCACTTGGACACATGACACATTCGGGAGACGTTCAGTACACATCTGTTTATCCGGAGCTCCTAAAAGTGTCGGATACTTAGCAGCAGAAAGTCCGGGATATAAGCGAATACACGTGGAGACACGCGAATTATCCGACACGGGTGAGTCATATTATTATTATATTGTAATGACCCGAGGCTTCTCTTACTTCACAACGAACTTTATTGATGAACAGAACTCTTGAATCGTATAACATTAACAGAGCATCAGCGCAGCCACACCACTCTCTCTTAGTCCTCCACCCCTCGCACACACTCTCGTTCCCTCCCACATGAACACACCAGCAGAACCCTTAAAGGCACAAACCCCAGTGATGACAGAACACCATTAACCCAGGTTATCACAATATCATTTCTGCATCAATTGGAGATATTAGGTGAAAGCAGCGGCTTGTGTCAACACCGGGACTAAACAAGGACTAGACCAGGACTAAAGCAGGACTAAAGCAGGACTAGACCAGGACTAGCGCTAATCTTGGTGCTAATCAAACAGTTTGTTCTCCTTTTTTCCCCAAATTAGAATCGATAAGAGAATCGATAAAGAATCGAATCATTAAGTAGTATCAATAATGGAATCGGAATCGTTAAAATCTTATCAATTCCCATCTCTAGTCGCTTGCACCACTCATTATTCACCCCAAACGCCAGGTGAGAGGCCATGAGCTGACGGCTTATTTCCATAAGAATGGGCTTCAAGTGAACAGAGTTCTGTGGACACGAATGTGCACAATCTTTACCTGGTGTTTTTGTGTGATGTTGTTGTCTGTTTTGTGCAGGCTGTTGGACCTGGCCGCCTCCCTGTGTGACGTGGACTTGGGCTTTAACAGACTGAGCTGCTGCGGTCCAGAGCTCTGTGGCCTGCTCAAGCTGCAGCACCTCGATCTCAGGTCAGATCCTACTCCTTCTAACACCAACATCTGACTGGACTCCATCTAATCTAGTGAACATGGGTCAGAAATGATGATCTTCAATAGTAGCCTGACCTAGCAAAGACTAAACTGTGGAACAATATTTCACTGGGCTCAATATTTCTTCTGTGTACATTGGCAAAAAGGAGAAATTAAATTTGTCATCTGGACAAAGTTTATTTGGTCGAATGTTTCGCAGCTCATCCAAGCTACTTCTTCAGTTCTGGCCAGAGTGCTGGTGGACACTGCTTATACTGTAACTAGCTGCAGGGAGGAGCTAACTACAATGCAATTACTATGAAAGTATCACACCTGTTTGTTTTCAGTTTCTGTTAATTAAGCCTATTCAATATGCAGTGGGAGTGTGGCTCTTGTTAGCATAACCATTCAGGTCTAGTCCTGGTGTACATGTGTACATTGTGATTGTTTTTTGTCATAAAATTCCTCATTTTATATACTTGGTGTTTCATTCTACTTATTTCTTAATTCAGCTCGTGTTTTTGTATTGTACACTTGGACATGTCATGATATTTTCTTATGTGTTTTCCTGGGCTGTGGATAATGACACATTATCACAAGGTTTACATTTCAGTGTGTATATACACAGTATTTTAGAACATGGTTGGCTCATCACAGAATTAAGGCGAACAAAGACTTCACTGTTGGCAGCGTCATAGTGATCTGGAGGAAGTGTCTGGGTTGAAGGAAGTCTGGGAGTCCTTGCTTAGACTCCTGCCCCTTTGACCTGGCTCTGGATAAATGGAAGAAAATGGATGGATGACTTCATTCCTCCTTCCACCTTAGGTTTTGGGCGACCACCTCTGGTTGAACGTGGTCTGTTCAGACTGTGCAGCAGATGACTCCTATACCCTTGTGTCACTGTAAAACTGACACACAGTCATGTACTCATGTCATGTGACACGTGTTTTTCAGGAATAACCTCTTGTGTGATTTACCACTGGAGCTCCGAAACCTGACCAAACTGCGCAGCATCATTCTGAACTTCAACAGGTATATGTGTGAGGCTACATTTATACATAGTCGGGTATGTTGAGAAACAAATATTTCCCTTTGTTTGTACCCATCTTTTACACGAAAAACGGCAAATTCGCCTCTGAAAACCAAGGAGAACGCTCTGCAGGCCAATCAGAATCGCACTTTTGGTGTGTCAGCTGCCTAAAACTTTGTTTATCTCACTTTACACGCAAATGCGAAAGTTTTCCAGAATCTCCACTCTAGCTGGAGTTTTTGGGAAGATTTGTTTTCAGACGCAAATTTGCCATTTGCATGTAAAAATGGGTACAAACGAAGGGAAATGTCTCAGTTTTTAAAAATACGTGTAAACGGGGCCTGACTGCTGCAGGACAAGCAGTATTCAAGATAAGATAAGATAAGATAAGCCTTTATTGATCTCACACAGGAGAAATTTACTCGCCACAGTAGCTCCAGGACATTAGGACAAGAGGGAAAAAAAGTGCATGCAGGCAGGGAGGGGATAAAGTAAGTAATATTCTTCTCAACACACTACTTGAGCCTGTGAAGGACTGTTCATTCATGAATATCATCATGTATTGTCCTTTAACTTGTCATAATTCATAATTCTTCATGGTCCAGACCGTTTCAATGCTGAAATGGTAGTAGGGCTACAACAGCTAATTTCCAGTCATTATTGAGTCACTTCACTAAGAAACTTCTCTAATAACCAACTTTTAAGATAACAGATGTAAACACAAAACACCAAAGCTAATATTTAAATGAAGCATAGTATGAAAGCTAAAAGCGTGTCCTTTGGGGTTGCAGGTTCAAGTCCTTCCCAGCCGTGCTGTACGAGCTGGGCAGTCTGGAGACAGTGCTGCTGGGCAACAACCAGGTGGGCAGTGTGGATGCGTCCCGCCTACAGGCCCTGGTCCATCTGTCCACCTTGGACCTGTCCAACAACGACCTGCTGCACGTGCCGCCCGAGCTGGGCCTCTGCTCTGGTCTCAGGTAACCCACAGCACCTGCATACAAATGTCCTCAGACACCCGCTCACTGCACCAGCATGCAAGGGGTCAATATCACTCTATGATTGAGCTTGTACTCCCCCATCCGCTTTTGCCTCTAAATGCTACTAAACCACTTTCTTTATGGTGGCACTTCTGGTTAAGCGCGATTCCCATTCCTTTCTATGGAGAATCTGAGAAAAGTATTGCTGCTTAAATCTTATATAAAGTAGGTTGATTTGTGAAAAATGTTCACTGTCCTTGAGCACAAACACGGCACACTGCACTGATTCTCTGGAGGCTTTAAAATGGCTCTGTAATCCTTAGAAAACTTATTTGATGTCAAGATCGGCCCCATGCAAAATAATACACATCATCATTGGGAACAGTGAACTAAGAACCGGGAAAGCCCAATGTAATTTTTATTTCAAATGGTTTCCAAGTCATGTATGGCAGGGGCAGAGGGGCAATATGTCAAGTATATATTTCAGTCCTGATAGTGAATGTAGTTTTAAGAAGGTGAAGTTAAAAACAAAAATTGATTATCTGATATACACTAGTCCTCCCGTGGACCCACCACCTGTGGGAGGATTCATGTGGGCTGGTGCGTTGTGTTCTGGGCGGCAGATCTGCTTAGATTGCTGCCCCCGCGACCCAGAAATGAAGAAGCGGAAGAAGATGGATGGATGATATACACTACTGTTATTCATATGAGTATTTTTCCAATTTGGTTAATTTCCCTTTGATATTACCAATAATGAATGAGAAAAACCACACTTTTTTCATTAGTTTAATTCATTACACCCCCAAAAATGATGACAATAACAAAGATGGCCCCAAATAACAAAAACTTGACTGTCAGTAACGGGTGTTTCCACCATTTGCCGCAATGACAGCTTAACAGCGACATTTCATTCTCCTCACTACCCTCATGATGTTGTTCTGAGGCGATGCATTCCACTCTTCCACAAGTGCTACACGCAGTTCTGCCAGGTCATGTGGTGGTGGGGTACAATCATCCAGTCTCTGCTTCAACTGGTCCCAGACGTGCTTTATGGGGTTCAGGTCAGGGGACATTCTGGCCATACCATATGAGGCACTCCGACTTCCTGAAGTCGAGCTGTGACAATTCTGGCTCGATGTGGTGGAGCAGTATCATCCATGAACAGAAAGTTGGGGGTGTGCTGGTGGAATTGGGGGATGATGATGGGTTCTATGATGTCTCTGAGGTAAGAACGTGCAGTTACTGAGCCATCTACAATAACCACATCTGTTTTGCGCTGACTGGTGATGCCTGCCCAGACTGCTGCACCACCTCCACCAAAGGGAACCCTGGGGACCATGTTGACCTCGGCGTATCGCTCACCTCGCCTTCTCCAGCAACGCTGACGTCCATCATTTCTGTGCAAGGTGACCCGACGCTCCTCAGTGAACAAGACGGTAGACCACTGCTGCATTGTCCAGGTCACATGATCTTGTGCCCACTGCAAACGTTCACGGCGGTGTCTTGGAGTCGGTGGAATCACCTGCAACGGTCGTCTGGCATTCAAGCCAAAGCGGTGGAGTCTGTTGCATATGGTTTGTCTGGAAACCCTAGTCCCCCTCACCTCTCGTAAACGGGCCTGCAGCTGTGTGGCCGTTGCATGACGATGTCTGAGTGCGTAGGTCCTTAGGTACTGGTCATCGTTGCGGTCTGTCACTCGTGGTGTTCCACTCCTGGGCCTGTCACAAACTGCCAGTAGTTCTGTGTCTTGATGCAAGTCTATTGATGACACTTTGAGACACACCAAGTTCATGAGCAACATTTGATTGCTGCTACTGACCCGAAGGCGCGCTATGACCAGGTGACGCTGCTCATCCATTAAGTGACGTTGTGTGTTCATGGCTGTTTGATGATGAACTTGGAATGACTGACAATACCAGCTTTTTATACCCACAGAATGTTGAAATTGATGCCACATTGAAAAGGTTTGTCTTTTAGTATTTTTTGGCATTGGCCCCAATATGTACACAGTGAGACCAGTATGTGGAAAACACAAAATGAGGTGTGTCTATCATTGCCTCCCTATCCCAAAAATCTCTGAAGTGAAGCAAACACCGTATGTATGACATCCGCTGAGGCTCTCTCAATATCCGTAAATTATTGTGAGTAGTGTAGTTCTCATAATTAAATGTAATAATTCCAACAAGGGTGTAAAGGTACATTTCTGCATGTTAAAGAATTTGAGTACTTTCACATTTGTCTAAACTTAAACCTAATACATGGACATGTTTCATCATCTATCACCCACCCCCTCTACATAATGACACTTATTACAGCTATTAATTTTATTGGCAGATTGTTTGAATAGTTATTTTGTGACTTATGTAACATTTTGTCCTCTCTCCTCCCACAGGTGTCTGAGTCTGGAGGGGAATCCATTCCGAACTCCTCGAGCAGCGATAGTGGCCAAAGGGACAGATGCGGTGCTGGAGTACCTGCGCAGCCGCATCCCCAGCTGATCTGACCCACACCTCCATTTGAGCATGCGGACCAAACACTACAATCATGTGCTCTTTATGAATGTTTTCTATCCATAAATCTATGGCTGATTTAAGCATATGGTCCTCCTTCATTTGTGGGTAACAGCTGGCTTTAGGTTTTACAATACATTTTGAGGAGACAGGGGTGAAAGTGTCATCCCAGCATATCTCATCCACAACACAAAACCATAAGTGATTTATCTTTTAATATCTTTTAATAACACATAAGACATTTGAACAGTAATTGAACGTAGAAAATCGGAATACACAGTTCCTCCTTCTGGTGGTCACTTCTTCTGCGCCACTGACATACTGGACAGGACAGAACACAAGGTTAGAGTCATCAAATATATATATATTCCATTTGATTTTACAGAACTATCATTTTAATTATGCCCTTAAGCATGAAATTCAATTGATATTAAAACTCTGAAAAGAATTATAGAAAAGCAACATCTACAGTACATTTTCTCCTAATCTGTTTTTTGGTGCACTTTTCTACATCACTGTTGGGGACCACTGAAGACTGTTTCTGTGAGCTATATTCATGAATTGAATAAAGGCTGCCAAAAAGTTTATTTTAAGGACACATACATGCATTTTGGATTGCATATGAACCCTTGGCATGAAATTTTCACTTTCTGAGGTTTTTGAACGTTAATGTGAGCTCCCCTACCCTGTTTAGCGCCCCCCCCCATGGCTAAAAGTTGCGAAATGTCTAAACTGAGCAATTGCGATCCTTTTCCGCGTTTGAAAAAAAGACAGCCCAAACGGGCGATTCTGAACAAGACAAGTTTCTGACGTCACACTCCAGGAAAAATGTGTCTGGATGTCTACCCACCGTCTGTGTAAATCACGCCCATAGAGTTTGGACCGCAAACGAGCTACACAATGCAAGATGTGTTTTTTTATTTGCCTGGAGGCACGTGAGTGTTTCCAGGCTCGGATGTCCTTTATCCGAGCCTCCAAACCTCTGAAACAGCAGTGGTTTAATTTTATTTTCTGTGGAAATGTGTTGTTTTTTTTCCCAATGGAAATCGTCTCATATCTTCCTCTGCGCTTAAACGCGGAAGTGGGGCCAGCGCACCGCTAAAGAGGAAAGAGCGGAGAGTTTGGCCACACCCCTGGCCTGTCTCTGTCCTCATTTGCATTCAAGCAACAACGCCCAGAATAAAGTGTTTCAGAGACATATTTTTGACTGACTGTGTTCATGGATCTTTCTCATGCACCGAGTCTTGATTTTGAAGGATTCATTTACAGTATTAGGGAACCATTAAGCGCCATATAAAAGCATCAAGAAGTACCATGTCATGGGATCTTTAAAATGTGCAATATTCATTATTACAGTACTAGTTAAAACTTGGCCATATTCTAGCAGCGTTTCTCAAACTGTGGTACCAGTACCACTGATGGTATGTAAGCTCCTTCAGGTGGGACTTCGAGCTCTTCAGTTTGTGGGTTTGCCTAATTTACAATTCATTTTAATCCCTTTCATGTCCTTTGGATAAATTCTTGTTTAGAAATACAGTGGAAATTATGTAGTCCACTTTTGGACCTGGTTTAGTCCGAGATTAGCCCTGGAATAGTCCCATTATAGACCTGGTTTAGATCTGGTGGTATTCAAAAAGTCATTACCGTATTTTCCGCACTATAAGGCGCACCTTAAAAGCCTTCAATTTTCTCAAAAGCCGACGGTGCGCCTTATAATCCGATGCGCCTTATATATGGATCAATACTGGTTAATCATGGCTACCGTAGTCAGCCACTACTGTAGCTTCTATTCTATGCGCCTTATAATGCGGTGCGCCCTATATCTGAAAACAGTTCTAAGATAGGCCATTCATTGAAGGTGCGCCTTATAGTCCGGAAAATACAGTACTTTTTTTGTCCAATGTAAACTGCCTAACAAAAGTTCATGTTTCTAAGATTGCACTGCACAAGCCTTTTCACGTACTTTTCAAACATGACCAAGTCCTGCAGGTTCAGCATCAGACTGTCTGCATTCACATAGATCTTGTTCTGTGACGTCGCCATCTAGAGGAGTAGAAGAGAAGGGTAAGAGAAGGGTCACTGCAGACAGACGGGGTCACAAAAGACGGGGTCACAGCAGAGACCACAGACATTAATACTCACCGTTTTGGCTATGCTTTGCGCCGCCCGGATCCTTCTCAATTTAAGGTAGCCAGGGTTTTTAGTGATGGCTTGACCCAACTAAAAAGTAGATAAAAGGAAAATTGTGAACTCATTATTCAGATGATCCTGGGCCTCATTCCACAAAGGATTAAGTTAAAGGTCAATTCAGAGTTTCCTCTTCCACAAATCTTTTAACAGGTCAGGATTATTATTCAAATAATCCAACTCCATACACAATGTAGTTGTACTTAAAATATTACTGACTTTGTTTACAATATGAATTTTTAATACTTGTACAGGTATACAGATTTTAATGAAAATAAACAAAATCACTATTTGTCCTTGCCTCAAGTGGAGGAGTTCAAGTATCTCTGGGTCTTGTTCATGAGTGAGGGGGGACGATGGAGAGCGAGATTGACAGGCGGATCGGTGCAGTGATGGCGTCACTGTACTGGACCAGTGAGCCGAAAGGCAAAGCTCTCGATTTACCGGTCAGTCTATGTTCCTACCCTCACCTAGGGATGGGGCCGATCCAGTATCGGTATCGGGTTCCGATATCAACGTAATTCACGGATCGGAAATTCCGATCCAACCTATGAAAATTTCCAATCCATGAGCCATGTCTGTAATATACACATTATCTACTGAAATGACTCCATGAGACGCCTGCTCTGATCCTGCTGCAAAATGGGCGCATCTCAATGAGACACATTTACGGAATTCAGGTATCGGGATCAGATGTGAAAAAATGTGGATCGGTGCATCCCTACCCTCACCTATCGTCATGAGCTTTGGGTAATGACCGAAAGGACGAGATGGCGGATACAAGCGGCCAAAATGAGTTTCCTCCACAGAGTGGCTGGGCGTTCCCTCAGAGATGGGGTGAGGAGCTCAGTCACACGGGAGAAGCTTGAAGTAGAGCCGCTGCTCCTCCACGTCGAGAGGAGCAGCTGGGTTGAGCAGAGCACTCATGTGCCACTCCTGACACAGTTTGTGACCACCCCCTGCATGCTCTAACACAGGGACATCTGGAGCAGAACTCACCATTTTGGCCGCCTCAGCCTCTCCTTCTGCCTGGATGATCTTCTGTCTCTGATCTTGTTTGGCTTTCTCTACGTAGAACTGTGCTCTCTGCGCCTCCTGGTGAGCTGGAGGACATGTACATGTTTAACAGAAAGCGTGGCTCACAGCTGCAAACACTGGCTGAGGGACTTACCAACTTGCTTGGCCTCTACGGCCGCAGTGTACTGGCTGCCGAAGCTCAGCTCAGTGATGGACACGTCGTCCAGGATTATATTGAAGTCTCTGGCCCTCTCCACTAGCTCCCTGCGCACCAGCAGAGACACCTGCAACACCAGAGCCATGTGAGGGACATCATGACAGCACAAGGACAGTACTGGTCACTAATGCCAACACCCCTAGCCCCATTGAGTACCTGAGCTCTCTGTGTGATAAGCTGTGAGGCGTTGAACTTAGCCACCACAGACTTTAGGACCTCATTGACGATGGAGGGCAGGACTCTCTCGTCGTAATCTTTGCCCAGCTGCTGGTACATGAGGGGCAGGTTGGATGCCATGGGCCGGGACAGGACACGCACTCCAATGTTCACCATTTGCAGATCTGCACAGAGGGGAGGACACTTCACTTCAGTGAACCATGGATCCTCAGTGTAGCAAGAATGTTACAGACAGCAAGTTATTTCTAAAAATATAACTTAAAGAAAAAAGGGAAAAAACTTGTCTTTCATTGATTTTTGCAGATTGATTGGACAGGTCTGATAAACCTCAAAATGGAGGTGAAAAGTGGGTGGAGACCTTCAGGAATCTGTCTGAATTGGGAATCTCACAACTGAAGGCTGTGCTTCATACACATTTCAACAGTTTTCACACCTCAGAGATGTTCGACACTGTGTGTCATGTGCACGCAGCTGCAGGTACCTTTGCTGCCGGTCAGGGATGAGATCTTCCTGGGTCTGGCCCTGATGTCGTAGATGATGGGGTACTGGATCCAAGGTATCCTACACACACAGAGCATGTTAGACCTGAACACAAACCACTTTCCTATAGGTTTACACTGAGGCTATAGTGGCACAAGCAATCCATGTTTAAATTACAGTAATCCCTCGTTTATCGCAGGGATTAGGTTCCAGAAATAACCCGCAATAAGAGAAATCTGCGAAGTAGGACAACTTTATATTTTACAATTATTCTACATGTTTTAAGGCTGTAAATGCCTCACCACACACATTATACACTTTTCTCAGACTGGAATCAACCTTTTCTCACATTTCTCTCGTTTTAACACTCAAACTTTCATAGATTTTCAACAAAATGTATTAAAATAGTGAAGCGTGGGGGGAGACACGGCCCCAGAAGCCCCGCTGGACGCGCGAGGAGCACCACCACGTCCGGGGACGCAACGCGCACCAACCCCTTGGAGAAGTGCGCGACACGTGCACCCCTCATCGTGGTCAAATCCGTGACAGAGCAGCACGACCGGGGCGAGGCCGCGCGTACACCGGGGCTGCGAGCACGAGATCGAACCGCGGCGCCCGGAGCACGTCCTCTTAGGGCTGGGCGATTAATCGAGATTTGCGATATCTCGAGATGTTTTATGAAATCGAGAAAGATTTTGGCATATCGAAAAACTCGAGATGAATAAGATCTCGCCACTCTTATTTCGCCACTCGCCACTGCTTATTTTCCTCGTTTGTGGAGCTGTCCGCCCCGCCTCCTTCTTGCGTTTGTGTTTCACTGCGTCTCGTGTTTCCCCCTCCCCTCCCCCTCCCCTCCTCGTACGCACACCGCGTGTGTTTGTTGACAACTCATTTTCAACATGGCGGCGCCCACAGAAGCACGAGAGAATTCATACCAAAGAAAAGAACAAACGGCTCCATTATATGGCGGTATTTCGGATTTAAAACGTCCGATGAGGAGCAGAAAGAGGCATTTTGCAGAGAATGCAAGAAACTGGTGCCATCAAAATCATCGAGGGCAAACCCACCACCACTTCTTCTAAGACACAACAAACAACGCTCTATACATCTTTACCCCGGTGTCTACCATATGGAAAAACAAGTGCAAGGTGGGTCAGCATTACGGAGTCCATTGCCTTTCATATCGCAAAAGACATGACGCCCATAGCGGTTGTTGAGCGACCGGGCTTCATACGAATGCTAAAGTGTGTGTGCGTGTGTGTGCGTGCGTGCGTGCGCGTGTGTGTTGCCAGTGAGTGAAATATTTGGGTGGGTCGGGTATGTGGCGTTGATTCTAAAGCACACTTGCGTTTTAATGGTTGCAATAAATTAATATAGTATTTCTAGAAAAAAAAATTGATGCAGAATAATGTACTAAGTTAAAGCAAATACACACACAAATATAAAATGTACTACAGTCACAAAACACGAGAATTCATGGATTGAGGCTCTATTAATCTATATTTAAAAACAATTAATTTAATATATGCTTTTTCACTTGGCTACGAAATGAGGGATTTTTTTGTCTTTTATCTTAAATGTTAAAGAAGCACTTCATAAGAACTGTCGACCCTCAGGTTTTATGTTTACAATTAAAATAAGGCAATATACTACTTCCTTGGTTTGGTAATGTTAAAAATGGTGCACAAGCACTTTGTTACTAGTACCTGTCTACCTTTAGGCACTTGGCTGCCTGTTTGCACTTCAATAAAAAAAAACCTTGCTGAATTTGGCGCGTTTGTTTGTTTTTTTTCCCCCCTGCATAGATATCGAGATATATATCGTATATCGAGATATAGCAAAAACATATCGAGATAATTTTTTTTCTCCATATCGCCCAGCCCTACGTCCTCTCAGCCCGAGCCACAAACCAGCCGCACGAAACCAGCAAAGAGCAGCACGTGGTGGTTTAATCCTGGTTTAGACCTGGTCCAGTCCTGGTTTAGTCCAGGTCCAGTCCATGTTTAGACCTGGTTTAGACCTGGTCTAGTTCTGGTCTAGACCTGGTTTAGTCCTGGTCTAGTTCCAGTCTGGTGCTGGTCCCCCCGCGTCCCCCATCTATCGGCAAAGGTCTACAATCTCTTAGCCGCGAACAGTGACCGCGATAGAACGAGGGACCACTGTATATAGTTTGATATATTTTGAGTATAAATGTCACTTATTGCCTCTGCTGGTCAAAAAAGGTCTAAAGGTCTAATTACAGTTAGTATTATAGTTACTTCCATATATGATCATGACACTGCCACATTGTATCACCATTTTTTGTTTAGCTCATTTCAGACTATGGGGTAAACCATGGGAGGGCACCATAGTCTCGCCCGCTTGTACCTGAAGTGCAGCCCCTCGGCCAGCACAGTGTCCATCTGCATGCCGCCCACTCGGTTAAAGATTATGGCTCTGTGTCCTCCCTCCACTGTCAGCACAAAAACAGGGCAGAGGTCAGTACTCGGTTCCTACACCCCCCAGGCTGTGGAGAGTGGCTCTTACCTGTGTATGTGGCCTCTTTGACCCCGTATGCCAGGGCCCCAGCTCCCAGGAGAAGCTTGATCCCCAGCCCGGCCCCACGGCCCCCAGAGGACATGCGGCCGGCCACATCTCGTAAGTTCTGGAAAAGACGCTGTAGGACAGAGGGGGGAATCAGCATGCACATTATGATGTGGCCTTATAGCTGTGTCAGTCCAGGTAGGTTCCAGAGTGGTCTGTGGACGTCTATGTGGTCTCTGCAGTTTTTTTCATTCTCACGTGTTTGAGTAACCGTTTATAATTAGTCTGTCTACTAGTGATGGGCCAAACGAGTCGACGCATCGATACTAGGGATGCAAATTATCGATTAATTCATTAATATATAGTTGATTGACCTTATCGATCGATTAACGATTAACTGATAAGCGGCGTTTTTCACCTGAATTTGAGTGTTTCAATAGGGACTTTAAGAATATAAGCTATAGTAACATAACACTGAGTCATAAATCATAGTATTATTATATTGTATATTCCTCAATTAATTATTCCTTAGTAAAAAGCAGACAAATCTATTGATGCCGAATAACAAAATACAGTAATCCCTCGCTCTATCGCGGTTTACGGATTTTTTTTTTTTTTTTGATTTTTTTTTTATAGTGTAACTTTTTTTTTTTAATAGTGTAACATTGTGTTCTGCGTCCTGATTGGCTAAGAGACTAGACCAGGACTAAACGTGGACTAAACCAGATCTAGACCAGAAATAAACCAGGTCTAGACCAGGTCTAAACCAGGTCTAAACCAGGTCTAAACCAGGACTGGACCAGGTCTAGACCTGGACTAAACCAGGACTGGACCAGGATTAAACAACCACGTGCCGCTGCTGGTTTCGTGCGGCTGGTTTGTGGCTCGGGCTGAGACTACGCATTCTGGGCGTAGTCTCAGCCCGAGATCTTGTGCTCAGCAGCCGATCTTGTGCTCAGCAGCCCCGGTGTACGCGCGGGCAGTGCCGTTGAGTGAGCGCGGTGCGCGGTTGCCTTGTTTCGTGACCACGCGGGTGCGCGTGTCCGCG
Organism: Paratrypauchen microcephalus; assembly: GCA_036785185.1. Lineage (NCBI taxonomy): Eukaryota > Metazoa > Chordata > Actinopteri > Gobiiformes > Gobiidae > Paratrypauchen > Paratrypauchen microcephalus. The sequence goes on along the minus strand of JAVJIX010000144.1, from coordinate 859,250 downwards.
ATTAGCGATTAATTACAATTAATGCATTTTGTTCGACCAACGTCTTGATCGACAATTAATTGGAAGTCGATTAATTGTTGACATCCCTAATCGATACATGTGTCGAGCTCAGCAAGTGACACCTGTGCCAAGCTATGTCGCTGTGTGTGTATCACTTGAAGATCACGTGATTTGGTGTTGCTTGTGTGAGGAGATCTGAGGCAGCTCATTTAGAGCGCGGGGCTCAGATCTGTTGCAGCGTCTCTGTTCATTACCACAGAACCACAGAGAAACAGAAGACAGGCCTGCTCTGTGTGGGCTCATTTTAAATTTGTCCCAAGTGGAGCTCACTATAGATTTACTGAAAAAATATATATTATTTTTACTTTTATTTTACCATCATTTTCACAACCATTCACCTTGTCATGGATCACGTATTTGCCAACTTTATACTACTTTGTACACGAGGCTGTGATTTGCTTTAATGAGACTGCATTACTTTCTTGGTCAGTTGTTTAATTTGTCGATGTCAGAGCGCATCGATCACACGCGTCAACGAGCCCTGCGCTGTCGATGCTTCTGCAGAGGAAGCAGTTCGTTTTTTAAACCATCAGATGGCGCTAAAGAACGCACCGACACATTATCAACACAGTATTGGAAATATCACTACTGACATCTCCAAAGCGACCCGGCCCCGGATAAGCGGAAGAAAATGGATGGATGGATGGACATCTCCAAAGCTCAAAATGCTCTGTTCCACCTTGTGATGTCATGAAGTCTTTTCAAGTTACCAGCTACCTTTTTACCTTTTGTTCAGTAACAATTGGCAATTCCAAGGCTGAAATAATCGAAATGAAAAGTTTAAAAACACAATGGAGCACTTCCTGTATTACCACATGACGTCACAAGGTGGAATTGAGTGTTTTTGGTTTGAGAGAAGAACTCAGCCAAAATCTGCAGAGTTTCTGTGTTAAACACGTGTCAATGAAACAAAACACAACTTCAGGTATGTTTATGATGAGGAAACATTAGAACAGCATAATAAATAATAGATCATATTTAAATATCTGTTATAATTAAATTTTGAGGACTCCAATAAAATGTTACATCTCGTGTGAGGCGAGGTTGGACGGGGGACAGAGGCCTAAATGATGACAGACAGCTACCCCTGCTCCGAAATGTCAGGCAAGCTATACAACTTTCTCAACGGAGCTTAAAAAGTGGTTGGAGAACAATCAAACCTGTCAACACTAATTTTTATATAACAGCGTTTCTATTATTTGATATACAATAGGCTATGTAAAGACTGATATCCTCCTGAGACCCAGCCTATTAATTTGTGTCCTTTATAGTGGACGTTGAGTTAACCAGTCTATGTTTTAAGTGTTTTGAGGTAGACTCTGGTTTGTGGATGCACTATGATTGATAAATAAATAAAAGGGAGTTGAGGCGACTATAGAAGCTTGTCAGAGATGTTGGTCATAAAAGAATAAATGTTTTTTTTAGGTTGTTAACTTCACATTTTAACATTATTTTAACACTATTACAGTCTGTTGCAACATTATGAATAAAAATAAAATTAACAAAATGTAAGTGCCAAGGTGTTCATTTACCTCCAAACAGAAAATCACAAAAAAATAAAATAAAAAACTGAAATACACCTTTTTTCTTCGGGTCCCAGGAGGATAAAAATAAAATTAACAAAATGTAAATACCAAGGTGTTCATTTACCTCCAAATAGACAATTAAAATAATAATAATTTAGATACACTTTTTTTCTTCGGGTCCCAGGAGGATATAAATGAAATGTAGAATGGTACGTCATGAAGATTTTGTAAATACTTGTAATTATTTTTGAAATGTGTGCCTTGTATGGTGTTTTGAACATGTATGTGTGACTATGTGAGAGTGTGTTTATCTGTGTTCCTGTGTGAGAATGTGTCAGTGTGAATGTTTCTTATTGTTGATTGAGATTTTTCACTGTAATTTATTCATGTAATAGGGACTGCAGATGGAAACAGCTCTGGAGCTATAATCTGGTGCAGATCATCTTTGTTTTATGAGCTTAATGTCTCTGTGCGTTGTCCCTTTTCAAATAAAGACTAAACTGTCTCTGTACATTGTCCCTTTTCAAATAAAGACTAAACTAAACTAAAGTAAACTAAACTCGTGGTGAGCGCAGAGCGGAGCACACACGCAGAAGAGCTGCTCCTCAGGCGGGCATCACCTGCACCAGGAGGAGCCATGAGGCCACGTTTCTTTTGCGTGTTTTATTGTGTTTAATCCGACCACGTATCTTAGCACAGACCTAAAGAATGTGACGATGAAATGATGGCGGTTGTCATAGAACACACCCGCAGATGGTTAGAATGACAGGCGGTGTAGAATTGTGCAGAGTACTCACGCTAGGCTCCTTGTTCGCCATGTTGGTGCACGTAACTCCAAGGTCGAAGCGTGCTGCGTCACGTCCGCTGCCGGCGTGACCTCAGAACACGCGCTTGGGGCCGCATCCGAAACAGTTCACTGTACGTCTTAAAGGGACAGTGCGGGTTTTTTTTATATTAAAGATCCCATGACATGGTACTTCTTTATGCTTTTATATGGCGCCTTAATGGTTCCCTAATAATGTAAATGAATCCTTCTCCAAAATCAAGACTCAGTGCATGAGATATGATTCTGACTGTCTTCATGAGGCTAAATATGTCTCTAAAACACTTTATTCTGGGTGTTGTTGCTTGAATGCAAATGAGGAGGACAGAGACAGGCCAGTGCAGCGGGTGGGGGTGTGGCTAAACTCTCCGCTGGTTCCTCGTTTAGCGGTGCACTGTGCACTGTCACCCACTTCCGTGTTTTAAGCGCGGAGGAAGATATGAGACGAGTTGCATTAAAAACACATTTCCACAGAAAATAAAATTAAACCACTGCTGTTTCAGAGGTTCGGAGGCTCGGATAAAGAACATCCGAGTCTGGAAACACTCTCACGTGCCTCCAGGCAAATAAAAAAACGCATCTCGCATTGCGTAGCTCATTGGCGGTCCAAAGTCTCTGGGCATGAATTCCATAGACGGTGGGTAGACATACAGACGGGGGGGTGGAACTGCATTTGCATTTTTCCTGGAGTGTGACGTCAGAAAGTTCCCTTGTTCAGAATCGCCCGTTTGGGCTGTCTTTTTTTCAAACGCAGAAAAGGATCGCAAATGCTCAGTTTACACATTTCGCAACTTTTAGCCATGGGGGGGGGGGGGGGCCTAAACAGGGTAGGGGAGTTCACATTAACGTTCAAAAACCTCAGAAAGTGAAAATTTCATGCCATGGGATCTTTAATAATAGTATTATTTGTGTAGAAAATTGTTATTAGTACATCTCTGCCTAACATTGTATCCTTTATTAACATTAAAAACAAAAAAGAAAGAAACTTACAACAAAGACTGCACTGTCTTTTTGCACTGAGGACTCAAATATTAAAGGTCCCATGGCATGAAATTTTCACTTTCTGAGGTTTTTGAATGTTAATGTGAGCTCCCCTACCCTGTTTAGGGCCCCCCAATGGCTAAAAGTTGCGTAATGTCTAAACTGAGCATTTGCGATCCTTTTCTGCGTTTGAAAAAAACACAGCTCAAATAGGCGATTCTGGACAAGGCACCTTATTGACGTCAGATCGAAAAAAGAAATGCAAATTCAGTTCCACCACCGTCTGGATCTCCACCCCCTGTCTCTGGAAATCACGCCCAGAGAGTTTGGACTGCGGAGGAGCTACGCAATGCGAAATGCGTTTTTTTTATTTGCCTGGAGGCACGTGCAAGTGTTTCTAGGCTCGGAAGTCCTTTACCCGACCCTCTGGACCTCTGAAACAGCAGTGGTTTAATTTTATTTTCTGTAAAAATGTGTTTTTTTTCATTGAAAAGGCTCTCCTTTCCTCCTTCGCGCTTACACACGCGGAAGTGGGGCCAGGCACAGCGCACCGCTAACACAAGGAACCAGCGGCGCATTTGGCCCCCCCACCCCCACCCACTCCTCTAACCAATCTGTGTCCTTCTCATTTGCATTCAAGCAACAAGGCCCAGAATGAGTTGTTCAGACAGAGAGATTATGACTCTGACTCTGTACATGTGTCTTTCTCATGCACTAAGTGTTGATTTTGAAGAAGGATTCATTTACAGTATTAGGGAACCATTAAGGAGCCATATAAAAGCATCAAGAAGTACCATGTCATGGGATCTTTAATGTGTTTTTAATGCAGATTTGCGCACATTTGTTTACATTTTACAGAAATGAAACTTAAAACCACATTGCTCATTTGCATAAACTAAAAACGCTGAAAAAAAAAAAGCTCTCCTTGTGCCACTGATGCGTCAGCTTCTGTCAGACTAAAGGACACGACTCAGTGGAATATACATGTTTTTTTTTCTGTGACAGAGGATGTTCTGCTGATGGTGAGTCTGTTCTGTATATCGCGTTTCCCCAGAGCGACAATGAGAGCGCCACTGCCAACCACTGTTGTTGATGTGCAATTACACTTAGTTCTAGTACAGTACGGCAAAAAAGCATATTTCCCAGGGTCACACGCGCCTCCCCGGCAACATTCACTTCACTATTTGAGAAGCACTGGTGTAATCCCTCATCTTCCAGGTAAGATCAATTGCAAAGGAGTCTGTACTGGACAAAAGTAACTTTTGTTATTTCTCCTTTGCTATTTATAGCCAACATCTCAATTCTTCCTCAAGTGTGAGCCCATAATAATAGAACTATGAAGTAACAAGATATGTACATATAAAATTATTTCTTCAAGTTTGTTTCTTATATTTAGTCCAGTCTTATACTTTCATTTATTTAATGTAGACTTTTTATTTAATATAGACATTTTACATAATGTGGACATATTTGATGTAGACTAATAATAAAGGGTTACTCAAACATGTGAGAATGAAACAAAGCTCACAAGAGTCTGTGTAATATAGGACCTTTAGTATAGTAAAACAACAATAAAAGCAAATCAAAACATCCAACAGCATTTGTACATGGACAGTATATAAATGAAGGGCTGTTTTATTTCCTTAAAACCTAAATTTTTACTTTTTAAAGCCAGGCAAACTGAACAGCTCATGGACATTTACAACAGCTTGTAAATTAATATCAGGTTTTATTTAAAAGATAATATGAATAGATAATATGAATGCATTGTTGCAGTTGTGGCTCTTGTCAGTTTCATAAAAATGGGTCAGAAGGAGGTCTGAAGGAAGGCATAGTCAAAATTGAGGTTATTCAGCATTTTAATGTCAAAATAGCAAAATACAAACAAAATGGTGACATCAGGCATCAGCATCCATGTTATCAGCTTAGCAGAGAGACGTCGGCCGTGAAGAGGGACATGGACAGAACCCCCAGTGGGGTCGGATCACACACCCCCACACACACAAATGACCACAAGGAACTCTCTTTAAACAGACTGTTGACTATTTATGACCTCAGTAATAGCTAACCTATAGGAGAATAGCTTAGCTATGCAGACCATGTAGAGAACTCCCCAGCTTTATCTAAGAAGACCAGTTTTCCCAATAGTCAGCCAAAATATTGATGGATAGGGAGCAGGTGATGTCAACACAGCCCAGGATAGTCTATGTAGGTATTGAATTACACTTAGCTGTTCACAGAACACTGGGTTAAAACACAGAAGAACCAGGTGGAGGTTCTAAGTATACAGAGATAAGTATGCAGATCACAGTTTTCATATGTAAGTACACCTGTAAATTAAATATGAGATCCCACAATGCCTCCCTTTGAGCACATAATCACATGTGCTCACCAATAACAACAGAATATTTAATTTACATATGAATGTAACTCAGTAAACTCCAATTTTAAATTTGTAACCGGCTGGTTAGCTCAGCTGGTAAGTCATGGACTTTCCCCCTGGAGGTTGTAGGTTCAAACCCCCCCCCGGGCAATGAGCTAACCAGTGTGGGTCCTTGGGCCCTTCACGGTACTGCCCCCCGGGCGCCGAAAAAGATGGCTGCTCACTGCTCCTGAAAAAAAAGGATGGGTCAAATGCAGAAGTCAAATTTCTCCCGTGTGTCACTGTGTGTCATTGTGTGTGAGACCAATAAAGGCTAAAAAAAAAAAAGCTAAAAGCCCAATTTTAGACTTAACTTTCAAAATGTAACCATTAATACAGGACTCTCCTGGAAAAGTGTTCTCCTCCCTTTGGAGTTATAAATCAGAAGATGGAAGGATATTTCTCAGATCACCAATCGTTCACTTCCTGGATTCAACAGAGTATTAGATGATGTCACACTCAGACGTCTCCGACGTTGTTGATATAACTCAGTTGACAGGAAAGAGCACAGTTGTCTCCTAATGCACAGCTGCTCCATGCTGTTGTAATCAAAGATTTCAAAGCCAGCAATGTCCAATTGCATCACCATTGAACCTATAAGTGACGCTGAATCTTCAGTGAACAAACTAGATGACTTAGTTTATCCACACTTGTCCATCAAGATAAAAAAGAAGCAGACTGGATTTTAACACAGCCTTCTCCTGCACCACAAAGGTGTCGTCCTTCTGAGCACTCTTTTACGACGCTCTCCAGCTGTGTGGTTGCAGCTTTTACAGCTTCCTTTGCAGTTTGAAGAGTCTGTTTCCTTGGCTGATTTGAGAGCATAGTTGCCTATATCAGCAAAAAATGAACAGACATTAAAAACAGACACCTCTGAGTCCAAAAATGGTGAAGCTCCTTCATTCTCCTCACAAAAACAGCCAGAATTGACTGGTCTTCAGATGTCACAAGGACTTTGTGGTGTAAGATTTCACAACTTCTGAGGGGCATGCCAGGGGTTTGAGCAAAAACTGATTTGCTCAGACAACTTCTCCAGTACCTGAACTCAGAATTCAAATCAATTGATTCAATGACACAAGCTGGGACATAGTGAGATAAATTACCCCTAAAAAATGTTTATCAAAAAATTGGACATAGTCTGATCTATCTAATGAACTTTATTTATCTGCAGTAACATTTTAACATCAGCTAAAACAACCTCATTTTTAATAGTTTAATAGAACTCCTATTCACCTTTCACTAGAATATTAATTTCATCTTGATCGATTTAGATTACCAGAGGTGATACATATAATGAATCACAAATAATCAAAAACCCCAATAACCAAAAAACATCTATCTGCATCCTTTGCAGAACTAAGATTAAACTAACTCGCACATTTTCAGAGCTCAATTTCAAAACAAAAACATCTTCTTTTGTTGAACCACTTGGATTTACCCTAACTATTAACTTCTCTGCTTTTGCAGGGTTTAACATATTAATTATCTGCAGATTAACTCTTCGAGTATTTTACAGCAACTTGTCTCATGTTCATTCTGAACAGGCAATCTTAAGATCTCTTATATTTTAGTTACACATTTAGATCTGTTGTCCATCCACACAAAACCAACCAAAAAATCCAAATTTCTTAACATAAAAAAGCATCAGAACAACAGATTCCCAGATTCTTACTGATTCTTACAGATTCATTACAGATTCAGATTACAGCAACCATAAATATAACATTTAAACATGCAATTTTATTTAATCTTGTATGGCTAGACAACATCACCAAATAATTTATTTCAGAAGTCCCAGTTTGTTTCATCATCACAATTAATTTAAAAATTCTTAGAGATCAGTACCTGAAACCTCTGGGTGCATGGAGCATCTCCTCTGTTGACCATCAGCCTCATCTTTGATGTCTTTCAACCTTTCCTTCAAGCCCCACATTGACCTTTCCTTCTGGCCCCACGTTGCTTTTTTCGAGCTTTTTCTCGATGCCCCACGTTGGGCGCCAAACTGTCAGTTTCATAAAAATGGGTCAGAAGGAGGTCTGAAGGAAGGCATAGTCAAAATTGAGGTTATTCAGCATTTTAATGTCAAAATAGCAAAATACAAACAAAATAGTCAGCCAAAATATTGATGGATAGGGAGCAGGTGATGTCAACACAGCCCAGGATAGTCTATGTAGGTATTGAATTACACTTAGCTGTTCACAGAACACTGGGTTAAAACACAGAAGAACCAGGTGGAGGTTCTAAGTATACAGAGATAAGTATGCAGATCGTGAGACAGGTTAGTTTTACCCTACTGATGATGTGTTGTTGCGATAGTAATCCTGTAATCCGGTTACAAAAATTACAAATTTTTGTAACCGGACATTCTCTTCAAATAATTATGAAGAGTTTGCACTTTTGACAACTCATACCACTGCCAGAGCTGACATTTGGTGGTTATGTGCTGATTTACCTATGTATGCTATCCTGTCAAAAACATGGTCAGGTGTTTGCACGCCAATTATGCTGATTACCCCTTTTACTATTAGATGTTGTGTCATTCCTTGTCTTCGATCATTAGTGGAACGACTGATAGCGACTGCCTTAAAACAAAAATCTCCTACTTCCCAAATTTTGCTACTTTCTGTAGAATCTCCGGAATTTGTGGACTAAGTTCAACTATGATTGCCTAGACTAAACTTTCACTAAAATAAAGTCTAATTCTGATCTCATAGAGTGCTCCTTGTTTCTTATTCTGAAGTGTCCGAGTGTCATGTATTCATTTGTGTGATGATGATAAAAAGCTAATGCTAAAATTAATATCTATTCTTTTGTTTTTGATTATGTTAAAGTGATCACATGTTGTATGTGATCAATATCAGGGGGATATTGTGAGTTTTATGATTTTATGACTTAACAGTGACTAGTTTTCTGCTCAGTGACTGACCTGGTTTTTCAGTGTAGTGCAAGCATGCAAAAAATGTCTATGTAGCTCCGACCTGTTGTCTCTCATTTGTCATTTTATGAGTTTCTAAAAACTATGGGGGTTTATTTTGGTGGCCGTTTACCTTGAGCTAAATGCCATGTATGGAGTAAAACGCTAAGGCTGAACTTTAACTGGATGATAAAGTCATCAATGATTGTCCAGTGCCGTGGAACTCAGAGGTGCAGTGTCATATCTTCTGGAGAGCCAAGAACGGCACAAGCAACTTCCACGATGTCTACTACAGGTTTGTAACTCCGCGGCACCACACAGCACCACACAGAACAGCACCACACAGCACCACACAGCACCACACAGCAACAACCACAACCACACGGTACCACACAATATCACATAGCAACGCACAGCTGTAGTTTATTTGACAGGGACCATGTACAGGAGCATTAATCAAAGAAACATTGAAGAGATGCTTTGTACCAGACTGTAGTTCTCAGAGTTAATTTCCATCTGTAGTCCCTGAGACACACAAAACATGGAATACAAAAATGGCATAAACTATGCAATCTATATACAAACAGTTCTAAAAGTAAATGGCCTTAAATATCTCTATCCCATTCCCACCACGCTCCCTCTGTGCCTTTAATCAGGTTTAATTTAGTTGTTAGTTATAAGTTGTTTTTCCTATATTAGCACTTAATAATGGCCCTTCTGTGTTGTTAAAAGATATCTTCTTAATTCAACACTAAAACTTTTGAAGTCTTTGCATAGTTTTAAGTGTGTTGATAGTTTATTCCATTCTGTTCTTAATTTGAAAGGGAAAGCTGATTGGCCTAAAGCCGTTTTTCAGTAGGTGCTACACTGGCCACTGCATGTGGACCTCGCTGTTCTGGTCATCAGTTCAGATGTTAATGTGACAAACCTGGTGGAGCCATATTGTTGTTGTTATTATTTTGACCAACAGTTGCACTTTTGCAAATTGAATATTGTTTCCAAAGCTTAGCATTTTATGTTTGCCAAGTATTTTGCAGTGATGATATTGTCGCGGAGAATCCTAAGAGGCAGATTCCAGGGGTTTGATTGTCCTCTTATTTGCTTGTCACCAACATGAAATACCAAAATGTATATTAACACCAAAATTTTAATTTGGTATTGAAATTTTGATATTCAGCACCACGCAGATTTATAGAATGAATATTAATGAAACGCATTCTGTTCTCAGTATATGACATGCACAAGCATAAGAAGAAAATAAAACCTGACTTTGTTTGTCTGTGTTCAGTGGGGTGAAAAGGGGCGAGACATTCAAGGAAATATTTCTGCTGATTTTTGCAAAATGTTTCCACCACCAGGTGTGGTGTGAATGAAAAATGCACCAAATTGTAAAGCGAGTGTCTGACGAAGTGCTGTATAAACTAATGCATTATTATGTTTACTTACATCTTATAATTTCTTAAACAATTACACAATATTTTTTTTTATTCATTTGTATACACTTTATACAAGCTGCATACACTTAATAAGTGTCCTCTTCTATCAAAGAAGACCCATTAACTCAGTGAAACTAAACATACAGGGCTCAAGAGTTGTGAAGGAAGATTATTCTGAAACTTTAGCCATTTGTCTAGTCTGAGCCTTGTCAGGGCTTCAGGATCGCTGTTAAACCTGGCCTTATGCAAAGTCTGTGTTCTGTTGTTTTGCTGTTCAGATGGGACTGATCTTCATCGGTTTGAGGGTGTGAGAGACTACAGCTCCAGACACATGGGTTTAGTGAACATTAGTGAACATGTCATAGACTTCAGGAGAGCACACACACAGCACGCTCCCCTCACCATCACCGGAGCTGCTGTGGAGAGAGTAAGCAGCACCAAGTTCCTGGGTGTGCATATCTCTGAGGACCTCTCCTGGTCAAAGAACACTGCATCACTGGCCAGTAAAGCCCAACAGCGACTCTACTTCCTCCACAAGCTGAAGCGAGCCAGAGCCCCAGCTCCCATCATGAGCACCTTCTACAGAGGCACCATAGGTCACATCCTCACCAGCTGCATCACTGTGTGGTATGGCACCTGCACCGTGTCCTGCAGAGGGCTTTGCTGGTGATCCCACCCACCCATCCAACTGCCTCTTCAATCTGCTGTCATCAGAAAAGAGATTGAGGAGGCTCAGGGTAAAGACCAGCAGACTGAAAGACAGCTTCATCCACCAAGCTGTCAGGATGCTGAACTCTCTCTCTGCCCTCCCTCCCCCAACAACACTGCTACTCAAATTACACTTAAATGACACTGACACTGCTACTTAAATGAAACCATTTAAGCTTTATTACGCTACACATTGTGTGTTTTACTTATTTGTATTATTTACAAGCTTTTTGTACTTTTGCTATGGGTATATGTGATGTTTTAGTTATGGTGTTTATTGTCTTGTTTATCACATGTTTTATGTTCACTGTGGGCCTAGGGGGCGCTGCAATTTCAAATCCTGTGTATGCAACCTGTACATATGTTTTTTGACAGTAAAGCTGACTTTGAACTTTGAACCTGGATTAGTTATTCAGTGGAACAGATCCATTTCCTTAAATACCAGACTTGTTGACCTAGACTGATACTTCCTCATTCCCATGACAATGACACGTTTCTGGTGCTATTGCTCTCAGCTGGGATTGTTTAAGATCAGATGTTTAAACTCATATATCTATCCTATCTGCTTTAAATAAAGTGAAATTTAGGTTGTGTTTTGTGTCTATGTCCCCAGACACCAGCGTGGTTCCTCCCACTGCAGCCCCTCCCTCTCGCCTGACCATGGGCGTCACTGACATCGTTGTGCTGGTGGCATACTTTGTGTTTGTCATGGTGGTGGGCATCTGGGTACGTACGATCTCTCAGAGTCCATATGAGATCACTACAGAAGCCACTGCCCCTTCTTAGCCCATACTCAACTCATGAAAATGTAAAGTGATACGTAGGCCTAATGCAGTGCTTCTCAATTATTTTCTGTGACGCCCCCCCTAGGAAGAAGAAAAAATTTCACGCCCCCCTTCCTGCGCGCGACTATATATAGTATTATTTGTCTAGAAAATTGTTATTAGAACACCATTGTATCCTTTTATTAACATTATAAACAAAAAAAGAAAGAAACTTACAACAAAGACTGCACTGAGGACTCAAATATTAATGTGTTTTTAATGCAGCTTTGCGCACATTTGTTTACGTTTTACAGAAATGAAACTTAAAACCACCTCATTTGCATAAGCTAAAAGCACTGAAAAAAAAACGCTCTCTCCTTGTGCCACTGATGCGTCAGCTTCTGTCGGACTAAAGGACACGACTCAGTGGAATATACGTGTTTTTTCTGTGACAGAGGATGTTCTGTTAATGGTGAGACTGTGCGTAATTCGCATGTGAGAACGCCACTGCCAACTACTGTTGTTGATGTGCAATTACACTTAGTTCTAGTACAGTACAGCAAAAAAACATGTTTCCCAGGGCATCACGCCACGCCCCCCCAGGGGGGCCCGCCCCACTATTTAAGAAGCACTGGCCTAATGTAATGTACGGTAAATTAGAAGTGCCACATGTGTACTTCAAATAAAACCAGCATCTTGTTTTAACTTCAAACTTGAAATGATGTGGTACAAAATGATCACAAAAACAGTGGGGCAGGGGTGGGCTGAAGCATGTGTCCCATGGATACAGGAGCATCATGCCTTTGACTGAGAATGAGGACGCTGCATTTGGTTCCCTTTGACTTCCACTGTCATCCCACAGCACTGAATGTAGTGAACCAAAGTTTATGTTAGCATATAGCTCAGTCATTTGTGGTGTGGAGTCACACTTTATGGTCACTAGGCAGCCTTTCCCGTCTGCTACTATACTGCTTCTACTACTACTAATTGTTGCACTACAATTACTACCATTTATCAGTACAATTTCCTTATACTATCTTATCACATAACTTCATGATCATTTTGTATCATGTTATGATAGTATCACAGTTTCATCATGATAGTTTAATGTAATATGATCATGACATATTGTGCTGTGTGTGCAGTCATCGGTAAGGGCCAATCGCAGCACAGTGGGCGGGTACTTCCTGGCCAGCCGCTCCATGACCTGGTGGCCGGTGAGTTCTTTGTTCACAACATGGTGCTGCACACGGAGGAAGGAGCATGTTTAATTGACAGAATAAGCAGAGCTTTTCATTCAGTCTTACACAGCTTACTCTGCACATACAACAGTGTTTAGAATTAAATAAGGTTCATTTCAGTTCATTCTGCTTTACAATGATAAAGCTTTAGACATTTTGAAACTTTCATATTTTGCAACTTAATTCAAGAGTGACCTGAGGGAGGTGGACCTGAGGCTGCTCCATAGGCCTGGCTTACGTTTTGCTCATTTAGGTTCTATAAAAGATGCACAGCAGCATCTCAGACACTATGGAACCTGTGAATGAACTAAAAAAGCTAGAAAAGCCCTGATATTTTGACTGGGCTGAGCTTGAATTCACAAGTTTTTAGTGAATTGGATATTAGGCACCTCAGGCCTCTCCCTCTGAACGCAGGAGTCAGAGCATCACCCGCATGTTCAGCTCCTGATCCAGGGCACAGCGAAACTCTCAGTTGTGTTGTACACATGATTTTGTTGTACAGTGGTCCCTCGCTCTATCGCCGTTCACTGTTCGTGGCCTCGCTGTTTCGCAGATTTTTTTTTTTTTTTTAATAGTGTAACATTGTGTTCTGTGTCCTGATTGGCTAAGAGACTGTAGACCTTTGCCGATTGATTGATCGGGGATGCAGGGGGGACCGGGACCAGACTGGACTAGACCAGGACGAGACCAGAACTAAACCAGGTCTAGACCAGGTCTAAACCTGGACTGGTCCTGGACTAAACCAGGACTGGACCAGGCCTAGACTTGGACTAAACCGGGACTAGACCAGGTCTAAACCAGGATTAAACCACCACGTGCCGCTCTTTGCTGGTTTCGTACGGCTGGTTTGTGGCTCGAGCTGAGAGGACGCGGTCCGGGCGCCGCGGTTCGATCTCGTGCTCGCAGCCCCGGTGTACACGCGGCCTCGTGCCGGTCGTGCTGCTCTGTCACAGATTTGTCCATGATGAGGGGTGCATGTGTCGCGCACTTCTCCAAGGGGTTGGTGCGCGTCGTGTCGCGGGACGTGGCAGTGCAGTTGCCGCAGCGCGGTGCTTCCTGCGGATCCAGTGACTCATGTCTCCGCTCCCCTCGCGTGTCCCCTCGTGTTTAAATGAGAGAGAAATGTGAGAAAAGGTTAATTCCAGTCTGAGAAAAGCGTATAATGTGTGTGGTGAGGCGTTTACAGCCTTAAAACATGTAGAATAATTGTAAAATATAAAGTTGTCCTACTCTGCGGATTTCTCTTATTGCGGGTTATTTCTGGAACCTAACCCCCGCGATAAACGAGGGATTACTGTACACATGATTTGATCCATGCCATATGTGTAAAACATAGACAGTCTTTGGTCTGAAATATGCAGTTGTAAAAGCATATGAGCTGTGACTCTGTGTTCTTGCAGATTGGGGCTTCGCTTATGTCCAGTAACGTGGGTAGTGGGCTGTTCATCGGCCTGGCTGGCAGTGGGGCTGCAGGGGGCCTGGCTGTGGGTGGCTTTGAGTTGAACGTGAGTCTTACCCTCTCCAATGCCCCAGACTCCAGACACACTCTGAGCACAACAACAAAGTCTTTGAATCAGGAGCCACAGTGAGAGCAGGGCTCCCCCAGCCTAAAAGTCAGAAGATAAATTCCAGCTCTGACCACCTTCTGTCATTGTGTCAAGACACTTTGCCCACCTTATCTAGTATGAATGTGGTGTGTGTGTGTGTGAGTGGGTCAGGCATTACTGTTATTATTATTAAACCAAAAATAATGCCAGGATCTAATTTCAAACCTACACAGTGTTGATGGCATGAGCAGTAAATGTCTGTTGGGTGCAGGCAGTGTGGGTGCTGGTGGCTCTGGGCTGGGTGTTCATCCCAGTGTACATCGCAGCTGGAGTCCTCACCATGCCTGAGTACCTGTGCAAGCGCTTCGGAGGAGTGCGCATACGCATCTACATGTCCGTCCTCTCCCTCATCCTTTACATCTTCACCAAGATCTCGGTCAGACTTCACACTCACAGATTTAGGACTATTAACAAGACAATACACATTTATGTTGCCAAAGAAATGTTCATTACTGTAGTATGTTCAGCTAATTGTCTATACTTCGCAGACCAGCTAGAACCACTTTGACAAAACTTTACAGACCATAGCCCATCGCCTTGATTCCAGAGAGTGTGATTGACAGGCGGATTAACTAGGGCAGAGGTCTTCAACAGGGGGGTCGCGGAGGTACTGCAGGGGGGTCGCGAAATCTTTTGATTTCACTTTAAAATTATATAATTTTATATTTAAATATTTTTAAAAACAATATATTTTTTCATTTTTCCCCAATCAATTTCTCCCTTGTCCCTCCACCCTCTTTGATGTCTTAAAATGAAAAAAGATATGTTATGTGCAACTCATCAGGGTCAGACATCTCACTGAAGTGGGAATTCACAGATGGCTGGTTCACTGTCCCCTGTATGTTCATGTATGTTCACAGTTTAACTTGATGTGTTATGATCAAAGCTTAACTTGATTTGTGTTAGTTGTTCATTATTTGAATAGCTCTGTATTTGAGCAAGATGTATGTGTAAATGGCAGAAGCACAGCCACTCTCTCCCTTGCACTTGTTTTTTGGTTGAATCAGTGAACGATCTTAATAGGCCTGTGTTATATGCAAGTTGTGTTTAAAAATTGCAGTAGCACATCCACCCCATAGGGCCTATCTGGCCCATCTTTAAAATTTAAAAAAAACATGAAAATACAGTATTAACCTGTGTATTATTTCCTCGTATTGGATGTACCATAACAGAGTAGCAATGTTTATACATGACACTAAGCTCAATTTAATATAAAACACAATTCTATGCCGTATATATAGTAGGGGTCCCTGGCCCAGTTCGCCATCTGTTTGGGGGTCCCTGGCCTGAAAAACGTTGAAGACCCCTGAACTAGGGAAACATATGGCCAATATCAAGGCACAAGTGATGCATCCAGCCTATTTACATAGGCTGGATGTAAATGTGTGTGTTTGTGTGCAGACAGACATCTTCTCGGGTGCGCTCTTCATCCAGATATGTCTGGGCTGGGATCTGTACCTGTCCACAGCTGTGCTCCTCCTGGTCACTGCGGCCTACACCATCGTAGGTCTGTCCACTTCTCAACACCTCAAACAAGACATGAGCTGTGAAAAAACGTATACCTCTAGTCATTAAGTCCATTAAACGTCCTATATTACAAAAAAAAATACTCTGGAGAACTTTAAGCTTTCCTCAGTAACAGACCACAGGCCATCAAAATTGGTTCAGTCACTTCACCCACCATGATCACCAACACCGGAGCCCTACAGGGTGTGTACTCAGCCCCTTCCTCTACACCCTGTACACAAATGACTGCACAAGCCCCTCTCCTGTCACCACATATTTCAAATACTCTGACGACACTGCCATCCTCGCACTCCTCAACTACAATAACTCCATAACTGCCTACCACCAGTCTGTCACCTACTTCACCAAGTGGTTGTGGGTGTGTTTAGGTGTTTAGTCCCACTTTGAATTGGATTTAGTCCCAAATCTTCAGCTAGCTCACTCCATACCCTCTCCTTTCTGCTGAGCTTTTTAATCTAAATAAAATAATTTGTTGACTAATACACATTTTGATTTACAGCTCAGATACCTATCTGGTTTATCTTTTTTATTTTTGGTGTAGGTGGCCTGGCAGCGGTCATATACACTGATGCCCTGCAGACAGTCATCATGGTGGGCGGAGCCTTCTCCCTCATGTTCATAGGTAAGGAACATACCAGCATAATACTGGTAATATCTAAGTCTATAGAAAAATGCATTGACAGTGAAATGACTACTCATCTGACAGTAGACAGTAGAATTCATCCAAATGATTCTAGTAAAGGTGTATGGAGTTTAAAAACACAGTGGAGCACATAATATAGGCCCTTTAAATAAACAAAGACAAAGAGCACATGTTTTGGCTACTCTACCTAACTCAGCAAAACTAAGGAAATGATGGTGGACTTCAGGAGACAGTGTGTAGACCAGCATCCCCCCATCTTCATCAGCGACGCTGAGGTGGAGCAGGTCAGCAGCTTTAAGTTCCTTGGGGTACACATCACTGAGGATCTGTCCTGGACACTACATACAGACACTGTGGATAAGAAAGCCTGACAAAGACTCTACTTCCTGAGGAAGTTTGGTATGAACACCAGCATCCTCACAAACCTCTACAGGTGCACCATCGAGAGCCTGCTGACGGGCTGCATCACAGTGTGGTATGGGAACTGCACCGCTCAGAGCCGCAAAGCACTACAGAGGGTGGTGCGAGCGGCAGAGGACATCACTGGCAGCAGTCTCCCCTCCATCCAGGACATTTACCACAGCAGGGGTCTGCGTAAGGCATGCAGCATCACTAAGGACCATACTCATCCGGCACAAGGACTCTTCTGTCTGCTACCCTCTGGTAGACGATACAGGAGTCTGCCAGCACGCACAAAAACACTCAAAGACAGATATAACCCCCAAGCTGTCAGACCTCTGGATAATACTCTAAATAATACTGAACTCTCAATAATAAGATAAGATAAGATAAGATAAGATAAACTTTATTGTCCCCGAGGGGAAATTTGTCTTGGGCTCACTGCCCGCAGCTTAAAAACAGTTATACACACACATACAGTACAGACAGATAACAGTCAGAACTCATCACAGGATATGTGTCAAGTGCCAAAATATTGCACCAGCCCTAGACCACAATGGATAATGCACAAGCCCTATTGCACAGAACAATTATTGCACAATTCCTATTGCACAGGTAATTATTGCACGAGCCCTATTGCACAAACAATTATACTGCACTAAACTAATTTTCATTAAGCATAATATGTTTACTGCTGCTGCTCTATATGAATGTATCATATTTGTCACTACCTCACTGTAAACTACTGTTACCTGTGCAATAATCTGTGCAATAACATATGTGCAATATTTATACCATACTATGTGCAATACGAAATCCACATGCAACACCTATACTACACCATATTATGTGCAGTCTGTGAAATACTCTACTTACACCTTATTTAACCCTACCTGCACCTTTGTACATTGTACCTTGTATTTTTATTACATTTTATTACATATTTTTATTATATTGTTTACTTCTTCCCCTGCACTTTTGCAAGACTTTTTTACCATGTACTATTATTGCTGTTATTAGTACTTCTGACTATCTTAGCGAGTCAACGGTTCTTCTGATCCTAAGCATTTCATTGCATTGTTGACCCTGTGTTGATTCTGCATATGACAAATAAACAATCTTGAATCTTGAATCTCTGATATTAAAGGTCCCATGACATGGTACTTCTTGATGCTTTTATATGGCACATTAATGGTTCCCTAATACTGTAAGATTCATTTACAGTTCAAAATCAAAGTCTCAGTGCATGAGAAAGCCTCATGAAGACAGAGTCATAAATATCTCTCTGAAACACTTTATTCTGGGCGTTGTTGCTTGAATGCAAATGAGGAGGACAGAGACAGGCCAGTGCAGCGGGTGGGCGTGTGGCCAAACTCTCAGCTCTTTCCTCTTTAGCGGTGCGCTGTGCGCTGGCCCGACTTCCGCGTTTAAGAGCGGCGGAAGATATGAGACGATTTCCATTGAAAAATAAACACATTTCCACAGAAAATAAAATTAAACCACTGCTGTTTCAGAGGTTCGGAGGCTCGGATAAAGGACATCCGAGCCTGGAAACACTCTCACGTGCCTCCAGGCAAATAAAAAAACGCATCTCGCATTGTGTAGCTCGTTCGCGGTCCAAACTCTCTGGGCGTGATTTCCAGAGATGGTGAGTAGACATCCAGATGAGGGGTGAAACTGCATTTGCATTTTCCCTGAGTGTAACGTCATCATTGTTCAGAATCGCCCGTTTGGGCTGTCTTTTTTTCACACGCAGAAAAGGATCGCAAATGCTCAGTTTACACATTTCGCAACTTTTAGCCATGGGGGGGAAGGGCCCTAAACAGGGTAGGGGAGCTCACGTTAACGTTCAAAAACCTTAGAAAGTGAAAATTTCATGCCATGGGACCTTTAATGAATGAATGAATACTGTACTTTGGATATTTGGCCTGGGCGCATTATCTGACCTCATGTGTGTTGGTTCATAGCATTCTCACGGGTGGGCTGGTACGAGGGGCTGGAACAGCTGTATCCTAACGCGGTGCCCTCAGTCACAGTGCCAAACTCCACGTGTCACCTACCGCGCCATGATGCATTCCACTTGCTGAGGGACCCCCTGACCGGCGACCTGCCCTGGCCCGGCCTCATCTTCGGTCTCACTGTGCTCGCCACCTGGGTGTGGTGCGCGGACCAGGTAACCAACAGACCACTGCATGTAACATAATGAGACAAGTCTAATGCATCAGATTATATGGACCTCAGCAGTCCCTACAAGACAAATCACAAGTTCCTAAAGTATTACAAGTCACTACATATTCCTCTGAAGGTCTGAAACTTCTCAAAAAGTGAAATATTCTGTTTGTATGACACTGGAAACTGAATAATGTCCCTCTCAAAGACACAGTGAAAAGCATCCATATACTGTATCCATTGACAGCGCTCAAAGGCAAGAGCTTCATTTTGCAATTAAATTGCAGCTGATTAAATCAATTAAATTGCAATTAAATTGCAGCTGATTAAATCAATCCACAATAGCTACAGCGAGATGTGTCCATTTATGAGCAAGTATTACTGAAGCTGAAGCTATATGGACATTATTCCACACTGTCCCTTTATGTTGATGGCTCTTATTGCAAAGAGAGAAATTATGCTTTTGTTCATTTTGTTTGGAAAAACAGAAACCACTACCGCAAGAAAGTAGCACTTGACTTGGAGATCAGAGGGAGGACAGACGTGCTCAACTTTTTGGATTTAAACTACATTTAAGGTCAAATGATTAAAAGGTATCTAGAAAAAGGCACATCTTTATGGAACTTTATACTGCACAATATGTTTGCACAGACTGAAAAGTTTCTCATGAGTTGTAACTACACTGTATCTAAACTTCCCATTAAACTATCAAAATTTCACCATGGAAGCTATGTTATACTGACAATTTCTCCTAATCAAGAAATTGTTTAATAATGGCAACCAGGGCTGGACTGGGACAAAAAAAACTGCCCTGGCATTTTTGGCTTAGACCGGCCCCTCATAATTAGCGGAGCACAACGGACTAATTTATGTTTGTGTTCCCTGAAGCAAAGTATTTTACTATTGTTACATCTTGGCCGAGGGAAAACCAGGGCGCAAGTTTTAAAGGAAAAATCCCAGCTCCCAAAAACCACTAGCAAACTCGCAGTAACTACACATTCAATGGTTTATTTAGAATGCATCTTGCACACAAGTCCAGGAACAATGTTCCCCCTAATTTTTCATGTGTCTGAGCAAACACACTAACTCCCTGACCCCTGTGAGCGACATCCGACCTGCACACTGTGGCCACACCAGTATCACACCTGAGATAATCGCTACATCGCTACAAGTTACATAGCTTTTTAATCAAATTACTGCAGTTATTTCCGTTAGATTACTTTTAATACAACTGATTTTTTTGGCCCACTTAAAATGACAAAGACAAAAATCTGTTCATGAGTGTTGTATGTCAGTGTGAGGGTCCTGCTGTGGTCAGTGAAACATTGAACAGTACAATATTTCGAAAAATTCAAATATTTCGAAAAGTTCAAATAAATAATATGGGCTACGCCAAGGTGAATCTTTTCCTCCCATAAATGAGCAGTGTATAAATCTGTAAAATCACATGAAGAGATTTTTTTTCAGCTTGATAAAATAGCCTACATGTAGCTGCAGATTTGTTTTCATGGATTGTAGGACCTATAGGCCATCAAATGGGTCTTTCCCAAAATAATGATCTCCAAAATAAGCATTAATTATTATCACTTTATATCTTGCTTTTAAATCATTAGCCTATTTAAGTCATTTTGTTTCATTTTTTGTTTAATTTTGTATTTTCTCCTCAATCCCGTCGTCACGTCTTCCGAGGAGGAAGCAGAGGCTGGAGACTCAGAGGCGGACTCGTTGGTTGGAAAGCTCCTTGGTGGCAAGGCTCCGGGGGTGGATGAGATCCGCCCTGAGTATCTCAAGTCTCTGGATGTTGTAGCGCTGTCTTGGCTGACACGTGTCTGCAACATCGCGTGGCGGTCGGGGACAGTACCTTTGGACTCATAGCCCGGGGTGGTGGAGAGGAGAATTCGATCGATAGTCGAACCTCAGATCCAGGAGGAGCAGTGTAGTTTTTGTTCCGGCCGAGGAACACTGGACCAGCTCTATACTCATCAGCTGCTCGAGGGTGCATGGGAGTTTACCCAACCAGTACACATGTGCTTTTCTAGGCACAGTCATGGGCCGAAGGGGATCCGGTGTACTGTCAGATTGAGACGCTTTGTCAGTTTAAGACGCCTCCTCGAGATCTGCGCAAGCGCGCATGATGTAATGGTTTAAGACGCCTCCTTGAGATCTGCGCAAGCGCGCATGATGTAATGGTTTAAGACGCCTCCTTTGAATGAAAACTATAATGATGCAGTCAAATGTTAAATCCAAACTATTATAATCTGACGTATGTATTCTGCCACAAATCTAACGTTCACATCTCGTTCTTTACATGCTTAATTGGTTAAAACATAGAATAAAACCAATACTGTTAAAATGTTACTTACTTGCGCAGTAGCGCATAAAACTGTCAAAGCGAGACGCTTCGACAGCCCAGCTGTTTTTAAACCATTACATCATATGCGCAGTAGCGCTCATCTTGAGGAGTCAAGGAGGCGTCTGAAAGTGACAAAGCGTCTAGGTTATCTGACGTAGGTATTCTGCCGCAAATCTAACATTCACATCTCGTTCAAACATACAATAAAACCAACAGACTGTTAAAATGTTACTTACTTAAGCAGTAGCGCATGAAAGCGTACAGCTTTCACATCACAGCTGTAGCTCAGCTGTTTCTAAACCATTACATCATGCGCGCTTGCGCAATAGCGCTCATCTCGAGGAGGCGTCTTAAACCATTACATCATGCGCACTTGCGCAGATCTCGAGGAGGCGTCTTAAACCATTACATCATGCGCGCTTGCGCAGATCTCGAGGAGGCGTCTTAAACTGACAAAGTGTCTCAATCTGACAGTACACTGGTTTGGGAACCACAGGATCTCATCTCTGCTGTTTGCAGATGATGTTGTCCTGATGGCTTCATCGAACCAGGACCTACAGCCTGCACTGTGGCGGTTTTCAGCCGAGTGTGAAGCGGCTGGGATGAGGATCAGTTCTTCCAAATCCGAGGCCTTGGTTCTCGACCGGAAGAAGGTGGCTTGCCCTCTTCGGGTGGGTGGAGAGACTTTGCCTCAAGTGGAGGAGTTCAAGTATCTCGGAGTCTTGTTCACGAGTGAGGGGAGGATGGAGCGTGAGATTCACAGGCGGATCGGTGCAGCGTCGGCAGTGATGCGGTCGCTGTACCGGATCGTTGTGGTGAAGAGGGAACTGAGCCAAAAAGCGAAGCTCTCAATTTACCGGTCAATCTACATTCCTCCCCTCACCTATGGTCATGAGATCTGGGTAATGACCGAAAGGATAAGATCGCGGATACAAGCGGCCGAAATGAGTTTCCTCCGCAGAGTGGCTGGGCGCACCCTTAGAGATAGGGTGAGGACCTCAGTCACACGGCAGGGGCTCGGAGTAGAGCCGCTGCTCCTGCACGTCGAGAGGAGCCAGCTGAGGTGGCTCGGGCATCTGTTCTGGATGCTTCATGGACACCTCCCTCGGGAGGTGTTCCGGGCACGTCCCACCAGGAGGAGGCCCTGGGGAAGACCCAGGACACCCGGGAGGGACTATGTCTCCCAGCTGGCCTGGGAACGCCTTGGGGTCCCCCCGGAGGAGCTGGAGGAAGTGTCCGGGGTGAAGGAAATCTGGGAGTCCCTGCTCAGACTGTTGCCCCCGTGACCCAGCCCAGTGTTTCCCAACCTTTTTTGTCTTGTGTACCCCGAGCCTTTTTGTCATACCTTGAGTACCCCCTCACTCACCCCTCACAAAACATGCACCATAGGTACCTCCAGCTGAGGTCCTGACCAAACCGAAGCAAGAAGATCATGGAGATGGTCCCCGGGCGCCCTAATGTGTGCTGCCCACTGCTCCTAATATATGTATATATATATAGGATGGGTTAAAATGCAGAGAAGAATTTCTCCAGTGTGAGATCAATAAAGTCACTTCTTCTTCTTCTCATACGTGTTGAAAATTCTCCAAAAGTAGAACGTGACCCAACAGATTATTAAATGAAAATCTTTTTATTTTATCTCCTTAATTTGAAAATTTAACTCAAATTTACTCAAATTAGAATTTAAAAATTCAAAAAAATCTCCCCCTGCACCTGGCAGCGACACTGCCACGTACCCCCTGCAAACTGCAGGGGGTACCCCTGGTTGGGAAACACTGACCCAGCCCTGGAAGAAAAAGGCTGGATGATCAAGATCAAGGAGGCTGTTCCTCCCAATCACGCCTTTCCAGGTGTCACAGTCGTTGCCCACGTGGGCGTTGAAGTCCCCCAATGGAACACCGGAGTCCCCGGTCAGTGCATTGTCCAGAGATCTAGTCGTCGAGGCCCCTGCCTTTGACTGCCCCCCAAATCTCCCTGCACCAGCCCCCTATGGATCCTCTTGTGGGTGTTGGGTCTAGAGGAGGACGGTCCCATGTCGCTCCTTCGGGCTGCGCCCAGCTGGGCCCCGTGGGTGATGGCCTGGCCACCACACGCTCTCTGTCGAGCACCCACCCCAGGCCTGGCTCCTGGGTGGGGCCTCAGTAACGCCAATCTGGGCAATGTAACTGGCCTTGCTGTGTTCCTCATCATAGGGGCTTCTGAACCGCTCTTAGTCTGACCCATCCCCCAGGACCTGTTTGCCTTGGGTGACCCTACCAGGAAGCAGTGCTTCACCAACACTGTTTATGGTATAGCACTGCTTCCTGGTAGTCAGGTGGAGAGCTGTTGACCTCGACTGAGGATGTTGTTGGACGGTGGAAGGAATACTTTGAGGATCTCCTCACTCCCACCGTCATGTCTTCTGAGGAGGAAGCAGAGGCTGGGGACTCGGGAGGTGGACTTGTCCATCAGCCTGGCTGAAGTCACTGAGGCGGTTGGCAAGCTCCTTGGTGGCAAGGCTCTGGGGGTGGATGAGATCTGTCCTGAGTAACTTAAGCCTCTGGATGTTGTGGGGCTTTCTTGGCTGACACATATCTGCAACATCGCGTGGCGGTCGGGGACAGTACCTCTGGACTGGCAGACCGGGGTGGTGGTCCCTCTGTTTAAGAAGGGGGACCAGAGGGTGTGTTCCAACTACTCACACTCCTCAGCCTCCTAATGTCTGTTCCAGGGAAATGGAGAGGAGAATCCGACCAATGGTCTAACCTCGGATCCAGGAGTAGCAGTGTGGTTTTCGTCCTGGCCGCAGAACATTGGACCAGCTCTATACTCTCCATCTGGAGAAGGCATTTGACCGGGTCCCTCGGGGGGTCCTGTGGGAGTGCTCTGGGAGTATGGCGTCCAGGGCTCTTTGTTGAGGGCTGTCCGGTCTCTATATGCCCGGAGCAGGAGCTGTGTTCGCATTGCCGGTAGTAAGTCGGACCTGTTTCCAGTACATGTTGGACTTCGCCAGGGCTGCCCTTTGTCACGTTCATTGTATTTATGGTCACAATTTCTAGGCGCAGTTAGGGGCCGGAGGGGATCTGGTTTGGGGACCACAGAATCTCATCTCTGCTGTTTTCGGATGATGTTCTGATTGCTTCATCGGACCGGGACCTCCAGCGGAGCGGTTTGCAGCCAAGTGTGAAGCGAAGCGGAGGATCAGCTCCTCCAAATCCGAGGCCATTGTTCTTGACCGGAAAAAGGTGGCTTACCCACTCCAGGTGGGTGGAGGGTCCCTGCCTCAGGTAGAGGAGTTCAAGTATTTCGGGGTCTTGTTCACAAGTGAGGGGAGGATGGAGCGTGAGATTCACAGGCGGATCGGTGCAGCATCGACAGTGATGTGGTCTCTGTACCAGACCGAAGAGGGAGCTGAGCCGAAAGGCAAAGCTCTCGTTTTACTGGTCATTCTATGTTCCTACCCTCACCTATGGTCATGACCTTTGGGTAATGACCAAAATGACAAGATCGTGGATACAAGCGGCCAAAATGAGTTTCCTCCGCAAGCTCCCTTAGAGACAGGGTGAGGAGCTCAGTCATACGGGAGGAGCTCGGAGTAGAACCGTTGCTCCTCCACGTCGAGAGAAGCCAGCTGAAGTGGCTTGAGCATCTGTTCCGGATCCCTCCTGGACTCCTCCCACAGGAGGTGTTCCTGGCATGTCCCACCGGGAGGAGGCCCTGGGGAAGAGCCAGGACAAGCTGGAGGGACTATGTCTCTCGGCTGGCCTGGGAACACCTTGGGGTTCCCCCGGAGAAGCTGGAGGAAGTGTCCGGGGTGAAGGAAGTCTGGGAGTCCCTGCTTAGACTGTTGCCCCTGCGACACGGCTCCGGATAAGTGGACGTAATTGGATGGTTAAACACAAACTGCGTCTTCTGTGATCAAAATGTTCTACATCTGTTCTGGTCTTGTCAAAATACAAAAGTATGAAAGTGGAGTGTGGTGTAAAGCGCTTTGGGTGTCATGAAAGGTGCTATATTAATGCTATGAACTATTGTAATTGAATAATTGTAATTGAATAATTGTAATTGTTAACCATCGTAAACGTCAAAAATGTGTATTGGGCAAGTGAGTTGCGCTCGTCGTCTGACAATGGACCCCACGGGTGCGTTACTGGACGCGAGCCCTTTCCATTGATATATATAGTGCCACCATAGGTGGCCGTAATAGCGCCCTCTAGGGTAATTGCATGGAATGGAAAAATTTTACTTTGCCGTAGACACACCAAATTTGGTACACACATTCGTGACATGGTCTTGATCAAAAAATTCAATGACGCCCCCACGCCATATATCATTTTGCCATGGCAACAGGCCAAACATCTGTTCTCGCCAATGGGACGCCCTGCAAAAACTTAATCGTAGCCAAACCAAATTTGGTACACAGATGCATCATGGGAAGAGGAACAGAAAGTATATTACGCCATTGCTAGGCAACCAACCATATTGGATAGACCATGTGATGTGGTGTCGAAGGCGCCATTTTCTGTCCTCTTATGTTTATTTATTCAATTTATTTATTAATGTTTGCACCCAATATTTAAAAGAACAAAAATGCACACAAAACAAATAAAAAATAACAGAACAGTGCAGGAAAGGCTTATGAGTGACCCTCCTCTTAAAATAATTGAAATTAAAAGGCGAAACAAACAAACAACCCCTCCCCACCTCACTGCCAGGAATTCAACACACACATGCAGATAAGACACAAACTCACACATGCATCCAGCTAGAAAAAAGGGGAGGAAAATTGCGCTATATTTATTATTATTATCATTATTATTATTATTATTATTAAAATATTTCCTCTCCAATTATGGTTGCAATATTCATTAATGTACATAATATATTAACATGCTCACGACTCAACTATAATGACCTATCACCAACCTAATCATTCTAAAATTCTATATACACAAATCAAATCTTTTCTTAATTGGTCTAAACATTTATATAGAAACTATTGGAAATATGAGCAATTAAAAAGCATATGGACTCTAAAATACTTCCACATTTTTCCCACAAACAAAAATAGAATATTCTCTACTCATTTGAATCGTATCTTTTCTGTTGTTTTTCTTTTATTTTCTTGATTTGCTTTATTTTGAAAGAATTGTACTGTTAATATCTATTTGTTATATATTTCTAACAGCAATTTATCTATTGCTCTCATATATCCTGTTATTTACTGTTCTTTAATTAAAAAAATAAATAAAAAAGAGGTTAAAGTTCAAGCTCAACAGTCCTGCCCCATCTGCATCAGCTCATGCCGCTCATGTGTGCAGGTGATAGTGCAGAGGTCCCTGTCGGCCAAGTCCCTGTCCCATGCCAAAGGGGGTAGTGTGCTGGGGGGCTACCTCAAACTGCTGCCCATGTTCTTCGTCGTGATGCCCGGGATGATCAGCCGTGCCCTGTACCCAGGTCTGAGCACTCCACTTCTGTACCAACTGCTTATTGCGATATGAAAGGAAAAGGGAGTGAATTAGCTGAGGATTTGCTATTTTTGGTATTGATATGTAAAAAGGCAGATTAAACTCATGATTCACAAGTTAATCTGTCTTCATACTAGTTTCTAGTTCTTTTTTCAGCATAAATAGTAACACTTTTTAGTCAACCTAAAGCGCATCTTGTGTCCATCAATAATGTCTTTAGTGGACTACAAACCTAGACCTGTGTTGGCTTCTGATGAGGTTTAGATTTGTCCCTCTCGGTGATTGGCTGAGTGCTGAGGGCTGTATGTTGTTCCAGATGAGGTGGCATGCGTGGTCCCAGAGCTGTGTCAGAAGGTGTGTGGGGCGGCAGTGGGCTGTTCCAACATCGCTTACCCCAAACTGGTAGTGGAGCTCATGCCTTCAGGTCTGTCTCTGTATTTACTATTCGACTGGTTGGTTTACTCTCTGATTGGCTGTTCTGTTCTCCCTCTCTCTCTGACTGGCTGCTTTGTCCTTCTTTGTGATTTTCTGTTTTACTCTCTATCTGATAGGTCTCTGTGTTCTCCCTCTCTATACCTCTCTCTGATTGGCTCTTTGTTCCTCCTCTCTCTGATTGGCTGCTCTGTTCTCCCTAGCTCTCTGAATATCTACTCTCCCTCTTTCTTTGATTGGCTGATCTGTACTCCCTCTCTCTCTGATTGAGTGCTGTGCCATCTCCCGCTCCCTAATTGGCTACTGTGCTCTCCCTCTCTCTCTGATTGGCTGATGTGGTGTCCCTCTGTCTGATTGGCTACTCTGTACACTCTCTCTCTCTGATTGGCTGCTTTGTTCTCCTTTTCTTTCTGGTTGGCTGGTATGCTGTCCCGCCCTATTTCATTGGCTGCTCTGTACTTTCTCTCTCTCTGATTGGCGACTGTACTGTCGCCCTCTCTCTCTGTGATTGGCGGAGGCTTTCTCCCTCTCTGGCTGGACTGTTCCCTCTCTTTCTGATTGGCAGATGTGCTCTCCCTCACACTTTGATTGGCTGTGCTGTTCTCCCTTTCTCTCTGATTTGATTGTCTATTCCAGGCATGTCCAAACTATGGCCCGTGGGCCAAATGCGGCCCTCAGCCAAATTTTTCTTGGCCCTCAGGCTTCCAGGTGAATTGGCCCAAATTACCTTGAACAGAACTTTTGACTGCAAGTTTTCTGAAAAGCTACCTTGATAAGACAATATTCAATATTTATTGTGTGGTTTTGAGGGTCTTAGTGTGAATAAAGGACTGATAGCTCATTGTAACATGTTAAACATGCAGATATTTCAATTATTGACTGTACTGAGCACCAGTCTATGGCCCTCGATCGGCCCTCTGCTTCGTCTGTGTTTAGATATGTGGCCCTTGATGAAAAAAGTTTGGACACCCCTGGTCTATTCTGTACTCAATCTCTGGCTGTTGTGCTCTGTGCACTGATTGGCTGAGTTGCTCTTTGCTCTTGCAGGTTTGCGTGGCCTCATGTTAGCAGTGATGCTAGCAGCCCTCATGTCGTCCCTCACCTCCATCTTTAATAGCAGCTCCACCCTGTTCACCCTGGACCTGTACCAGAGGCTCCGCCCTGCCGCCAGCGAGAGGGAGCTCATGGTAGTGGGCAGGTGCACGCCTCCTCTACACTTTACATTTGCCATTTCACTGGGAGCTCATAGCACCCGTTTACTAATCAGTGTAGTGAACACGCTGGGACTGTATTACATTAAGTTCCTTTTCTGTGTAGAAGCCCTCAGTCGTCCAGGTAGAATCCATGGTAAAAGCAGAAATTCAATTTGTCAATTGGACAAAAGTTTATTTGGTCGAATACGTTTTACAGCTCATCCAAGCTGCTTCTTCAGTTCTGGTCAGACGCTGGTGGACACTGCCTATATCTCCCTGAAGGGAGGAGCTAACTACAATGAAATTACTTTGAAACTACCTCAACTACTTGTTTTCAGTTTCTGTTATTTAGGTGGGCCTATTGAATGTGCAGTGGGAGTGGAGTGTGGGGGCTTGTTAGCATAGCCATTCAGGGCCATGATGGGTGTTTTCACACCTCTGGACCTGATCTGAGGGGCATTCCATCAACGCTGCTAAGCGCAAAGCCCGGCTAATTTCGATAGGCCGCGCTAGTTTTAGCGAGTTCGGTTCCATGACTCTCGCTAACATTTGTCCCTGCTGAGTTACTGGGGCAACATAGGCCTCTGAACTAGCCTGGTCCCGGGCAGGCTAAAGATGAGGCTTAATCAGGCGGTGTCGCAAAGAATACGTACCTGAAGTAAACAGTGTCAAACAAACAGTTCCGCACACCTCCCGCATGACTGTCTGTGTTGACAATATCACCAAAAAAAAAATTACCTTACATTCTTGGTCAGTTTTGACAAAATTTCCAGTAGTTTGAAATATTCTTTTGAACCGCTGTCTTTACAGTATTATCAGATAAAAGAATTCCAAAGCTGTTATGGACAAAGTCTTTGGCCGAGTGGTTAAGTGCTGCGTGCAGCAGTAGCTCAGTGGTAGAGCGCTTGCCTGGTGATCCAGGGGTTGGCAGTTCGAATCCCGCTCTTGACGGGTGGACCACATGTGATCCAAGCTCCCACAGATGAGCGCTGCTGTTGTGTCATTGGGCAAGACACTTAACCCCACCTCGCCCCCAGTGTCTGCGGACACTGGTATCCCCCATGGCAGAAGATACATCGAGGCCCGTTGTGACGTGAGCCACCTGTGGGAGGATTCTCCAGCCAAGGTCCTGACCAAGCCGAAGCAAGAAGATCGTGAAGATGGTCCCCGGGCGCGCCTCGGGTGCAGCCCACTGCTCCTGATGACAGGATGGGTCAAATGCAGAGGACAAATTTCTCTAAGGAGACAATAAAAGGCTTATCTATCTATCACGTGGGAGTCCCAGGTTTGATTCTTATCACTGACGGTATTCATGTCAATCATTCAAGTCAATTATTTGTTATATTTTCACCAATTTACATTTGCCACACATTACACAAATGTGAATTAATGCCATTTAACCTACAATTATTCATATCATCATAGAACTTATATCAGCAGGGCCTAACATCACTCTCACTTGATGACATTGACACTTTATATTTTATGTGACATCTCTATCAAAGAATACAGTTAAAGGTAAACATTTACTTTTAAAACAAAATGTAGCCAAATAACAGGCACACTCCATGATGCAACATTTCAATGAGTCAACAAATTTGCTTCAGAGATGCTGTGCAAGCCTCTTTAATGAAATCCTATTTATCACCTCTTGTCAAGTGGCTGTTTTGTTTCTCCAGTGTAGCACTCACTGCCGTCTTCACTACACTGAATGGAGTAGACCACATTGCTTTGTTTGTGGCTTGGTGTTTTGTCCTTTGATTGGACCAGTTTCTGTCTTAAAGTGTTTGTGGGTTTGAAATAGACTGAGATTTCATGTTGTCTGAAAATCCTCTGTAGTTTTCAGAAACGCCGGCCAGGTAAGGAATCGTTACACCCTTTCTCCTGGGTGCAGATTCTCTGTTGTCCTGTTTCTTGTCCTTGTCTCTCTTAGTTTTGTTGAAAGCCCATTTAAGATATCCACAAACAGAGAGGGCTTTCTCCATGTGTTGATCTTCTTTCTCCTTCCCCTCTGTGCTTGTAGGAACCACTTGGGCCCTCTGTTGTAATGTCCAAATAACTCCCAGTTTGTGCTGCAGTGGGTGGTGTAAATCAAAAAGCAGGTATTGGTCGGTGTGTGTGAGCTTCCTGAAGACTTCTACTTGGAGTCGCCGGTCTCCTCCTATCATTACTGCACAATCTAAGAATGCCAATGTGTTGTCCTTGGGATCTTCATGAGTGAATCTGATGTTCGGATCTACAGAACTGATTGGTTCTAAATCTTGAATTTTGATTTCTGAAAAATGATCATCAACAAAGCGATACCAGTGTGTGGGTGGAGTGCCTGTATGAGGCCAAAGCACTCTGTTCAAATTGTTCCATGTATAAATTAGCCATGATAGGAGAAACCGGTGAGCCCATTGCACTGTGGATTTGCCTGTAGAAGTTTCCTCTGAAGGAATAGGTGGTATTTAAACAAATTTCCAGCAGTTGGCAGATTTGAACGGGTGAAAGTTTGGTTCTCTCTTCTAACTTGGTATCCTGCAGTAATCTCTTTCTTGCTGCCTCCACCATTACCGCTGTAGGGATACAAGTGAAAAGAGAGGTCACATCAAAGGAAACCATTGTCTCATCCCGATCAAACTGGAGATGCTTGACTTTGGCTGTGTTCTCAATATGGTGCTCTGTGTTACCCACCAGTCGGACCCCCGCACCCCCCCGTATTTTACACACTGGAACCTGTGACCTGTGTGTGATCTGTGTGTGATCTGTGTGTGATCTGTGTGTGACCTGTGTGTGACCTGTGTATAACCTGTGCGTGATTTGTCTGTGACCTCTGTGCTTCAGGCTCTTCATCCTCTTCCTTGTGTGCATCAGTCTGCTGTGGATTCCGGTCATTCAAACAGCTAACACTGGACAACTTTTTGTTTACATCCAATCAGTGACCAGTTTTTTAGCCCCACCTATTACAGCCGTATTCCTACTGGGTATTTTCTGGCCACGAACCAATGAGCAGGTAGGAACCATGCATGCACACACAGTATGGTGACTGTGTTCTTGTTTGCAGGGGCTTCTTCTATGTGCGGGGGCTAATGGGTCCCCAGGATGCAAACTCGATTTTGATACTAAGGAACAGACTCTATACACTCAGTATAGGTTCTGATAGCACTTTACCACTTTCTTTAGACAATAGAATATGATTTGTGAACATTAAATGGTAGTACTTTTTCTCTCTCTTTTCTGTTCCCATGTGGCCTTAGGTCTGTGTATTCCCTCAATGGTCCAGTAGGTCCCATAGTGGTTCATGGGCGTCTATGTGCCATTATACTTCTGATATGAGATCATTCTAAAGCTATTCAGGAAAGGTTCATTTTTGGCCTGTCCTGCAGGGGGCGTTCTGGGGACTGATGGGCGGGCTTGTCGTCGGCGGTATCCGGATGGCCGTGGAGTTCTCATACCCTGCTCCATCATGTGGGCAGCCTGACCTGAGGCCCTCGGTCCTGGCACAAGTGCATTACCTGTACTTCAGCCTGCTCCTTTTCGCTCTGAGTGCGCTCCTCATCTGTGCGGTCAGCCTGGCCACAGACCCCATCCCTCCTCAGTGTGTAAGAGACCTCTCAAGCTCTCAGTCATGTTGTCTGCTCTGCTTCTGTGCTGATTCTTCTGCTGGTTCAGCATCAGTTAGTGTAAAATGCAAAAGATTCTGCTCTTTTCAAAAATTAGATGTGAAATCAATTGCATGCAGTCAGTAAACACACCTTTGGTAAAAAAAAAAAAAAAAAAGTCACTGTCAGACATATCTAATACATTTGTGGTGTTGTGCTGCAGCTGCACCGGTTGACCTGGTGGTCCAGACACAGTCAGGAGCCCCGCATGGAGTTTCCAGGTGTACCCTCTGAAGCAGGGAGACCCCGGGCCTCCAGTTCAGAGTCACAGGCCCCCAGGGGATGGTGCTGCAGGACCCTCCTGTGGATGTGTGGTCTGACTGGGCAGAGTGGCTCTTCTGTGGATTCTGACTGCAGTCCCTTGGTGTCCCTGCAGGAGGAGCCATTGTGGAGACATGTGTGTAACGTGAACGCTCTGCTGCTGCTCACAGTCAACATCTTCCTGTGGGGGTACTTCGCCTGAGCAGCTCAGACTGTAGAAACACTGTACTATGCTGTAATAATAATATGTATGGCACATGCACACTGTTCTCCCCCAGTCTGAAGGGCTTTTTATACGAAATAATCTGGTATATTCATCTGTCTGTATGTGAAAAGAACAATGCCATGTAGTTTGCTATTGTTGTGTTCATGGGCAAGACACTTTAAGTATTACCTCTATTAACTATGAGAAACTTATGGAGCCAGTACAGCACACTACAAGTTTTATTTAAGCTGGAAAAAATGAAAATAGGTTGAAATAGGTCATAGAGCCACAATAGCTGCAAAAATTACAGTTTTAATTTACTATAATCACACTAATAAAATGTGTGAAGAATCCCTCAGTCGTCCAGGTAGAATCCAGGGCAAAAGGAGAAATTCAATTTGTCAACTGGACAAATTTTAATTTGGTTGAATATGTTTCGCAGCTCATCCAAGCTACTTCTTCAGTTCTGGTTAGAGTGCTGGTGGACACTGCTTATAACTAACTGCAAGGAGGAGCTAACTGAAATGAAATAACTATGAAACTATCACACATATTTGTTTTCAGTTTCTGTCTGGGGTCTTGTATAGACATTCAGGACCATTTTCTTTGTTTGTTTTGATTAACGTTTGAGAATAGAGTTATAGGTGGGAGACAAATTGTGTCTGACCCCTCCATTTCTGTTGAAGGAAGGATTCTCTTTCTTGACAAAAATCACCTCTTTAACTCCCCTCTCAAACCAGTTCTTTTCTCTGGCTAAGATCTGAACCTCACTGTCCTCAAAGGCACTCCTTTGAGGATAGTGAGGTTCAGGTGGCTTCTAGGTGGAGATGTACGGCACACTGAGGTCCACTCTGGCACACCCGCCTGTGTTGGTACATCCTCTTGTGAAGTGGCTGTTTTGTTTCTCCAGTGTAGCGCTCACTGCAGTCTTCACTACACACATGTCCACCAGCACTCCAGCCAGAAGTGAATGAGCTTGGATGAGCTGCAAAACGTATTCGACCAAATAAACTTTGTCCAGTTGACAAACTGAATTTCTCCTTTTGCCACACTAATAAAAGTGACATAATGGTAGCCTGTTTCCCTCAGACCCAATAGCGCCCTCTAGTGATTGTACAGGCCAGAGCTTGAACATAAGAAGTGTATGTATTGAGTCAAGCAGGCGCCTGTGTCAAGGGCTATGCAGAAATCAAGTGTAATGTTGTGATATAATTATGTCCACACACAAGAGGCTACAATAACTAGTACCCTAATAAGTAATGTCCAATGCTTGTTTTAACTTTGATTTAAAAAAATTAAATAAAAAAGTTGTTTTCAGTTTGTTTTTGATTGGCCTGCAAGTGACATCTAGGAAAGAGGTCTTATCACCATTGCAGGGCACATAGCCTGGCACAGCCTCTGTTGGGCACATGGCTTGTTGCTGGTGTTCATGTGGCCCCTGTGGCCCCCGGACACGGGTCACGGGAGTCGCTGGGTTCAGGTCCTGGAGCAGGAGTAATCACGGACACATGCCCGGGCCCCTGCCGTACGCCTCCCGTACCGTTGCCTTGGTGACGCGTCTCTACTACGGTACAAGTCCCGCCTTCGGGCCCGAGCTGCGCGCTGTGATTGGTCCACAGAGGGACGGGACAGGCCACTCAAAGGCGGCTAGGCTAGCTCCGAGTTCGGGGTATATTTAGCTCATTGCATTATCGGATCAGCTTCTATCTAGCACTAACGCAAAAACGAGGGAAGTACGCTTATTTTATGCTTTTCTCGTCGTTATTTAGGTAGCAATTGTTAAGACTATTGTTTCCAGATAGTTTTGAAGATGTCTTCAGAAGAAGACAGGGCCAAGGAGATACTGAAAGGCTTCAAACTGTATCCTTTACGCGGCTCTGGGTGTCTGCGCCTCCCCGGGGCTGATGGAGCAGCTCGGGCACGAGGGTTGGAGATTCCGAGGTTAGCTATCGGGTTAGCATCACTACTAGCGCTACAAATGTCCTTTTATATGAGTTTTGGATTAGCTCTTTGCTAATGTAGTACTCAGCCAGGTTTAGCGGCTAATACTGCGCTTAGTGTGTGTTGTGTTCTGTGCGCACACATCTCTGTGCTGTGGGAGCGTGCATGTGCGTGTGTATGTGTGTGTGTGTGTGTGCGTGCGTGTGCGCGGAACAGGGATGCTACAGACTCACACACACACTCTGAGGACCTGTCCAGAGTACCTGGATAAGTCGCTCCAGGACGGGCTGTGGCGGTGACAGGTGCACGGCTTCGACAGGCTCCGAGAGGGGCATTAGGGTATGTTAGAGTGTCTGCTGCCTCACCTGGGGCTCATTACGGCGCATACTGGCTCCTGTATCCACCCTGGAGGTTTAGCTACAACGCAAGTGTTCCACTGTCCCCTGTACACAGTGTTCACAGTGTTCACGCTGCACACGGACGCCAGGATTAGGTCGGCTCCCTCCCGGTGAGCGCGGAGTCGTGGGGGATGGTCCCCTGTGCTCCGGGGCCTGCTGTTCCTGACGGTATCCCGCTCTCTGACTCTCATGTCTGAACAAACTGGAGTGGAGCCACGTGTGAGTGACATCAAGTAGGTCTGACGGTGACAGCTCTGCCCCTGCCCCTGCCCGGGATCACAGTCTGCACCGGGCCAAGCCAATGGGCACAATATGGTAATGTGTCTAATTTACTTTGAAAAGATGACAAAACAATTATGCACCAATTATTGAATAAATCTTTAGCATATACAGTACAGAGGTGGTAGAGGAGCCACAAATCTTACTCAAGTAAGATCAAGTAGTAGTAGTAGAGTAACTTACTGTTGGGATGTAACTGATTTATAATTTAAGTTAATTCAACGGGAAGGACAAAACATTAAATGATGCACAAAATCTGGTGTTTTCAAAAGACAGACACGAAAATGAGACAAACTAAATCAGATCTGAAGGAGCTGCAAGAAACACAAATGTTTAAATAATTTCAGATTGTCACATAAAACTTTTGTCACTTTAGACTTACTCACAGTGGGTAATGGAAGCACAACTTTTACTCAAGTAAGAATACTGTTACTTTATTACTTAAATAGAAGTATGCCGCTAGGAAAGTAGTACAATTCTTTAAAAAAGTTATTCAAGTACTGTAAATGTAATTGAGTACTCCCCACCTAGCATAATAATAATAATAAATATAGCTGCAAGCAGCAATGTGGGGCCAAGCACCGAAGGTTCATGTAGGCCTCAGCATGTAGGCCACATGCAGGGTCTGACAGGGTCTGACAGGGTCTAACAGAGTCTGACAGGGTCTAACAGGGTTTAACAGGGTCTAACAGGGTCTAACAGGGTCTGTTCTGACAGGGTTAGACCCTGTCAGAACAGACACATCAAAGACAGATCAAAGGTTGCTGGGTGCGTTGCTAGGCAATTCCTGAAAATTCCTGCAACTTTGACCTGCTGGTGCCACTAGACGGTTGGGGCTGGGGGGCTATAAATCGCTGTGGGTAATGAGGAGACTGGCTGGAATGTGCATGCAAAATTTCACAACTTTTTACCAGACTGTTCTAGGGGTTGCCATAGACTCCTATGTGGAAAAGAATATAGAATAATAATAATAAGAATCAGGAGACCAGAACATCAAAGGAAAGATCAAAGGGTTGCTGCAACGCAGAGCAAACACTATAGGGTGCCTAGCACCTTCGGTGCTTTGCCCCTAATAATGCATTAAAACTGAAATTTTATGCCCTTTTAAATGGTCACATCTTTATACAGCGCTTTTCCACCTTCAAGGCACCCAAAGCGCTTTACAACACCCATTCACACACCAGTGTACGCAGACACTGGGGGCGAGGAGGGTTAAGTGTCTTGCCCAAGGACACAACAGCAGCATTCATCTGTGGGAGCTGGAATTGTACCAACCAACCTGTGGGTCAGTGGATCTGACCGCTCAACCACTGTTTCTTATGTCAAGAGCGGGATTTGAACCGCCAACCTTTGGATCAGTGGACAAACGCTCTACCAACTGAGCTACTGCCGCCCAAGGTTTAAGGTAACTTTTGTACCACTTCTGAGTAAAATGTAATGGCAGCTAAGAGAAGACTTGTGTTTTCCACCTTGAATACCGTTGTGGCCTGGTCTATTGTGAGAAGTACTCTGTAATGGTGAAGGGCACTCTGTGAGAAGAACACTGTAATGGTGAGGAGAACTCTGTAGAGCTAAGGAGCACTGGCTGCTGTGAGGTTCTGGTGGTTTGTGTTGAGCTGGTTTTCACTCTGTGGTTTGAGACTTAACTGTGGTGCTTCAGAAACTGGATGAACCTGCGAGATGCAGAGACGGGCAAAGTGCTGTGGCAAGGAACTGAGGACCTGTCTGTGCCTGGGGTGGAGCATGAAGGTAATAATACTACTGCAACTACTACTACTACTACTACTATTACTACTATTAAAGACAGTCACAGGTACTCACATTTCTGTCTGCATTAGGACTCATTCATGGTGGATGAGGATTAGTGACAATATTGCAATATAAAAAAATAATCAAGACCCAAAGGCATTCAGATTTGATAAAGGAAAAAAAGAAATTAAAAACCCCCTCCTGTACCATGCACAGGTTTGTCAAATATGAGATTCTAATCGAAAGCTAGTATCAATACTAGACATTCATTTGAGCATGTATCTGTACTAAAGTCACATTCACAGGACAGAAATGAACCTTTCCTGAATAGTTTTAGAATGAACTTGAGCTACACCCATGGACCATTATGGAACCTGCCTGGACCACTAAGGGATTACACATAAAGCCACATAGGAATATAAAAGAAAGTACGACCATTTAATGTTGAATATCACATTCTATTGTCTAAAGAAAGACTGTATTTTATTACCAGTGTGGTGTCAGTTTGAAATTTTAGTCACATGGAAAACCTGGGAAATAGTGTGCCAGAAAACAAGAAACTTTACTGTATGTTGCCATATATGGTGGCACAGTGGCTGAGAGGCTAGCACTCACAGCAAGAACGCTCTGGGTTCAATCCCCGGGTCGTCCGAGCCTTTCTGTGTGGAGTTTGCATGTTCTTCCCGTGTCTGGGTGGGTTTCCCCCGGGCACTCCTGTTTCCCCTATCAACACCAAAAAAACATGCTCCATAGGTAAAATCCTCCTGACCAAGCCTCGCCCTCCCCAGGGTCCTGAAAGATGAGCTGCCCACTGCTCATGAAGTGCAGAGAAATAATTTCCCTACATTGATAAATAAAGGATAATCCATCATCTTCTTCCACTTGTCCATTTCTGGTTCGCGGGAGCAGCAGTCCAAGCAGATCTGCTGCCAAGAACACAACGCACCAGCCCCCATGAATCCTCCCGCAGGGGGTGAGTCCACAGGAGGATGGCCCACGGCACAACTGGCCTTGATGCTTCTGTGCCTGCAGACACTGGGGGCGAGGTGGGTTAAGTGTCTTGCCCAAGGACACAACAGAAGCACTCATCTGTGGGAGCTGGGATCGCGATGGATCATCCTGTCGAGAGTGGGATTCAAACTGCCAACCCCTGAATCCGTAAGCAAATGCTCGACCAACTGAGCTGCTGCCGCCCTTAAATAAAGGATAATAAAATCATCATGGAGGAAAAAACTGTATGCTCCACTCAATGCTCTGCTCGGCCTAAATGTGATTCCTTTTTGGATGTCCAGTAAAATCATTATCACATTTAGTTTCTAGTGTCATCTCAGCCAAAGCCTGACTTTAAAAGCATTTTAACTAGAGAAGCACTGATCCAGCTTTTTCAGTTCAGTTCTGATACTTTGACTTTTTAACCAATACCAGTGTACGGAAAAAGGCACTTATCGTAATTTCTGAACTATAAGCTGCTACTTTTTCTCACACTTTGAACCCTGTGGCTTATACAACGATGCGGCTAATATATAGATGGATTATTCGTTTAACACAGCGGATGCGTGTGAGGCCTGAGTGCAGAAAGTGCCGCTGTCTGTGGGGTTAACATGAAGTTCTAACACTAGCGAGTGCACTAAAACAGTTTATCGCCATGTGTACACAAATCCTACGAGACACTGACATGATCCCAGACAGGACAGCAGCTCTTTCTGCAGGAGACATGTGCAGTAGAGCGTGAAGTGACCGGGTGCAAGAGCGAGACAGACAGATGGAAGAGATGATGCACAGAGGAAGATGCTAGTTTGATTGTGTTTTGAACAGTTATTTTGCACTTCATGCACACGCCCTCCTCATGGAAAACACACAAAGAAATGCATATGATACAGCTTTTAAGTTGAAGGCAATCAATCTGGCTGTGGAAGAAGGAAATCGAGCTGCTGCACATGAGCTTGGCATCGATGAGTCGATGGTGAGACGTTGGCCACGGCAGCGTGACGAACTGACTCAATGCAAAAAGACGACAAAAGCTTTTGAGGAAATAAAAGCAGATGGTTTAAAGGGATATGCCACCCCCAGGTCAAACTTGGGCATCTCCCCACAGTCCAGAGACTAAAATAAGTGGTGGAAAGCGTTTTCCTGGTGACCCAGCCATTGTCCGAGTCTGTCGCCACTGACCGCCGCGGTATCTGCAGCTACTCCGCGTTAGACTGGAGTCTAACGGCGTGGGAACTTTTTTTTTTTTTAAAGAAAGCCGAAGCACACACCACGCTGCGCAACAGGGGAACTCCCTTCCTGGTGCGTAACAGGGATTCCCCTGTCAGCGTGCTGTGTGCTTCGGCTTTCTTTTTCCGCACTGAAAAATAGTTCCCACCCAAAATGACCAAGTCAAGCTCTCCGTGTTGATTTGTACATTTATTTGCACTCGATACGAATGCGCACTACACAGAAAGTAATTGGGAAACGCATCGAGCAAATTAATTCCTTTTGGCCGAAATCTTTCTCTGGCGCCGTTAGACTCCAGTCTAACGCGGAGTAGTTGCAGATACCGCGGCGGTCAGTGCTGACAGACTCGGACAATGGCTGGGTGACCAGAAAAACGCTTTCCACCACTTATTTTAATCTCTGGACTGTGGGGAGATGCCCAAGTTTGACCTGGGGGCGGCATATCCCTTTAAACTTGAAAATGTTCTGGAAGATGTGGACACCTGTGGATTATAGACAGGTGCGACCTATATATGTACAAAAAAATGTATGAACATTTAGTTCATGCGGCTTATATTTAGGTGCGCTCAATAGTCCAGAAATTACGGTATTTCCTTCATACACAGTTATCTTACAAAATGAGAGAGCCAACTGTGTACTGTTACTGTTATTTATCCTTCAAATGACGACGAAACAGCTTCATATCGATTCAAACAATCAACATGTAAACCAGTTGCCTGGAAGAATCCATGACTCATCGCTGTACCAGCGAGTGAGTCTGGTAACGCTTGATCCACAGAATGCGCTGCGGTTGCGCGTAGACAGACAGCTAAGTGAACCAATCAGAGATTGCGCCATCTTGATTCAAAACTGAGGCGGAACTTCCGCTGCCTAAGAGTGACTTTGCGGGCAAAGGCGGGTGAACTGACGTCACCATCTTTGAACGAATCAGAATCGCGGAGTCGGTTTGGAACCGGAGGAGCGAGAGTGGATGGAGAGTGTCCAAATGGTATCGCGGTGTATAGGAAATACAGAGAGATATCATTTGGCTGGCCAGGTAAGTAAACCAGGGCTGTCAAACTCATTTTGGTCCGGGGGCCGTATCCAACCTACTTTGATCCCCCGGATCAGAAAACTCATGGCATACAGTATATACCCAAAAAATAGCAATAAGTCCAAATATTTGTGCAGAGAAACGCATATCTATTACAGAAGTATTTTTTATTTGATCAACTCTTTCTTTTACAAAATATTATAATATGATGAACAAAATGCAGAATTTTTTTTAGAAAAATCCATTTTCAACACAAGCATACAGGTTTCCCATTCACCTCTGTGAACAAATAGGAATAAGAACATTTTTCTTGGAAAATCCTGCACTCAGCGTCCACTTTTCTCATTTTTGACATTTTACTGATGAGGGTGTCACGGTCAACAGTCAAAACGATGGTCCTTTAAGAGCGTTTGGAAAGAGGCGAGTCTTCATTTGTGCTGCTCTGGTGGAGACGCTGCTATGCTAAGCTGCGCAGAAAATTACCAATATTTTAATAGAAAATAAAATTATAATTAAAATATTTTAATACAAAATCAGCTGAGGGCGAGATTAAAGGTCTTGGAGGGCCAGATCTGGCCCCCGGGCCGCATGTTTGACACCCTTGGTGTAAATGGTTTTATTGCATCAAATTAAAGGCCCAGTTGGGGTATCTGCCTAACCACTATCATGGAGCCGATACACGTTCCAGCTTATTTTTCAGTATCGATGTCCATCCATCCATCTTCTTCCACTGAATTTATGCACATTTTTATGTAAAACCAGATTGCCTGAATATCACCCAGCAGAACCTCTATAGAGATCTGAATTAGTTTGTCACAAACTTTATTTGGGATGTGATTTTTACAGAATGATTTTCAACATTAAATAGTACTTTCTTTTACATTACCACGTAAACTGGTCTGTGTGCTCTTATACTTGTTCTCATACAGCCCAAGATCATTCTAAAGCTTTTGAATTCTGTCTTGTGAATGGGACTTTTTTTAGTATTGATACCTGTTGAAATTGATATCTAGTTTCAGTACTAGTTTAGTATTGATTAGTATCTGATTTTTGATACTTATTCGTTTAAGTAGAGCCACAGACATCTTATTTCCAAAACTGTTGGAAAAAGGGGTAATGCCAAATGTAGAGGCTGTAATTCTGTTGTCTAAAATGTCCTGGAAACTCTTGCAAAACCTCAAAAGTTTGAGAACAAGATTTTCTACAGATTTGGTGGTTTTCAGATTCTGGAACATCATGATGTCATACTGCCAGATGTGGGGCAAGAGACAGTTTTCTCTATTGATCACATTGTACTTAATCATGAAATATCCGAAAAGGTAAATTCACAAATGTTGAACCAGATCATATCTATTACTGACTAGACCTAAAAACACAGTATCACAACAAAAAACTGCGTTTGAACAGTAATAATTTTAGCTGATCTCATCTTTATTAAATGGATAAATGGCTGCATTTTGACATACTGTATGCCAATTTCAAATGGTGAACTGTAACTTGACAGAGATTAGTCCTGCAGACTGACTGTGTGTTAGTTTAGCAGCCTCAGGCAGTTTCTCTTACAACTGTGTGTGTTTTCAGCTCGAGTGCCCAAGAAGATCCTCAAGTGCAAAGCCGTGTCTCGTGAACTCAACTTCTCCTCCTCCGAGAAGTTGGAGAAGTTCAGGCTGGAGCAGAAGGTCTTCTTCAAAGGACAGTGTCTAGAAGGTCAGTGCTCAACTCTTGTCCACACCAGGTGTCCACATAGGGGAGGGTTTAGCTAGAGATGCTTTTCTCCTTTGGTCCATTGCCCCTGGTGGATGTGTCCCTCTGCATGATTAAAGCTACAATCTCTGGTTGGGCCATTCAAGTTAGGAAACCTGTTATGGTTAGGGGTTAAGATTTACATTAAGGTTAGGTTTTAGGTTAAAGGTCCCATGGCATGAAATTTTCACTTTCTGAGGTTTTTGAACGTTAATGTGAGCTTCCCTACCCTGTTTAGACCCCCCCAATGACTAAAAGTTGCGAAATGTGTAAACTGAGCATTTGCGGTCCTTTTCTGCATTTGAAAAAACACAGCTCAAATGGGCGATTCTGAACAAGGGAACTTTTTTACGTAACATCGAAAAAAGAAATGCAAATGCAGTTCCACCACCGTCTGGATCTCCACCCCGTCTCTGGAAATCACGCCCAGAGAGTTTGGACCGCGAAGGAGCTACGCAATGCGAAATGTGTTTTTTTTATTTGCCTGGAGGCACGTGCGAGTGTTTCTAGGCTCGGAAGTCCTTTACCCGACCCTCTGGACCTCTGAAACAGCAGTGGTTTAATTTTATTTTCTGTGAAAATGTGTTTTTTTCATTGAAATTCCTCTCCTTTCTCCCTTCGCGCTTAAAACACGGAAGTGGGAGACAGCGCACAGAGCAGCGCTCCAGCGGGCGCATTTGGCCCCCCCACACCTGCTCCTCTAACCCTATCTGTGTCCTTCTTATTTGCATTCAAGCAACAAGGCCCAGAATGAGTTGTTCAGAGAGAGAGATTCTGACTCTGACTTTGTACATGTGTCTTTCTCATGCACTGAATGTTGATTTTGAAGGATTCATTTACAGTATTAGGGAACCATTAAGGCGCCATATAAAAGCATCAAGAAATACCATGTCATGCCTTTAAGGGTTTAGGTTAAGGTTAGGAGAATGTTGTAGGGTAGTTAACATGTTGTAGAAGTAACTTTAAAATGTGTCACTTAAAAGCCTCATCTCAACACCATAAAATAAAACAGTCAAAAATAGACTATTAGGCCAGAAGCATGTTACTGTAGCAACCAGTGCTATGTGATCACTTGCATCCCTCCAGACCAGACCATTTCGTACTAACCATTGTAAAATCAGGAACCTTTGTTTGAGCAGTGGGATGAGTTTGTAGTGTACAGGCCTGTGTCCAGTGATAAGCCGCTCGGCCTCCTCTTTAACCTTACCCTTTACCCCTTTGTCTCACAGAATGGTTCTTCGAGTTTGGCTTTGTCATTCCCAACTCCACCAACACATGGCAGTCACTGATCGAGGCGGCGCCCGAGTCACAGATGATGCCCGCTAATGTTTTAACGTGAGTCCTATTCTGATCTTTCACCGGAGCAGTAACGCCCTCACTAAAGGGCCATGGAGATCGCACATACTAGTGTTGTCACAATACTAAAATAGCAAACTCCATTTTGATAATAAGGAATTGACTCATAACTGCATATTCATTATGATATCACAGTGAAGATAAAACATGAGA
This sequence comes from Paratrypauchen microcephalus, assembly GCA_036785185.1. Taxonomy (NCBI): domain Eukaryota; kingdom Metazoa; phylum Chordata; class Actinopteri; order Gobiiformes; family Gobiidae; genus Paratrypauchen; species Paratrypauchen microcephalus. Next base: position 815,626 of record JAVJIX010000144.1, on the reverse strand, counting down.
GAGACAGACCCCCTAACTAAACCTAACATGCGCTTAACTCTTAATTGCAACATTTGTCCTCCAGGGGGAATGTCATCATCGAGACTAAGTTTTTTGACGAAGACCTCCACGTGAGCACCTCCAGAGTGCGCTTGTTCTACGTGTGACCCGAGCACCGCGGGCCCTCACAGGACTCTTGACCGTTTAAACTCAGGGGAGCGCCTCATGATTCCTGTGTGTCACTGCTTCATTTGTCTCAGCTGTGTGACTGCAGCCACACATGGACTACCTGTTCACCACGTCACCTGGGCCCCTTCTCGAAATAGACACGTTCAACTGAGATTTGGGGCACATCCCATTTCTGCTCACTCGCCTCCTCACAGCCTTCACTCCTCAGTTATCATAGACAATGTATTCTGTCGTTCACCTGTCTCTGCTATATGCCCGTTTCTTCAGTGAATGACAGACAGCTGAGGTACCTTTGAGGCTGTGAGGAGGCGACTAAACAGAAATGTGACATGGCCTCAGTTCGCTGTCACTGCTTTGTGGGTTTACATTAGTACTGACTGGTTTTGGTTGTGTTTAGAGTAAGTTGTGTGCATCTCCAGAGCTGCTGCCGGAGCAGAGGGTTAGCCGACTGAAGGATAGTCCAGCGTTTGAACTCCAGGACGAAGCTTAGACGTTGGGATTTGCTTTTTGTTGAGTGCAGTTGCTTTCTCTTTCTATTGATACTTTGCACCTGATGTTATCAACATTCCCTGGGGGTGTCACGCTAACTGTAGACACTGCTCTGTCTGAAGCTCTACTAGACTTTAAAGGAGAATTAATGTTTTTTAACAATCTGAGCCTTATTTCGGTAATAAAACAAGTTGTTTTACTCACCCATAGTACTTTGGTGTCATTTGGAGCACTTCCAGAGATGTTTTAGATTAGCGATAGTCATAGCGCGAGTTCTCGGCGGTCTCCAAATAACACAAACTTTAGCACTTTTCAAATCAAGCTCGATGCTAGAAGCTCGATGTCTTAGTTTACGCTTTCGTTTGAGTCAAAAGTGGTCTGTAATCCGAGATTTATCCATAATTTACAGCTTTGCGTTTCATGTTTGGGTCCTGGGAGCTGAGAGTGAAATAAGCTGTGACTCCGCACATGCGCACTGTCCTCATCTACTCGAAATTATGGCCAAATCTCGGATTACAGGCCCCTTTTGACTCAAACGAAAGTGTAAACTAAGACATCGAGCTTCTATGATTTGAAAAGTGCTAAAGTTTGTGTTATTTGGAGACCGCACGGGGCATATATTACATGCTCAGGGCATATTATTTGCCCCGAGAAGTCGCGCTACGGATATCGCAAATCTAAAACAATTCTGGAAGTGCTCCATATGACACCAAAGTGCCATGGGTGAGTAAAACAACTTGTTTTATGACCGAAATAAGGCTCAGATTGTTAAAAAAAATGTTAATTCTCCTTTAATCTGATATTTTAATATATAATAAATTATTAATACAAAATTAAAAATTAAAAAAAAAAAAAATTCAAAATTAATACATAAAGAACTGATTTAGCCGGAACAAGTGATTTGTGCCGTTAAGCCTCTTGCAAAAAAAGTCAAAAGCTAGTTAGCATTAGTCAACAGTTTTTCAGTTAGAAACACTCATCATTTTTATTCAAAATCAAACTCAAACGGGACCATAAATGCTTATATTGATCACAGGCTCCTGAAAATGTCCTCTTTAAATCCATGCTGTTTTCAGACAAGCTTTACATTTTGACAGTGTTTACAAGTGTGTGCATTGTGTCTCCATGGTAACTGCTGAACATTCCACCAGAGAGATACATGTAGAACACTCCCAGCATGATGTCATTGCAAAGTATCAATTGTTCGTCTTCCAAATGGTTGTGACTGTAGGATCTGTGTGAGCGGTCATTGTTGGACTAGCCCTGTGTCTGACTTGCACCTGTCTCACTGTAACATATGTATAGGCTCTTCAATGTTCTAGTTACTATGGCCAAGCGTTTTTAGCCAACTGTGTATAATATGCTCACCTCTATTGTTGTTTATAGATTGTGAAATAAAATATTAAGAATGTAAAATCAAGTGTTTTTTGCATTTAGACTTAAAGCTAAGGTTTAAAGGGCCCACATTATGCCATTTTCTGATCTGTTATTTGTTTCCTCATCACATTTATCACACAAATCCACTTCTCATATGGAAACGCTCCACTCTTCATCACCTTGCGATGTCATGTGGTGATACAGGAAGTGTTCCACTGTCTTTTTAAACTCCATACACATCTACTAGAATCATTTGGATAATTACAGCCCTGGAACTGTTAAAATAGTCACTGTACTTGTATGAAACAGTTTTTTGGATAATCAGAAACACCTAATGTAATCATGGCAATCTTTTGTAATGTCATCAACTGCTTGAAATTACAGAGGCCACTGAAGGCAGCATACTTTTTGACCAGAATGCTGCAAATTTACCTAGTTTGTACAACAGTTGCCAAAAAAATACCAGTAGGAATTGTAAATTATGTTATTAAAACACCATGTACAGAGTTTAGTAGTAAAACGTGGATTTAGTGTTTAGATCCACATTACACAATCATTTTAATCTTGTATCTTTTTAAAATATTTACTTAAGTTTATTTGGCTTTACTCAAATGTATATAGGTACCATTTGTCTTATGAGTAATTTTAATTACTACAAAACTGCTACAAGTTGTAATGAACTGAAAACTATTGATTGAAACCCTGGGCTTATTCGATGATTTAACACTGAAACCGAGTGCACTAAAGAGAGGCTTGTGTTGTAGCAGTGGAGCTAGCTCAGGATTAAACACTAAGTGGATTAAAGTGTTCATAGACTGACAGGAGCAGGCCAAAAAGATCACAGAGGGAACACAGCATCACACACTGGTCCTTCTGAGCAGCACATACTCAGCTTTTTTTTTTTTAATACACAGGTTTATTACACAAAGTCTTTATGATACATTAGATTTATTTTACAGGGTACATCTCACAGTCGCGGGGGTCCGGTCAGTCTCCAGCCCTCCTGTTTGCCCACTTTAGTGAAGTATGCCAAAGTGCCCAAAGCCAGGCACGCCGACGTCCCCGTCATGGGATTGTGGGCTGTAGGAACAGTTCAAATGTTTTGTTAATCTAACTTTTAATGATGAGGCAAAAGGAGAAATTCAATTTGTCAACTGGACAAAGTTTATTTGGTCGAATATGTTTCACAGCTCATCCAAGCTACTTCTTCAGTTCTGGCTAGAGTGCTGGTGGACACTGCTTATAACTAGCTGCAAGGAGGAGCTAACTACAATGAAATTACTATCAAACTATCACACCTATTGGTTTTCAGTTTCTGTGTGGGATCTAGTTAGCATAGCCATTCAGTACCATAATGGGTGTTTTCACACCTCTAGACCTGACCTGCTGCCCTATTGTTTTGTTTTAGGTTTGAAGATAGAGTTATTGATGGGAGACAAATTATGTCTGAGACCTCCATTTCTGTTCAAGGAAAGGTTCTCTTTCTTGACAAAAACAGCCTCTTTAACTCCCCTCTCAAACTTTTCTATGGCTAAGATCTGTACCTCACTGTGGCTTCTTGGTGGAGATGTACGGCAGACTGAGCTCCACTCTGGCTCTCTCGTCTGTGTTGGTACATCCTCTTGTGAAGTGTCTGTTTTGTTTCTCCAGTGCAGCGCTCACTGCAGTCTTCACTACACTGAATGGAGTAGACCACATTGTTTTGTTTGTGGCTCGGTGTTTTGTCCTTTGGGTGGACGAGTTTTTGTCTTAAAGTGTTTTTGGGTTTGAAATACACTGGGATTTCATATTGTCTGAAAATCCTCTGTAGTTTTTCAGAAACGTCGGCCACATAAGGAATTGTTACACCCTTTCTCCTGGGTTCGGATTCTCTGTTGTCTTGTTTCTGGTCCTTGTCTCTCTTAGTTTTGTTGAAAGCCCATTTAGGATATCCACAAACAGAGAGGGCTTTCTCCACACGTTCTTCTTTCTCCTTACCCTCTGTGCTTGTCAGAACCACTTGGGCCCTGTGTTGTAATGTCTGAATAACTCCCAGTTTGTGCTGCAGTGGGTGGTGAATCAAAAAGCAGGTATTGGTCCGTGTGTGTGAGCTTCCTGAAGACTTCTACTTGGAGTCGCCGGTCTCCTCCTATCGTTACTGCACAATCTAAGAACGCCAATGTGTTGTCCTTGGCATCTTCACGAGTGAATTTGATGTTTGGATCTACAGAATTGATATGTGCAGTAAAAGTAACTAGACCCCACAAAGAAACTGAAAACAAATGGGTAGTTTCATAGTAATTTCATTGTAGTTAGCTCCTCCCTGCAGGCAGTGTCCACCAGCACTCTATCCAGAACTGAAGAAGTATCTTGGATGAGCTGCGAAACATATTCGACCAAATAAATCTATTTATTCGTCACACATTTTAATGATGAGATAAAACAACCAAAAATAAAACCATGTTTAAATTTCCCAGTTTTTACACAGTAGCATACTGTATTTGATTCAGGCTCATTTATTGTTGTGTACAAAAAACAAATAAAATCAAAATCATGTTTACAAAATTTTATAAAGCTCTTCCAAACTGCAAATTTGAAATAAGTTTGTCATTAATATCTCTTTCCGCCCTGTGACTTGATGAAGGATACAAGGCCACACACACATGCCTTCCAGACAGAATAGGGTCTGATAGTGTAGGGCCAGAGTATACACTGTGCCCTAGGCTGCGTCAGCAAACTATAGTGAATATATGTCATTTAACATTAGAAGAAATAAGGAAGAATAAGCTGAGGAAGCATAAGGGTAAGGTTATTGTACCTTTCAGAGTTTTGAAGATAAGATATAGTATTTTATAAATCATGCACACACAAAAATATACAAACATGCACACAAACTTTGTTACCTTCAGAGAAAACTTAGGTGCTGTCACCCTCTGCTGGTCACAGTGCAGAATGCACATGTTGAAATTGACCATTTTGATTAAAATCAAACATTTTTCTGATAAATATTCCAATTGGAAAGTCAATGTTTACATCTTTAACACTTACATGATCTTTACATAATGTTCAGACACTTATGCAGAGGCCTAAACCGCAGAGTGAGAGCACATTAGGTTCTCTGAAGGATAAGTAAAACAAAAGAACTGATATGTTTATGCAAGGTAACATTACAACCCTTATGTGTGTGGAAGAAGATGGGGTGTACTCACTGCGGGCTCCCAGGAAAACCCCTGAGGCACAGCCCCCGATAAAGTAGTTGAGTGGATCTTCCGGTGTCCCCCGGGCCTGGGCGCTCAGACAGGTGGCCATGCCAAAGATAGCCCCCAGAGAGGCTGCACCGTACAAACAAACAAACAAACAAACAAACATTACACACTTTACTTCCAATATTATATTTTTTAAATAACTGGTATAAATGCACTTCTTTCCAAATTATAGTGATGTGTCTCACCCAGAGTGTGTGTGTGTGTGTGTGTGTGTGTATATGTAGTCTTACCTATAGTGACTGTATTTGTGTGCGAGTCTGTGTGTAGTCCTACCTATAGTGATAGTGTGCGTGCACGTATGTGAGGAATCTTACCCATAGTGACGGTGGTGCTGGTGGTCCTCTGTAGAGCTGCCAGGGCTGACTCAGGCTGGAAGGCTACGATATGATAGGCTGAACCCACCAGCCCTACAGACACAAATGTTAGAAGAACAGTTACTGTGTGGCTCAGAACCACACAGAGCTGTCACTGCCTCTGGGTCTCACAAGTCTATCTACAGTATGCACCTCGGAACCTTTGAGAAGACATCAGGAGGACAGCACACAAAACAGATGCTACAGCAGATATGTCATCGATCATTTTACCTGGCCAAGTGCACTGTGCAGTGATCTCAAACAAATTCTGTCCCTCTGAGAAGAATGCACATAGTACAAAATACCAGCAGGGTCATAAAATGTCTTAAATTTAAAAATGATGATTCTAAATGGTCTTTGCCAGAAATTTGGTTTTAGGTCTCAAATTTGCAACTCTTCCTGCATGTAGTCACCTCATAAAATGTGCTTGTTTGTGTTGATTCAATAAGCACACTAGTTTAGAGCGATAAGTTTTACTGCCATTTCGTTAGCACACCAATAAACAAGTGCCGCACAAAAAAAATAGGGATGCATGATGTGAACATTTTAGCCAATACCGATATTAATGTTGCTGATATCAGCCAACACCGATATTAGTCGATACCGATATTTATTTTTATTTCTGAGATAACATTTTATACAGACTGAAAATCATGCAAAATTAATTTTTGAATGTCTTGACTTTTTTTTTTTTTTTCAATTTCAATTTTTTTTAATAGTGTAACATTGTGTAACATTTGTGTGGAGATATTCTGTTTATTAGCAAGGCCAAAGACGTAAACATTAGACATGGGTTCCTGCATTTATCACGTCTTTTCACTCTGGAGAAATGGCTAGAAAATCCTTGCATTTGAGGTTCTACCTCTGAGCAGAGGTTTCTCTCTACAGATGTGATCTGATACTGCCATCACTTTCTCCAATGATACAATGTTTAATGCCATACTGTGGTACTTTCAGGACAAAGCTGTAACTTCACTCAACCTACGGAGAAAAGGTGAAGTGGAGCCTCCACCAGAAAGGTTACTTGGTAAAATGTGACGACTCACTTCACAGCCGAGCCATGTAATCAAATGTTAGGGCCCTATTAATGTAAAGGACATTTCGGTTTATCTGTGTGTGTCTGACCTAGGGGTGGGCGATATCTTGATATTTAAAATATTTCGAGATATTTGTTAAACTCGATATGGATTTTGACATATCGTATATGTCGATATAATGTGACAATGGAGGACAAATCGCTCCATACTTTGGGTTTAAGGCGCTTTTTTTTGTTTTTTTTTTTGTTTTCGGGAGCTGACCACATGAGGCACAAGGACAGTGCTGGGTTTTTTTTCAGCGTTTATAGTTTATGCAAATGAGCCATGTGGTGTTAAGTTTCGTTTCTATAAAACGTAAACAAATGTGCACAAAGCGGCATTAAACACATTATAATCTCATTAAACACATAATCTAATTAAACACTTAATCTCAGACGGGTTGAAGTGGCTGTATAGTAGTTATGGTTTATACATTTAGTAATGTAAAGTTTATTTATGCAGAAGGTTTTAAATTCCTGTGCTGCAGTGTAAAACTTGTACAATCGTATTTGGAGACATTTGGTTTGATCTGCGCAGTGGGAAACATCAGAGCTCCTGACCACTGGTGAGGAACATGGATCTATTAAAATAAGGAACATGGATCTATTAAAATAAGGAACATGGATCTATTAAAAATAAGGAACCTCACGAGCTTCCTCTGCTAAAGGAGCTCATGGTTATCCTATGGTTAAGAGGTGACTGTTAAAATCCAGGCTCAAAAGTGTTGTTTAGCTGCATCTGACTGAAAGATTTTCATTCTGCACTCTTCTCTCTCATTTAATGTATCTTTTTTATGTATTGATTTGTTTGCATTGTGATTTTAATTCATTTCTTATTCTGTGGATTACTTTGTGTACGAATTGTGCTATACAAATAAACTTCCCTTGGAGCAGACAGGTGCATGTAGTAGACAGATGCTAAACTGTCAGACAATGCAGCTGTTCTGAAGTCAAACATGTGAGTGATGAGCCGGTACATCAAGTATCTATCACTCTCATTTGGTAAAAGTATTTCTCACAGCTCGGACAGTCTTGGCCCATCTAAACATACTTGCAGCAGCACTAGCATTAGCATCCTTAGCAGCTCGCTTTAGCATCGGACAGGAGACAGCGGTGGATCCTCCGGACAGTGGCCGGTCCCCACGCACTGTCCGCCGGCGGGCACTCACCTAGCGCCGTGCCCAGTTTGGTAGTGATCCATGTCTTCTCCACACACGCCGTGCCCTCGGGACTGTCCCAGTACCCCATCTCTCTGCAGAGCTCAACTGACTCAAGGACGGAAAATTACCCTTCCGGCCTCCGCTGTGCTGTACCGCGGCGAGAGCGGCCCCTGCAGGGCTCCCGGGGGAACTGCAGCTCTCCTTTATGGAGCTCATCTGCATGACCGGTCACTCCCTAAACCCCAGTGTCTGTAGCCAACCAGGAATCAGTGCTAGTGCTGCCTCTGCAGCTCAGGGAGGGAATTCTTGAGGCTCTGAGCTTTCACTTGAGGCATGGTCTGTCCACATACTGAGAATTAGACAAGGTTGGATGTGTCCTCTATCTGCAGGTGATACAGGTGATACAGGTTCAATTTTTAAGTATTTTAAAATCCCTCTTAAGCCTATAGACAATATTATTTGTGTGATTTTATACAACTCTGAAGGAAAATCTGAATTTACATGTTTGAATAGAGTGCAGATTATTACTGGTGGCCAATGGAGATCTCAGGGTTGAAAAAGTCCCCCCAAGCTACACACTCTGGGCTGTGCAGATGCAGGCCTCAATTATCATTATGTGAACAGATCTGATTCTATTTAGTCCACATATCAGGTCAATGCCAGTTATTTCAGTTATAACAGAAGTTTAAATCAATATTTACAATAAACTAAATCTAAGATCATCATCCAAGTATAGCTTAGTTTAAAACTAAATACCTGAAAAAAGCATAATGTATCTTTAACCTGGACAGGGGTAATATGGTCTATTAAGCAACTTAAAATAAGAGACAGACATTCATAAGATACTTTTTATTGACAATACAATGAAAAAATACATCTGGAATTATAAACATGTGAGGCTTCATTTGTAGGTGATATAAATATAAAATAGGGCTGTCAGTTTAACGCGTTAATTCAATTAATTAATTATACTGCAAATTAACACGTTATAAAAATTAACGCAATTAATTACGAGTGGCAATTCAATGCATGCACATTTTAAATTTGGCGTGCGGTGAGCAAATCGCTGCTAGGGTCTTTGATCGACAAGTTTATTTATAAAAAGAACGAAGATGGGACGATCAACAAGAACCCAGTGATTTGTAGCTTTTGTCAAAAAGAATTTTCAGATCACCGAAGCTGATCCAGCCTGACGGATCATTTGAACGATAAACATGTCCGGACAAGTTCCAGTGTTACCGGTGACAGAGCGAGCGTGAGAGCACTTCAACAAACCACGCTCACAGAATTTTGGAAACCTCTCACGAGATTAAAATGCGATTAATTAATTACAAATCCTGTAATTAATTAGATAATTTTTTTTAATCGCCTGACAGCACTAATATAAAAGTACAATAAAATGTGTAAAATGCCCTTTTTGCATAAAACGAAGCTCCCCCAATGAGTGACCCCTAGAATTTAAATGCCCCCCCAGAGGTTTGGCCATGTCTGATGGCCTGACTGAAAATGAACATTTGAATGCATTTTGGTCATTGCGCTCTCTCACACAAAAGCATATTATAATAAAGGTTTAAAACATATTTTGTTGAAGTCGTATTCTAACTGTTCTGAGTTAGGTGAGGCTCTGCTTTGATGTGCTCACTCTGGACAAATGCAGTGCTAAAGGTAAATGGGGCATAGTGCAGAACATTGGTTCTTCACACATGTATTCCTTGTACAGATTGTGAATGTCACAGTAAAAACAAAAACAAAAAAACTTGAAGGTGCAATCTGGTTCACCAAAACAAACAACAAATTAACTAATAATTTTGTTTAAAAAAAAACAAACAAAAAAAACACCAATCTTATCCACCCCAATATGTACCTGACCTGACCTGGCCATCCCGGTTTTAAAATCATGGAGGTGCCACTGAGCACGGGGACTGACAGCACCTGATCCATACTTCTGTTGGCCCTACGGTGACCCTGGTTTAGTCCTGGTGCAGTCCTGGTTGAGTCCTGTGACAGTCCTCCTCTGGACCCTGCTCCTCTTCGTTGACAGGCTGGTACTGTGTCCGGTAAAGGCAGTAGTGCTGGCTAATGAAGAGCAAGTCGAAGAGCACAGAGAACAGGCCCAGTCCGAACTTGGTGGGATTTCCAAAGAAGAGCATCCACTGATCTGCACACACAAATACACACTCATGTACACACTTGTGTACACACAGTCGGACACAGAGACCTACTGTACACCATCTCATCAGACTGAGTACTGTAAAATCCACTATTTTCACTCAAGATTGAGAACTTCAACAGAGGAGCCGTCCTCATTTACAAAACTGGGATTAGCGCCAATCTCTTTAAAGCAACATACATGAGGTACACTAAATAATATTTAGTGTATTATTACACCTCATGTATGTATATACACTATATAGATCAGTCAAAGATTTGGACACTCATTTTTTTTTATTTCCAAGACTATTTACATGCAGATTCTCAATGAAGGCATGAAAACTATGAATGAGCACAGATAGAATGTAGTAAACAAAAAAGTGAGAATCAATAAAAAATATCCTAAAATAGCCTTTGTCCTTTGCTTTGACCACTGCGTTGGACACAACCGACCTTCTACCAATGAACCCCGACAGCTGTGAAGTGAAAACCATTTCAGGAAACTTCCTCATACAGCTCATTGAGAGAAGGTGTGTTTGCAGCTATCGACAAAGCAAAGGGTTTATACTTTGAGGGAGCAAAATCTATAACATAAAAACATATTTAGAGTTATTTAACATGTATCTTAGATACATAATATGAGATGTCTGCTTCATACATTTGATGTCTTCAGTATAGATCTAAAATATAGCAATAATAAAAAAGATGATGTGTCCTTTTTTGTAGTGTATACGTTCATTTTTATGCCTGTCCTGACTCTGAGCTGTGGGCTTGAGTCCTCTGCCTCCAATGAGCCTCTATGCTCTGAGGGGTGTACAGTAGCCAGGATATAGCCAAGCTTGAATCCAGTGAGCTGGCTTCTCAAAGCCTGAACCTCACCTCAGAGATAACAAGTGTCATGAAGATGGTCAGATCACAAGACCTTTTTTTTTTTTTAGAAGACTAAAGAAACCAGTCTTGCAAAACGACTGAAGAGCTGTGCCTAAGAGTGCTAATGACAGTACAGTAATGATCAATAATATGTGCAAAAAGATCTAAGTCTTAACTCTGGTGCTTCACCTACTCTGGACCAGATGAGCTCTGCCTGTTACTATAGTGATGACAGCAAGATGAAAAGTGAGCCACCTACGTCATACGGGAAATCCAGGGTTTGAGCTTGACTAACCCAATTTAGACACCTCTGTGACTTCATAGTACACCCCCTCTGGCTTCATAGTACATCCCTCTGGCATCATAGTACACCCCCTCTGGCTTCATAGTACACCCCTCTGGCTTCATAGTACACCCCCTCTGGCTTCATAGTACACCCCCTCTGGCTTCATAGTACATCCCTCTGGCTTCATAGTACATCCCTCTGGCTTCATAGTACACCCCCTCTGGCTTCATAGTACACCCCCTCTGGCTTCATAGTACACCCCCTCTGGCTTCATAGTACACCCCTCTGGCTTCATAGTACACCCCCTCTGGCTTCATAGTACACCCCCTCTGGCTTCATAGTACACCCCCTCTGGCATCATAGTACACCCCCTCTGGCATCATAGTACACCCCCTCTGGCTTCATAGTACACCCCCTCTGGCTTCATAGTACACCCCCTCTGGCTTCATAGTACACCCCCTCTGGCTTCATAGTACATCCCTCTGGCTTCATAGTACATCCCTCTGGCTTCATAGTACACCCCCTCTGGCTTCATAGTACACCCCTCTGGCTTCATAGTACACCCCCTCTGGCTTCATAGTACACCCCCTCTGGCATCATAGTACACCCCCTCTGGCTTCATAGTACACCCCCTCTGGCTTCATAGTACACCCCCTCTGGCTTCATAGTACATCCCTCTGGCTTCATAGTACACCTCCTCTGGGTTCATAGTACACCTCCTCTGGCTTCATAGTACACCCCCTCTGGCTTCATAGTACACCTCCTCTGGCTTCATAGTACACCCCTCTGGCTTCATAGTACACCCCTCTGGCTTCATAGTACACCCCTCTGGGTTCATAGTACACCTCCTCTGGCTTCATAGTACACCTCCTCTGGCTTCATAGTACACCCCTCTGGGTTCATAGTACACCCCTCTGGGTTCATAGTACACCCTTCTGGCTTCATAGTACATCCCTCTGGCTTCATAGTACACCCCCTCTGGCTTCATAGTACATCCCTCTGGCTTCATAGTACACCTCCTCTGGCTTCATAGTACACCCCTCTGGCTTCATAGTACACCCCTCTGGGTTCATAGTACACCCCTCTGGGTTCATAGTACACCCTTCTGGCTTCATAGTACATCCCTCTGGCTTCATAGTACACCCCCTCTGGCTTCATAGTACATCCCTCTGGCTTCATAGTACACCCCCTCTGGCTTCATAGTACATCCCTCTGGCTTCATAGTACACCCCCTCTGGCTTCATAGTACACCCCTCTGGCTTCATAGTACATCCCTCTGGCTTCATAGTACACCCCCTCTGGCTTCATAGTACACCCCCTCTGGCATCATAGTACACCCCTCTGGCTTCATAGTACACCCCTCTGGCTTCATAGTACACCTCCTCTGAATGATTAGACTTTGGCCCATACTCAGACAGTGAGGATGAGAGCATACCATTGTTGTAGGACTGCAGTACCATCTGCAGGATGCTGAGCACTCCTCCAGTGAAGTCCAGCAGCACGTTGCCAATGCTCCAGCCCACAGTGCTGCGGCGGCGGTAATTCATGTAGGCCTGAGATTACACAGCACAGTAGAGCAGACATATCAGGAGAATATACAAGAGGGACTGTGTGTGAAGTGGAGCTGCTGAAGTGGTACAGGAAGGGTCCATTGCAGATTTCAATTGTTGTACAAACTGTCCCATCAAAAGTGCAGAGGGGCAGGGGCTGTAAACATGACTACACACAGTACCTGGGTCATATTTACAGCCCCTGCCCCTCTGCACTCTCCTAGGAATGGGTTATATCACATTAGTGATGGTTCCCTACATCAGTTATTTCCAGATATATTGAACCAAGATTTTTTTTTTCTACCATTTTTTATGTCTTATCAAACTAGAAGAGGAATGACGCCAAAGAGGTGGCTGTATGTTACACAAGCATTAGATTCACTAGTATGCTAAACACCTATACAAGCTTTAAAATACTCCAGTTCCAGAATGGAGGCAAATAAAGTTGCCAAAAGTATTGAAAATCAGATACTAATCAATACTAAAAGTAGTATCAAAATTGGATCTAAAAAAGTCCCATTGACAAGACCACTGAACTTTTCCTGAATGTCTTTAGAATGATCTTGAGCTGTATCAGAACAAGTATAAGAGCACATAGACTAGTATACACTTATGGACCACTGTGGAACCTACAGGACCACTGAGGGATTACACAGATATAAGGCCGCATGGTAATATAGAAAATCACATTCTATTGTCTATGATTAATAATAATAATTCATAGCATTTATATAGCTCCTTTCATGACACCCAAAGCGCTTTACAGGTCATTGGTCTTGCACTCCACACTTGGTGGTGGTAAGCTACTTTCTGTAGCCACAGCTGCCCTGGGGCAGACTGACGGAAGAGATGTGATATCAGAATAGGTATTGAGTATTAAGTCTATTCCTTAGTATCAAAATAGATTTTATTATTGTGACAACACTAGAGGCAAGTGGAGTGAAAGTGAAGCAGACATTATACAAAGACTTATAACAATACAACAACAACAACAACAAAACTATAGTGAAAAAAACTGTGTGGACTCAGCATTTCTAGTAGTACTTGTCCATCATACGCTCCTATTAAATAAACACATGTAAAACAGAATTGTAACAAACTGGGCTTTGATCTCACTCACGTGTGTCTGAGTGTTTGCTCCTTTGCCAATCCAATTTTCCCACTGAAATCACATTATGTCCACTTCACTTTTGACACCAGATGCCTCCATTCTCATTTGTAAAGGCTCTACAGGCCTAGAGAACAGTGTTGTGTTGTTGTGCTTGGCTGCATCTCTCACCTGAGGCACATACTTGACCAGTGTCACGGCCAGTTTGATGTAGGAGAAGTAGTAGATGTACTGGAGCCAGCTGATGACCCGGGCCACAGCCAGAAAGAGGCTGACTAGAGCGAAGGTCCAGCCCAGCAGCAAGAGGCCTCGAGCGGGCCAGGAGACAGTCTGCCCTCCCCTCTGAAACACACACGGATGAGGCCACAGACAGTCCTTTATCAGCTGTGAACATGTAATCAAACCAAAAGTGTCTCTTCCTATTCAATAACAATAAAGCAGGAAAATCCCAGTAACCTTTTTATATTATTATTTTAAATTAATTTATCATTAAATTAATAATTCATTATCATTAAAAGGCCACTACAAATCGGGAGGGGTGAACATGAGAAAATCGTGTTAGAAGCTTTTTTTTTTTTTTTCAAAAATTGTGATTTTTTGTTTTTGCAAAATGTGTTAGTTGAGATCATGAAGAAGCCACTCCATGTTTCAGATAACAGCATTTGTTGCTTTAAAAGCATACATTTTGTCTTTGAAATTTGCTAGTTTTTTGGAAAGAATCGGGGCACGTGTAAATTACCATAATGGCGCTACTGTCCATTCACGTGACGATTAGCGCTCTTTTGTTTTCTTTTTCCGCCAATCAGCTGTGAGCGAACCTCGTGAATATTTATGCTGCATTTGAAGAGGATAAGGACAGTGAAATAGAGAAAATCCGTAACTTTCACTGTAAATGAAATTTACGACAATTCTTTAAATGTCGGATAATGTATATAATTGTTTTGAGATTGTTTATTTTAGAACTGTTTATATTTTAAGATTTTATCCTGCACTAGCCCTTTAAGATTGTACCTTGTATTTGATATGTAATTTCTTTTTATTATATTGTATTGTATTTTTATTGTATTTATAATTGCACTTTATTGTATTTTTGTATTGTATTTTATGATGTGAGGACTGCAGATGGAAATTAGCTTTGAGCTAAATCTGGTGCAGACATCTTTTTAATGAAACTGCACACTGTCCTTAATAAACTAAACTAAACTAAACTAAATGCTACGTAAGAAGGAAAACTCTCCTCGGGACACGTTCAGCCAGAATACACCAGGATACCAAATAATTGGACGAGGCAAACAGTAGTTACATCGGACATGAGGTGACCACGTCCTGCAGAAAGCCCCCCCCCCCCCTCCCCTCCCCCCTTCCCACAAAAAAGTGTCTCTGATGATGTTTGCAGGAACACATTTCTCTTTCTTATGGGGTGAGTAAAGTGCCTCTACACTTTGACACAACATACTTTAAGACATGTTGAAATACTAATTCAGCTTTTGTGTGGTCATATTATTTCTGCATGAAAGGGAGATATTTAGCTGAAAGCAGGGGGCTTGTGTAATTGTCAACATTAGTATCATATTACTAGCCCATTACAGTGTACTTTTGATTTGCGATGGGCGACTAATGTGAATGTTTGAATAGCTAGACTAGTGCGTGAAGTGCTAGTGATTAAGTAATAATTGCAGATACTGCAGTACTTGCTGCTAAATCAGGAGCATCACTGTCAATATTTTTTTCATAGTGTGTGTGTGTGTGTGTAATGTCCTATACTATATTTACCTATATACTGCTAATTTTCTTTTTATACATTTTTTACTTTTATCTTTTTCTTTCTCTCTTTTTTATTTTACATTGTATTGTATTAAATAACAACATTATCCTGTGTATCATTGAATGATTATAGGGACTTTTTGTTATAAAAGCATTTCCATTTTAACAATTCAAATTCTGACCTGAAACACCACACTGCAGTGATGTCAGTGATGATCTGCAGGGGGAGGACTTAGCTTAATGTCTAAGCTTAAGGCCTAGAGTTGGAGAAACGCTAGACGCTTAGAGCTTTTTTCACAGCTTTCCAAAATCCCATGCATGCTTTCAAATGGCCACAAATTCTTCAAATGTTATCAGATTTCCATGTGTAAGGCATTGTTGGGAAGCTTAGAATCTACAAATAACTAAAAACGCCTCCGGGATGACTTGTGACTGGTTTTCCTGTGGCCGGTCACATATTACATAAATAAATAGCAGAAGTCTCCCTACTATGGCAACAAAAATATATACACGATAAATATTAAGCCCCAAAACATATTATTCCACATATATTGTATTACCACATGACCTCACAAGGTAGAACTGTTTTCAGCTTGAGAGAAGAACATGTGTGAATGAAACAAAACACATCTCCAGTTATGTTTCTGATGAAGAATCCACATTATAATGTAACGTAATGTAGGCCCTTTCAATACAAAAGCTGTAAATCTTCAAAATACTTTGCATCATAATCAATTGTTCTTTGTAATTGTTCTTCCATATGGCAGTGATATGTTGTGTTTGCAGGACTGTAGCTTTCTCAGATGGGTGTGTGGGCTCACCTGGTAGAGCGCGGCCTGGCACACGTAGAGTGTACACAGCAGAATGGCGTGAAGGCTGAAGAACACATCACTCGCTGTCACTGGGATCACTCCGTTTGGGTCCCTCTTCAGAAACTCCTCCTGTCAACAACAGGGTTTAGAAGGCTTCATTTTATTTCAGCTGTTAGCAATGTTATCCATACAAACATGTTTACAGATTTGTTCAGTGTAATTAAAAGGGAAATCTGTCTCCTACTCCATCAGAGTAGGACATCGTTACATTCTGAAAACTAACAATTTCTTTATAATTCACCAAGTTATTTTATTTCTTCTATTCTGGTCATATCTTTGGCACTATGTACAATAATGATTTCTAATGATGAATAATGATCACTATGTTTACATGCACATGTAAGTCTGAGTATGCTCGGCTCTAGATCTGATTTATGTCTAGTTTTTCCACAGAATTGCTCAGAGTCGGACGACTGTTGTCCCAGTCTACTCAACAGCAGAACAGCTGTGAGCGGGGCAAGAGGGATGTTAGCAAATGGACATGCTATGTTATGTAGCCTTAGCGCTAAAACTTTGTTGCTACTGTATAATTGCTATTTAAAACTGCTAAGAGACATAACCAGACATTAGCAAATACAGATACGCAACAACTGATTACTCAACTTGACTTTAAAAAATGTTTGGCTCAGAGGCTTTATTGAAAGGTTTGACAGGGTTGCTATAGCATGAAATATGGGAGACACAGGGTAGAGACTTTCAGTTACCACATATGTGCATCGCCTTAAACCACTACATTGCCTACTCAGCCCAGTGGAGCACTACCTTTATCGGCTGCACCCAGAACAGAGCGATGTTGAAGACGCTGTAGGCGAAGAACCCTGTCAGGTTCAGAGCCAGGAAGTCCAGGTTTAGCCCCACCACACTGGAACAGAGCAGCAGAGTTCTCAAATCTGCTCAGACAACATTGCTGCTCATTTCAACTAGGGCTGGGCAATATGGAGAAAAAAAATTATCTCGATATGTTTTTGCTATATCTCGATATACGATATATATCTCGATATCTATGCAGGGGAAAAAAAACAAAAAACAAAAAAAACAAACCAAAATTCAGCAAGGATTTTTTTTTTTTTTATTGAAGTGCAAACAGGCAGCCAAGTGCCTAAAGGTAGACAGGTACTAGTAACAAAGTGCTGTGCTTGTGTACCAATTTTAACATGATCAAACCAAGAAAGTAGTATATTGCCTTATTTAATTGTAAACATAAAATCTGATAATCTGATATCTGATAAAAAAACAAAAAAATTTAAGATGAGACAAAAAAAATCCCTCATTTCGTAATTTAATAAAAAAAGGTACAGACAGCACATCCTAACCTTCCTTACCCCGTGACACTAACCTTTTATTGGTGTTGTTATTACATATACTTGCTTGTTTGTTTGTTTGTTTGTTTTTTATTTCGTTTTTATTTTTTAGATATTTTTTTTTTTAGCTGTAGTCCAAGATCTATAGCTTGCTTTTTTATTTTGTGTTTTTTTGTGCTGTAGTTTAACTAAAGCTTTTTATTTCTTTTTTATTTTGTTGTGCTATAGTGGGCAAACTATAGCTTTTTATTTATTTATTTATTTATTTTTTGGTGCTAAAGAACTAGCTTTTTAAAAAAAACTTTTCTGTGCTGCACAACTAGCTTTTTAAGCTTTTGTGTCGCCAAAAGAAAAAGAAAACAAATCAGAGCGCATAGGCATACACTTATTGAGAATCAGAGCCTATGGCAGAGGAATGACCAGACTCCGAGGCGATCTGACGAGATGCACTGAAACACAAATGCCCCGCCTCCAAGAAGGAGGCGGGGCAGACAGCTCCACAACACAGTTGAGGAAAATAAGCAGTGGCGAAATCTTATTCATTTAACGCATTATCTCGAGTTTTTCGATATGCCAAAATCTTTCTCGATTTCATAAAACATCTCGAGATATCGCAAATCTCGATTAATCGCCCAGCCCTAATTTCAACTAATATTTCTGTCACAGTTTATCATTTAGTCATCAAAAATATGATTGAATAAAAGTAGACTAATCATAATGAAAAAACCTATGACTAAAATGGCATATATTTTGGTTGAGAGTTGCCATCACAACACAATCATCATCAGCGTGCATCCCGCTAATGAAACTACTGCACATCACATCAGGTTTGTCAAGTTGCTGTGTAGTTTTGAGCTTGATTATGTGTGTGTTTGTAAATGTGTATGTACAGTATATGTACATTTGTGTGTGTGGGAGAGTAGGGATGTCCCGATCCGATCACGTGATCGAAAATCGGCCCAGATCACGTGGTTTCGGACTCGATCGGAATCGGACGTTACCTCCCGATCAGGATCAGATATATATGTAAATATATTCTTTATTTTTTAACATACCCTAGATGAGATCTATGGTTATGCGGTGGCACAGAGTGAGACTTCACACAGAAACATCAACGCGCGCGGCATGACACGATATTGGTTAAATACACGGAAGAAGCTCGAAGTGCAAAGCGCGAGTACAGAGAGGAGATAAGAACCCTATAATGTTTGGCGAGTATGTCTGGGTCTGGAAATACTATAAAGTTGATGACAACAGCATTGACTTAGCAAACGGTGGGATATGTAATCTTGGGATTGTGAGGGGTGGAAAGGAAAGGGCGACATTCAACACAACAAACCGATACGGCACCAGCCAAAGACGAGTCAGCTCACGCTGCAGGAGAGTTTGAAAAGGAGAGAAATAATGCCCCTTGACAGTGCGAAGGCCCAGGAGACCACAGCCAAGGTAAGTATACTTAAATAATACAAATAAATAAATAATAATAATAATAAATATAAGTGTACTTTTTAATGTATTATGTAAGTATCGGATCGGGACTCGGTATCGGCAGATACTCAAAATCAAATGATCGGATCAAAGGGCCAAAAAACCTGATCGGGACATCCCTATGGGAGAGTGTGTGTATGTGCAGCACCTCTTCCTGGTCCAGTTCTCCCAGGCCTGTGGGTAGAAGGACACCGACCAGGCCAGGAAGTAGATCCAGCCAATCACCTCACTGAGCAGCTCCACCACGCGGCTGTGGATGACCAGGAAACGGATCCGAAGGGATACGCTGCAACACAGGGAGCGGTCAGGAGCAGATAGGAGTGGTCAGGAGCAGGTTCGAGCAACCTTTATCAGTCAGGACCACTGGCGAGCAGTCAGGAGCAGACAGGAGTAAATAGGAGTGGTCAAAAGGTGAGAGGAGGAGTCATGAGCACAGAGGGTCAGATGGTCTTTCGCAGCAGCCTCATATCCACCTGATGTCCGAGCGGTTGGAGGTCAGGAAGGCGGTGACCTGTCCCACGCCCAGTGCACTCACGTTAAACGAGGCCCCTGAGCTGCCTACACTTAGAGGAACCTGAGGTAAGAACAGAGCATAGCGTCACATCTAAGCAAAGCTCCAGTTTTAGGGCAGAAATACGACATGAAGGGCTTTGAGGGGGGTATATGAGGATTAGAGAGGATTGTAACTGGGTGTAATGAGGGTATTACTGGTGTAGTAGTACTTGGGGGATATTGGGTGGTACTGGGTGATACTAGGTTAGTATTATTAGGGTAGTACTGGGGTGGTAGTACTATAGTAGTATTACTGATGTGGTACTGTGGCCCAGGCGTTACCTCTTGAGGCAAGGACACCACACAGGACCAGTTACTTATGGAGCTGGACGTTACGTTGAGATGCAGCACCAGAGTCTCATTCACAGGAACACTGTAAACACATGAGAACTGAGTGAGTCACATGTCCCCTGTCCTGTCCTAGACACATGTCCTTGGTGCTGTCCTGTAGTGTTGGGCCAAATGAGTGAACACTTTGACACGTGTCGAGCTCAGAAAGTGACGCCTGTGTCGAGCTGTGTCTCTCTGTGTATCACTTTAAGAAAAGTCATGTGACTAATACATCTCCTGTGTCATGTGACCGATGCATGTCCTGTGTCTGTGGTGTGTCTCATGTCGGGTGCTGAAGCAGCTCATGCAGAGCGACGCACATGATGCTCAGAAGGCACTATAGAAGCACTAACACAGTGTCAACAGTGTTGAAAATATTAGTATGTTACACACACCTCTAACCATCACTACCGTCCTGCATGTCCCCTGTCCTGTGTGTCCCCTGTCCTGCATGTCCCCTGCCCTGCGCGCGCGTGTGTGTGTGTGTATGTATGTATCTATGTATGTATGTATATATATATATATATATATGTGTATATATATATATATATGTGTGTATATATATATATATGTGTGTATATATATATATGTGTGTATATATATATATATGTGTGTATATATATATATATATGTATATATATATATATATGTGTGTATATATATATATATATATATATATATATATATATATATATATATATATATATATATATAGTTATATATATAGTTATAGTTATAGTTATAGTTATATTTATGTTTGCACCTTATCACCGAGACAAGTTCCTAGTTTTGTGAATTCTGTTCACTTGACAATGGCAATAAAAGTCCTTCTGATTCTGATGTCCCCATCCCTGCTCACCTGCTGCTGATGTGGACCGTGTCTTGCTGGAGCAGTTGGAGGGTGACAGCCTCTGGAGCAGACAGCTGCAGCTTGGACTCTGAGGATATCAGAGACATGAGTGTGAGACAAGTGCAGAGACACACGTGTGAGGAGTTTAGAAGTTTATTACCAATTTTATTTATCATTTACTCTTTACCATTTTTATTTACTCTTTGTTATTCTAATATAATGTGATGTGTGAGCTACTATGTCAAAGATCAAAGTCAGCTTTATTGTCAATTCTGCCATATGTGTTCAACATACAGTGAATCAAAATTTCGTTTCTCTCTGGCCAGGTAGTGCAAGTAATTTCCCTTGTGGATCAATAAAGTCTAAGTCTAAATGAGATAAGAGCAGACACACAAGTGTGAGACAAGAGACACAAGTGTGAGACAAGAGACACAAGTGATTTTCTATGCACTCTTCACTTTTACAGTGTTCTTACTTAGAACACTTCCTCAGCTGTACATTGACACAGGTGGTGAGCAAACCCTAGTTTTACTGTAAGACGTCAAGTCCTAAGTCATGGTCACATGACTTAGGACATGACCAAGCCGAAGCAAGAAGATCATGGAGATGGTCCCCGGGCGCCCTAATGTGTGTGCTGCCCACTGCTCCTAATATATGTATATATATATATATATATATATAGGATGGGTTAAAATGCAGAGAATTTCTCCAGTGTGAGATCAATAAAGTTCACTTCTTCACTTCTAAGACAGATGAGTCAGCAGACCAGGCCACAGGAGCTCTGACAGTGCAGAGGACACAGGGAGATGTGCAGAAGAAAGAGTGAGACCTTTTCCAAATACCATCTACAGTCACACATGGAGGAGCACACACTGCTCCAGGAGTGTTTGTCAGTGAGACAAATGGAAAAAAGAGGAATGCAATGGAGGAGACACCAGAGGCTCTGCTCACACTCACTGCGTGTACACGGACGAGTGTAATCCGACTGCAAACGGACTGGGATCGTATCGAATTCATGTGCACGGTCTAAGGATCGTATTGGGATTGGTTGACACACTGAGCTGGGACAGAGTGGATCTTTTCAACATTACTGTGATCCACCAAAACAATGGCATCAGAAAGGAGAAATTCCATCCTGTCAACTGGACAAAAGTCAGTCCAGTTGACAGATCCAACCTCCTACTGAGGGATTTTACAAAAATGACATCAGAACATGCACAGACATAATCCTCATTTGAATAAGTGACTTGGGTTAAAGGGTAAAGACATTCAGTGTATGAAGAGCTTCCTCCTCAAACTGACAGGATCAAAAATATTGTCCAAGTCCTTTAATCTACCACCTGTGAGGAGCACTCACCTGAGAAACACACCAGCAGCAGCAGGAGGGTCCAGAGCAGGGAGGCTGGGCCCCTGAGTCCAGAGCTCCACTCCATAGACATCTGAGACACACCGAGCACAACACTCACATTCACAGGGAGCAAACACGTGCACAGTCACAAAGTGATGAGTTATGTGTTCTGTTCGCGTGTTTTTGGACTTTCCTCCAAACCCCAAACTGCACCTGGACAAAGTCACGAGCCTAACACCTCAGCGCCGTGTTGTCCTCACCTCCGTGTTGTCCTCACCTCCGTGCTGTCCTCGTCAGTTCCTCATCACGCGCTGATCACGGGACTGGAGCACAGAACCAGCCCGGTCATATAGAGCTCGGTCACGGCCGTGCTCAGGCACCGGGACAAGCACCTGGACCTCTGGAGCCAACTGAAAACAGCAGTGTGTCTCTGGACACACACGGTCAGCGGCGCAGCGGTGACGTGCTGCCGTCTCCTGGAGAGGAAGTGCGCCTCACAGTCCCATGGTTCTAACGCATGTAACGCACTGCCACTGAGAGTCCAGAAGGGGGCGCTCAAGCGAAACACGTGAAGCCTAAAAGAGCCGACGAAACCGCGCATGCGCACCGCATTCGCCTCAGCGAGACCAGAACACGTCCAGTGTCCAGTGTCCAGTGTCCACAGTGTCCACAGTGTCCACAGTGTCCAGCATGTCTGTGGTGAGCGCGTTCCGCCCGTGGAGCCTGCTGCACCGGTAAGATCTGACCGCACACCCTCCACACGCTATGACCGGGTCAGGACACGCTGCCCCGGGGCAAACCAGCGACGAGGACAGAGGACAGAGGACACTCGACCCCGAAACAATCACAGACCGGACATTTATCACAGATCAGTGATCACGTCGGACAACACAACATCATTATGTCTCACTAGTGGAACAGTGAAACAAGGCGAGCTACCGCCGTGTCCCCGCGTGTTGTTCACAGATGCACAGTCCCAGTGGACAGTGTCCAGACAGAGACAGACACAATGAACCCAGTGTGAGAGCGTCCCTGACCTGACCTGACCTGGTGCTGGTGGTCCTCTCTGGTCCTGGTGGTCCTCTCTGGTCCTGGTGGTCCTCCCTGGTGCTGGTGGTTCTCTCTGGTGCTGGTGGTCCATTAGTTTCCCCTGTTGCACAAACTTATCGGTACACGCTGTTTCAGCTCTCTCAATGTCTATAATGTCTGCTTTGTGTTATTGATCAAAGACTACGTTCAGACTGCAGGGTTTAATGCTCAATTCCGATTTTTTTTTGTGTGCAATCCGATTCTTTTGCGAGGTCATTCACATTTCCAATTAAATGTGACTTGTATGTGATCTCCAGTGTGAACTTTAAACTCCCCAAAAGTGTCCCACATGCACCTTGGAGGACACGATGACGTCACACGCAGTGAGCGTGCTCAATGTTTACGGAAGTCGCCTAAAGTTGCTGTTGTACCGGAGCCAAAACATGTACAGCTTATTTGTTTTAAGGAGGAGAAGGACAAGGTTTTGGCCACAGTGTTTTGTGGGGCAGTGGCAGCAACGTAGAAATGAATGTGTTGGTGCAGAGTCGCAGACAAGAGTGGTGGGATTGCTCTGTGCTTCGCCGCTTCACTGACATGGAGTTCATATACTATTTTCACATGACGAGAAGAACGTTTGTGTACATTTGTGAGCGCCTACTTGTACCACTCTCACTGGAGGAAACACGCCCAGGTCGGATGAACGCGACCTGGCCGTTCAGACTGAAGTCGCATGCCAAAAGATCGGATATGTATCGGTTTTAGGACCACATATCCAAGTGGCCTGGATCGCATTTGAAAAAATCGGATCTGTGTCGTTCAGATTGTCATTAGAAGATCAGATACAGGTCACATAGAGGCGAAAAAATCTGATTTGGGTCACTTCAGGCTGCAGTGTGAACGTAGCCAAAGATTCAAAGCTTTTACTGTCATGTGCACAGTAAAGAAACACGTTTCCCAGTACAATGAAATTCTTACTTTGCTGCCCGCTCTGGATGCCAAGAGCATGCAAAAAATTAAAATGGATAAATAAGATGGAGAGAAGCATGTAAAAAAGTGCTATGTACATATTTACAGATAATGTGCAACATTAGTTTTATGTGCAACTGTCAGCAGTAGTCGAGTTGTAAAATGAAACCGGGGGGATGGTGAAATTTTTCATTTATGTCTCCACTGGGGGTGTGGGGGTCCTCCCCCAGAAAATTTTGTATTTCTTAGATGCAATTTCCTGCATTCTAGTCAATTTTTTTAACATTTTTTTTTGTAGTGTAACTTTTTTTTAATAGTGTACCATTGTGTTCTGCGTCCTGATTGGCTAAGGGACCTTTGCCGATTGATGTTATAGATGAGGGACGCGGGGGGCGGGACCAAAGTGGAACTAGACCATGACTAAACACAGACTAAACCAGGTCTAAACCTGGACTGGACCAGGACTAAACCAGGACTGGACCAGGTCTAAACCAGGATTAAACCACCGCGTTTGGCTCTTTTCCTGGTTTCATGCTAGCTCTGCTATTAGCAGCAGCAGCAGCAGCAGCTTCACCGGTGTACCCTGAGCCTTTACAACCGAACAGAGGAGAGTAAGTTTGTGGAAATGCAGCCGGCATATGGATCCCTTTGTAAAGGAGCTCTACCTGTTCTTTTCCTGCCTGATTTGCTCTTAGTCGTGTTTTTGAGTCCCGGGGGGAGGGGATGTGCCTCCCCTCGAGACCGCACGCAGTCCGAGCACATCAAACCTCGGCATGAACGAACGCATGAGCCCGCGGTGGTTTAATCCTGGTTTAGACCTGGTCTAGAGGAGGCACGGTTTGGACACGGGTCTCGCACCGGTCATGCTATCACGGATTTGAGCACGATGAGCGCATGATAACATAGTTATCCTGATGGTGTCTGTTGTGTCCAGGGCTCTGGCATTTTCCCCGGCAGTGTCCCAGGCCTGTCCCTTCCACACACACACGGCCCGCTTCAACTCCAACCGCTCTAGTGTGGTGCGCTGTGGGAGGCAGGTGTACGAGAGGAGCTTCCCTGTGCTGCTGCTCCGCCCCGATGGCTCCACAGTGCACATCCGATACAGAGAGCCACGGCGCCTCCTGGTGGTGAGTGACGAGCCCTGTGAGTGGGTGTATTTCAGTTGCGTACAAAATGCCACTGCTGCTCCATGCTGGCACCCTGATGAGATGCAGTTTAAATGGAGTTAAAATGATCGCTGCTTGGTTTGAATTTCCTTGCATTGAAGACATGAATAGTGAATTGACACTGGATGACAAACAGGGAGAGCTCTGGAGAGGTCTAGATGTACAAATACAACAAAACACCACTTTAGGTTTCTGATGAGACCTTCTAACGTGATTTAAATCAAAATGGTAGCCCACAGTTGCTGGTACAGTCTTTAAGGTGTAGTTGTGCTCCTCCAGATGCCCGTAGATGTGTCCACGCTGTCGGAGGAGGAGCGCAGGTCCAGGCTGAAGAGGAGAGAGGTGAAGAGGAGCACTCAGAGCCCGTCAGAGGAGGAGCACTATGAGCAGTTCAGAGCTGACCAGTACAAACACTTCTGGAGGAAGAAATAAGCAAACTTTTCTGTGTCAGCTGTAGTTTGTGTCTGTTTAATCTGTCAATAAAGTTTTCATACATTTGTCACTGTCTAATATGAATGGGTTTTCAGAAGGATTTCCAACTCCTGATAGAGTGATCTCCCAATACAGACAGAGATGTACATTAGTCTATTGTGAACATCTATGACTCAGCATTTATGTTGTCAGCACCTATTGATTATATTATACAGATCATCTTGTGATGGGTCGATGAGGCCTCATATCTACATATCATACACTTCCAAACAGAAATGGTAAAAACAAACCATTATTGTGAGATTTACAAACAGGAAACAAAAATGATCTACTGAAACAAGCAAAAAAATTGAAAGGCACAAACGTATATGTGAATGAGCACATGATGAAAAAAAATTGCAGATATTGCAAGAGAAGCAAGGCTTTTAAAAAGGCAAAACCAAATAGAAGCAACATGAGTCTGGAACTGTGGAGTTTGGATAAGAGTAAAAGGGGGCAAATGCCACAGGTCAGGAATGTGGATGATCTTGCAAAATTAAATGTCTAATTGTGAAGTGTGTCAAAATATGATTGGTTATGTACAACTGTGTTTAGATCGAACAAATATGAATCATATACAGGAATTAGATACAAAAATAAATGAACATATAATTACAATGGCTTGTGGATATAAAGAAGAAGACCGACTTTATTCATCCCCGTAGGGAAATTATTTCTCTGCATTTGACCCATCCTTCAGGAGCAGTGGGCAGCTTGTCTTTCAGGCGCCCGGGGACCCATCTCCATGATCTTATTGCTCGGCTTGGTCAGGACCTCAGCTGGAGGATTTTACCTGGAGCATGTTTTGAGTTGATGGGGGAAACCCATCCAGACACGGGGAGAACATGCAAACTCCACACAGAAAGGCTCGGGCGACCCGGGGATCGAACCCGGAACCTTCTAGCTGTGAAGCATGAGTGCTAGCCACTCAGCTACCGTGCCGCCGAACAATTTAACAATCAAAACTTTGACGTCGATACTCTCACTATCATCCACTTAAACAGCCGCAGTCTCTACAGTAAATTGTCAGAAATAAAAATATATGAATAATTTTATGAAAGAGTTCAATATCACTGCAATCACAGAAACACGGTTTAGGGATGACATCATCAAGTACAGTTGGATATGAGCTTTTCTCAGTAAATAGGAGGAGCAAAAGAGGTGGAGGGGTGGCATTATACAAACATTCTGATTTAAACTGCAAAATGGTAAATGAAATAACAATTGAAAATAATGTAATCGAAATTGTTACTGTGGAAATTACATCTGCAACAGAAAAAAATATTTATTAATCTGTGTATACAGACCACCAGACTCTTGTGCCCAACAATTTACTGAGAGACTAATGGAAATGTTTGATAATTATAGAAATAGGAATCAGTTTATATGTGGAGATTTTAACATTAACTTGGGAAACCAGGAGGACCAAAAAGCAACTGATTTCTTAAACTCAGTGAACAGTCTGGGCTTATAACCATTAATACACAAAACTAGAATTACAGCACAAAGTGCAACAGCTATTGACAACATCTTTACAAATACAGTGGTACCTCACCTTACGAAATTAATTCGTTCCAAAAGTGGTTTCGTAATGTGAATTTTTCGTAAGTTGAGTAGCTATTTCAATGGAAAAGGCCTGATCCGTTCCAAGTTTTTTTTTTATAGTGTAACATTTTTTTTTATAGTGTAACGCGGACTAGGGGTGCATGCTCCTCGCGCGCGGTGCTCCTCGCTCCAGGTGCTCCTGGCGCCAGGTGCTCCTCGGTGCGCGCGGTGCTCCTCGGTGCACCTCGTGCGTCGCACACGGTGCTCCTCGCGGGCGGTGCTCCTCGCGGGCGGTGCTCCTGTCTCCGCGCTGCTTCCAGAGTCATCTCCCCCCACGCTTCACTATTAATACATTTTGTTGAAAATCTATGAAAGTTTGAGTGTTTAAACGAGAGAAAAATGCGAGAAAAACCCAACTCCAGACTGAGAAAAGCATAGAATGTGTGTGGTGAGGCATTTACAGCCCTAAAACATGTAGAACAATTGCAAAATACAAAGTTGTCCTACCTCGTGGACCTCTCCCACTGCAGGCCACCTCTGGAACCTAACCCCGTCTGTGTTGATATAGTGTTGGCCTATTTACGTTTTGGGGCGTGCATCTGAGCGCGCATTAATTGAATTTTTGAGATTTCGCGTTTCGTAACTTGAATTTTCTTTCGTATCTAGAGACCAAAATTTAACGTGAAGGCGTTTCGCAACTTGAAATTTCCGTTTGTTGGGGCTTTCGTAAGGTGAGGTACCACTGTATAAATGAAGATATTGTATTAAGTGGGGTCCTAATAGCTGACTTTAGTGACCATCTACCGGCTGGTTAGCTCAACTGGTAAGTCACTGACTTTCCCCGGCAGGATGTGGGTTCAAAATCTTCACTTAAATCTTAAAAATCATCTACCCATATTTATATCTTGTAGATACAAACACAAAATAAAACCAAGAAAGATTGTAAAACTATCAAGGAACAGATCAATGAAAGCTCTAAAGGCACTTTGTTGGGATGAAAAGAACTGGTTTGAGAGGGGAGTTAAAGAGGCTATTTTTGTCAAAAAAGAGAATCCTTCCTTGAACAGAAATGGAGGTCTCAGACACAATTTGTCTTCCATCTAGAACTCTATTGTCAAACCTGAAACTGAAAACAAATAGGTGTGATAGTTTCAGAGTAATTTCATTGTAGTTAGCTCCTCCCTGCAGCTAGTTATAAACAGTGTCCACCAGCACTCTAGCCAGAACTGACGAAGTAGCTTGGATGAGCTGCAAAACGTATTCAACCAAATAAACTTTGTCCAGTTGACAAAACAAATTTCTCTTTTTGCCGTGGATTCTACCTGGACGACTGAGGGATTCTTCACACATCTTGAATGATAAACCAGTATGGACTTAGGGCAAAACATTCAACCGCAACGGCAATAACTGAAAAAATAGCAACTGAAATTGACAAGGGGAATTATTTCTTAAGTATATTCATTGACCTACAAAAAGCTTTCAATGTAATAAATCATTCAAGATTACTTAAGAAAATTAACAAGTCTGGCATCCAAGGGGCGGCTCATCAATGGTTAACGAGTTATTTAGAAAACAGAAAACAATGTGTACAAACCAATGACACAGTATCAGAAAGATATGATATCATATGGGGTGTGCCCCAAGGCTCGATTCTTGGGCCCAAATTATTTATTTTATATATGAATGATTTTGTTAATGTATCTGAACTTGGGAAAATTCTATTTATTAATGATACATTATTTTACCATGGAAAAGATAGAAAAGAGGTCACAAATAGAGTAAACGAAGAGCTAAAAAAATATTGGTTTGATTTAAATGGATTATTCTTAATGTTAAAAAACAAATTTCATTTTATTTAATGATAAAAATAAAAAAGACGACATATCATTAGAAATAGATGGGATACAGATTAAAATAATTTAAAAAAATGTTTTAGGAGTCATGATTGATGAAGGTCTAAACTGGAGGTCTCATATAAATTACACTAAAAGCAAAATATCCAAAGCGATTGCTGCTGTTGCTAAACAGTGCAGCATTATTAACCTTGTATAACTCCATAATCGCACCATATCTGATGTTCTGTGTGGAAATGTGGTTGCCTGGTTTACACCAGACCTTATCACTTGATATGGTCTGGGAGCACTAACTGAATATCTCGTACCAGAGGTGTGGTTTACGATCGCCAACGGCCGTTTATTGGGCATTACGAATGTTTATCATTTGGTGTATACGTAGCCCATAGCCAATCATGTCAGTTGTCAGTTCAAACTACAAGTTTCCGTTTGTTGCGTAGTCTTTCCACCCCTCCCCACTCTCTGATTGGCTCCCCGGCTCAGGAGAGCTCGCTTATCCTCGTTGCCAGGCTGTCTTTCAGATCGGAATGATTGTGAAAAGCAGCCTGGGATTTCCCAGGTTAGAAATTTGGGGGTCAACATGTAAAACTTACCTACAGCCATTATTTATTTTACAGAAAAGGGCTTTTGATCACATTACAGAGAGCCATCCAACCCATTATTTGTTAAACATAAAGTGTTGAAAATGTGTGATATTGTTGAATTAAGTATCCAAAGCAAAGTGCAATGTTTTACCTGTAAATATTCAAAGATTAGTTGAGATGAGAACAAGCCAATACAATTTAAAAGGAACCGACATGTTTAAAAAGCCTAGATTCAGAACCGAGGTTATGGAGCGAAGCGTCGCTGTGAAAGGAGTTCATTTATGGAAAAGTCTTGACAAAGTAATCAAAGAATCAATTACAATAATGGCATTTAAAAATACATAAAATCTAGTGTAATGTGTAGGTATGAAAAAGAAAACTAAACTGTGTGTTTAAAAATGAAGCTTTCTTTTTACAATTGATTAATAATTGTGATTGAAATGGAATGTATTGAAATGTTTTATCGTCACTTTCGGTGTTATTGTCTGGAAAAGGGAAGAGGGGCAGAGAACATAACATTACTCTTCTTTCTGTTCCCTTTCATTCAATATTTTGTATTGCTATCACACTGGCAATTATTTTTCCCCAGGGGCCAAATGAGAAGCAGAAAATATTGTGCAGGGCCAAAAGTTTGAAATCTACTCTGGTTATTAATTTTATTTCTATGTTGAAATCAGTAAATGTCATTGTTTACAGAAGCTGGTAAGTTCTGTGTTATTATTAAGTAATGAGAGATTGAGGTTTTACAAAAACTGAATTTATTCAGTAAAATAATTCAAAACAATGGTAAACGTGAAACATTTGTAACTCTTTTTCACTCACATTAACCCCACAATGTTTTCTGAGTATAACTTTCTTAACTTTGTATTAAGACACCACAATGTCTTTGTTTGACAAATAATATAATAGAAAGATATGTCACATTTTTTTTGCCAAACTGTGTAGAAAAAAAGTCAAAGTTAGCATGTTTAGTGTTTTTTTTTCTTGATAAACATAAACAGTTTGGTGTGTCAGTGTCAGTTCGACACAGACCCTGTGTCAGTCACATGACTTTCTTGATGCGCACACCGACATGGCGTTTTGCTCTATGCGCCAACGCATCGGTGTTGCCGGACCCATCACTATCGTCCATCGATTATCTTCCACTTTATCTGGGGCCAGATCACAGAGGCAGCAGTCTGCAGGGAGGCTTTCCCTCTCCACACACACATCCTCCAGCAGAGAGACGAGCTCTTTAGAGAGGGACCCAGGAGGTGTCTGGATCAAACGCCCAGCAGCTCCTCTTAATGTGGAGGAGCAGCAGCTCTACTCTGCGCTCCTCAAGCCAGTGAGGAAACCCTATTTTATTTATCTTTTCTTAGGTTGCATTATTGTACGTACTGATGATGGAGGTATTCTAACTATAGATCCATGGTACTAACTAATATGTACTTTTTTTATAGGCCTAAATGTCCCCTAGTGTAAATTGTTAATTGTTGTAAATATAAACTGTACAGTTGTAATAAACATTATAAAAAGGCCTCAGTCCCTTTGACGATCTTCAAGATTCAAGATTCAAGATTGTTTATTTGTCATATGCAGGATCAACACAAGGTCAACAATGCAATGAAATGCTTAGGATCAGAAGAACCGTTGACTCGCTAAGATAGTCAAGAAGTACTAATAACATGCAATAATAGTACATGGTAAAAAAAAGTGTTGCAAAGTGCAGGGGAAGAAGTAAACAATATAATAAACAATATAATAAACAATATAATAAAATATGTAATAAAATAAAAAAGCAAGGTACAATGTACAAGGTGCAGGTAGGATTAAATCAAGATCAAATAAGGTGTAAGTATTTCACAGATTGCACATAATATGGTGTGGTGTAGGTGTTGCATGTGGATTTCGTATTGCACATAGTATGATATAAATATTGCACATAGGTTATTGCACTGATTATTGCACATGTAACAGTAATTTACAGTGAGGTAGTGACAGACATGATATATTCATATAGAGCAGCAGCAGTAAACATAATTATGCATAATGAAAGGTAGTTTAGTGCAGTATTATTGAGAGTTCAGTATTATTTAGAGTATTACCCAGAGTTCAGTAGTCTGACAGCTTGGGGGTAATAGCTGTCTTTGAGTGTTTTTGTGCGTGCTGGCAGGCTCCTGTATCGTCTACCAGAGGGTAGCAGACGGAAGAGTCCTTGTGCCGGATGAGTATGGTCCTTAGTGATGCTGCGTGCTTTACGCAGACCCCTGCTGTGGTAAATGTCCTGGATGGAGGGGAGACTGCTGCCAGTGATGTCCTCTGCCGCTCGGACAGAGCCCTGGAATAACAGCTATAAAATAAAACAAATGATCCATGTAAAATCTCGCCTCATTTTCCACACAAACACTGGGTGCAGTGAGAACATGTCCAGAGGGGGGCGCTGCAGGCCGCGCTCTTTAAACGCGTCTTCCGGCCTCTTGGCCCTCGCTGCCGTCCTTCCGGTTTGACCGCCATTCCGAACAGCAGGTAAGAAATAGCCCCGCACACAGTTTCTCTACAATCCTCCTTTTATCCGCGTCATCTGTGACTTTAGCTCTGTGGGACGCGGGGTACAGACACGCGTGACTTCTGTGCAGGATTTCTGACCAACATTGGCGACAACAGACTAGAGATGAACACTTAGAATAATGGTTCTTCTCTGTTGGCTCCTGTAGCCCAGTGCTAACACTAACATCACTCGCCTCTTGCAGATATGGCTATCCGCTACCCTATGGCCGTGGGCCTGAACAAGGGCCACCCGGTCACCAAGAACGTGTCCGCTCCGAAGCACAGCCGCCGGCGTGGGGTAAGTGACAGCCCGGTGTTTAGCCCGGTCCTTAGCCCGGTCCTCCTGCTCTGCACCCTGGCACCTGACCACAGCGTGTGTAGTCCTAGTTGTAAACAAGAACTGGCTTTCACATTGTATTTGTGTAAAATGCAAACCCTTTGAAAACAAAGTAGTTTTATGCAATGTTTTCATCGTCCAACACAAACCCCGACCCAGCTGATTTCAATACTATAGATTTAAGTATCAATCGATACCAGTGTAGACTGAAAACCGTATTTATTTAGTTGAAACAAAAATAAATTGGGACAAAGGTAATCAAAGTGTTTTAGATGCCATTTATCTAATGTAACTACAGAATAACTTTGTATAAATAAAATTCATTTAAGACTTTCTTGGCCAGTAAACGTACATCCAAATATATGCTCAACCAGGATGTCGGCTGAACCTATATTTGGAAGCCAATATCCGATTGAACGTTTCAGTATTGGTGCCGATATTTGTATCAGATTGGCACATTCCTGCTGTTGCCTTATCCAGACCTCAGGGATCAACATGTACTGCCACCTAAAGCTCAAAAAGGCCAATAGAACTGAACCTGGAAAACTTGACTTTAGTTGTCAGATCGTACATCCATAGATGCAGTGGGAAAATGTATTTATAAAAGAGCCAAAGAACAACCTGATGAGCTGCTGGGTCACTACTGCAGCTGCAATGAATCACACTTTAAATGGTTGCAATTGGCTAACCCTGCAGTTTTAGTTGTGTACAAACATGTTCTGAAATGTGATTCTTGTATTTGTAGTTTCATATTTCAGTCTTTGAATCAAATCTTATTCAAATTGGATATTTTTCCCCAAATCATTCACCTTAGTCATAGTGTGAATCCCTCAGTTGTCCATGTCAAAAAGAGAGATTCAATTTGTCAACTGGACAAAAGTTTATTTGGTTGAATGTTTCGCAGCTCATCCAAGCTCCTTCAGTTCATTTTCGACCAAATAAACTTTTGTCCAGTTGACAAATTTAATTTCTCCTTTGCGTAGTCACTACTTGTAAATGCATGTATCACACTAGCATACACCAAAGTGCAGTGTGACGACACAGTCCTGAACACTGTTCTATTAAACACTTAAACACGTTTCACATTCAAAATAATTTTTAGACTCCAGTAGAGCTGCAGTGAGACTTGCCGTGTGGTTCACTGCTCATTTGTCTACAGTTTTATTATATATATTTTTTTCTTCAGTGGCTAAAATTCACTAATTTGTGCTGGTTGTAATCGCCCATAGGTTTGGTCATTTCCATTTAGAACGTTTACCGGCACACTTTTCTAACTTGTAGAATGTGGTGACATTGCTGAAGTTGGTGTTTTGTTTATGTTGCAGCGTCTGACCAAACACAGCAAGTTTGTGCGGGACATGATCCGTGAGGTGTGTGGCTTCGCTCCTTACGAGAGGAGGGCCATGGAGCTTCTCAAGGTGTCCAAGGACAAGAGGGCGCTCAAGTTCATCAAGAAGAGGGTCAGTGCACCAGATGGCAAATCTAGTATCACAACACAGTGGTCCCTCGTTTATCGTGGGGGTTAGGTTCCAGAAATGACCCGTAATGAGTGAGATCCGCGAAGTAGGACAACTTTATATTTTACAATTATTATACATGTTTTAAGGCTGTAAATGCCTTAAAAAACTGGAATTAATATTTCCTCACATTTCTCTCATTTAAACACTCAAACTTTCGTAGATTTTCATCAAAATGTATTAATAGTGAAGTGTGAGGGCTCTCCCGAAGGCCGGGGCTGCGAGCACGAGATTGAACCGCGGCCCCCGGACCATGCCTTCCCCTCAGGACCGCGTCCTCGCAGCCCGAGCCACAAACCCGAACACGCACAAACAAACGCAAGAGCCGCACGAAACCAGCAAAGAGCCGCATGGGGTGATTTAGTCCTGGTTTAGTCCTGGTCTAGTCCCGGTCTGGTCCCAGTCCCCCTGCGTCTCCCATCTATCAATCGGCAAAGGTCTACAGTCTCTTAGCCAATCAGGACGCAGAACATTTTACACTATAAAAAAAATGTTACACTATTTAAAACGAAAAACAAACAAAAAAACTGCGAGGCAGCGAACAGTGAACTGCGATAGAGCGAGGGACCACTGTAGATGAATACTCATTTGATGCAAGAAATGGCATCAATGGGACAAAATTTCCTGAATAATTTTAGCATTCTAAAGCAGGACTGGTGTTTTCTTTAAAGTGCATATGACAGGTTAGGTGACATATTTCACGTAAACACAAATTCATATAGTTTTTTGGTACAAAAATTTTATTTTTGGCCAAGTTTCTAATTTTTGTTTTTGGTTGGACAGGGCAGCAAATATGGTATGAAGTAATTCCATAATGTTGCCAAGCAACCATAAAATTGGCAAGGGTCTTTTTTCATAATTGACAATAGTTATGACTAGACTAATAGAAATGGACGACACCTTTATTTTGTTAAAGCAATGTTTAAATGCCTGCCTTTTGTAAATTTTCTGCATTTTAGATGGAGTTTTTAGTGTTGACATGTGCAGAGGGATTCTGTGTACTGTACTTATTTTTGCCACAAACTGACAAATTTAGCACAGGTGCTATTCCACCAAAAACATCAAGTGCATGACATCTGTCATATGCACTTGAAGTACACTAGGCTAAAATGTGTTTGCTTTCAGCCTTTTATTGTATTGTTAAGTCCACTTTACATGTCCAGGCTCTAGGACAAAGGCACGGACAAAAGTTGAGAATAAAACCGATTTTTATCTACCGAATTTCTACATGAAAACGACTTATCGAGTCATGTTGTGCTGCTCCTCAGACTCTTCTCCCACACGTACTGTGTGTAGAGATTGGGTTTAGATGTTAATCTCTTCTTTCTGTGCTTTCAGATCGGAACGCACATTCGCGCCAAAAGAAAGAGGGAGGAGCTGACCAATGTCCTGGCTGCCATGAGGAAAGCTGCTGCCAAGAAGGATTAAGTTTGAATAAATTTCTAAAAACCGTTCTACTCGTCTTCTTTCTTAAGGGTGCTTGAGTGTTTTTTTTTTTTTTAATGCCATTTTAATTATGCACCAAGTATAGACTGGGCACATCTGAGCAGGAAGATGGGTGTGCACCTGAAAAGTGTTGGTTGAGTGAAATCTGTAGTCATGATTCTAGGGCAGGGGTCGGCAACCCGCGGCTCAGTACAGCGGTCCCTCGTTTATCATGGGGGTTACGTTGTAGAAATAACCCACGATAGGCAAAATCCGTGAAGTAGTCAGTTTTATATTGCGTGTATAAATGTGCGTGTATTTCACAGTTCCTCTGACCGAGGTGCCTGGCGCCGCTGCGCTGCCGCGGGTTTTTTTGGGGAGAAAACTTGCAAACATACAGCACTTCAGAGCAGTGACGGACTGGGATCATCGGCCCTGGCAATTTACACCTACAAGCGGCCCCGTAGTCTGGAACGGGAGGGCGAGGTTCTACAGCTCTGCACCAACCACAGAACTGTAGTGAGAACGCATCCGTGCGCTCAGGACTGGTTCCGCCTCCTGGACTCCAGGTTCCGCAAACATTGCCGCTACTTCCCGATGCGCATTGACCACCCGGAGAAGTGAGCGCGCGGTCAAATCCGTATTGGAGCACGGCCTCGGCCCTTCTGGCATGTGCCAGACCGCTCAGTCTTCAGAGTCACACTGCTCGTGATCGAACATTTAAATAAATTTGGCAAACTGAACGCATTCTGTACAGACAGGAGAATGACAAAGACCTACAGTCCTTTAGCCAATCAGGATGCAGAACACAATATGCGTTGATGCACTATAAAAAATCAGCGAAACGGCGAGGGACCACTGTATTTAATTAAAATGTGATTCTATGTCACAAAAGGTAAAAAAAAAAAAGCCATTATATGCAGTGTTATTTCATTTTAAATTTCAAAAGGGTTTTGCGGCTCCCAGTGTTTTCTTTACTGTGTGAAACGGGTCCAAATGGCTCTTTTGAGTGGTAAAGGTTGCTGACCCCTGTTCTAGGGTATACACTGGACACTGCATCTCATTCTTCATATTTGAAATGGGGTCAAGAAAACAAAGAATGCACAGGCCAATTACTACACAGCCAGGTCTTTTTGGCTTTAAAATTTGTATCCTAAAATACAAGCCAAACATGTTCAAATGAACTTGTACTAAAATTTTATGCTAATTTATTAGAAAAACATTGAACATGTTCCATTTGTTTGGGTAATCATCTTAAACCCATACAGAGTAAGTCATTTGACTTGCCACCTTTAATTTTGAGATCCAATTGGTCTAGGTTACAGTTTAAGCTGTGTACGTGAGGTTGGCCTTTGTGCTCAGACCATGTTCATGATGAAGCACAGGATCAGAAGATTCACAGACATGTTTAATGTGCTTAATATTAACAATAGTTAATTTTGATCCCAGAATATAAGTTACAAGCAAACAATGGTGCAATATGCAAAAGTGTTTGAGACATGAATATGTAGTTGAAAATTTACACTTCTGAAATCAACATCAAGAGTTCAGTTAGTGCTACAGACGCATCACTGCACCACTTCTACAGAGATCCAGTTCCTGCTTCACTCTACACCTGGCTCCTGCCAAGGTTACTCCACAACTAGGGGTGGCACGGTATTCGTATTGAACCATCACGGTTCGGTGCACACATTTTGACAGAATATATGGTACAAAAGTTTAATGAACTGACCACGGGACTTTCATTTTGCAAGGGTTTCCTTGAGGACTCTTAACCATTGCCATTTGCGAGCCCTGATGAACATGTATACACAGGGATGAAAGTCATCAGTCATGAAAAAAGCGGAAAGTCACGGACACCCCCGAGAGTCTATTTTTAAATTATTTAAGCCATTATTTATTATCTTGTTTTATTGCATGCTACTTTTTCCTGCTGTTCTTGATCTGTGTGTTGCAACACTGGAATTTCCCCACTGTGGGACTAATAAAAGGCATTATATATATTATATATATATATTATATAATATATATTATATATATATATATATATTATATATATATAATATATATATATGTTATATATATATTATACACACACATATACATACACACACCCACACCCCAAATCTTTCTCAACAAATTTGCAAAGATATAAATTTTGTTATTGCAAAATGCCCATGTTTAAAACAGCGTTATGTTGTTATCTGTGATATAGGCCAGGCCTATAGCTCATGTTCTGAGCTATGTGAATGTAAAAAAGTGTTTAGGTACTTGTGTGTATTGTATGTGAAGGTACCCATGTGTTAAAACTTCATTGATGTACCCAGCTCAGTAACCAATCACTCAGTATATCAATATATGACAACTCAATGTGGTGCTTGCGTGTTCACTTGTTTTACTTGCAGGTTTTAAGTTGCAGCTATCTCAGCTGGAGATTTAAACAATAAAAAGCTGCCTTTGAGGACAGCCTTTCTGGTTATTTTTTTTTCCCTGCATTGTACCGAACCGTGGGGTCTGAACCGAGGTACGTACAGTGAGTTTTGTGTACCGTGCCACCCCTATCCACAACTGATGAGTGATGTGAAGAGGTCCTAACGGGGCTTTGGTGTAAACAGAAAAACAAACTGATGGCCTAAGGCGTCCCCATTTGTTACAGCGACCAGCTGCATGTGCCTTAGTCTGACTGTAGAGTAACGATCAGTCTGGGGCGGTGGAGTTTAGGCATTGTTGATGACGATGAGTGCAGGGCCGTGGCTGTGGATGCTCTCTGGAAGGGCATCTGACTGTGCAGGTCTCACCAGGACTCTGCAGCTGCTCAGGTTGTACACTCCAGCACTGTAGAAGCAGGCGTGCAGGGGCAGACGGCGCACTTCCTCTGGACCCAGCATTACACGGTACTGGCTTTTCCCCACCCAAGAGAACAGGGTGCAGGGGTCGGCCGCCTCACTGTCACGCATCACACAAGGAACACACTTAATGGAGCAGTCAGTCT
Organism: Paratrypauchen microcephalus; assembly: GCA_036785185.1. Classification (NCBI taxonomy): domain Eukaryota; kingdom Metazoa; phylum Chordata; class Actinopteri; order Gobiiformes; family Gobiidae; genus Paratrypauchen; species Paratrypauchen microcephalus. The sequence goes on along the minus strand of JAVJIX010000144.1, from coordinate 776,875 downwards.
GGCTCTATGGTACTTTTCAGTTTTATATTCACTATGAAGCTTTAGGACAGGGCTACTCCACTTTTTTTTTCTTCTTTACTCCACTTTTGTTTTGGCTTCTGGGCCGGACATGTACAACACACCACAATTTTGATTCCAATAAATATCAAAATGTAGAATATCAATCATGACTAACCCAGAATTAAACTAGGACTATCAGGACCTATAAAACCAGTAAAGAAGAAAAAATACTTTAAGGTTAAGATTATAGAAGGGCCTGATGTGGCCCCTGGGCCGCAAGTTGAATCTGCCCACTCTAGGAAAACAGTGAACTCATTTTGCCATATTTCCCACCCAGTATGGACTATTTATTTAGTAAACTAACTGCTTAGACCCAGCATGTACAGATCACTTCCCTGGTCTGCCTCCTTAGGGTCACCCCGATCCCACCTTAGTCTCAAACAGAAAGAGGATCTCTCACCCAGAAGTTTGGTTCTGCAGCTCCACGCTGACCTGGGCGGCCCTCACAGACTGGTTGGTGAGGGTCAGGCTCATACACACCACGCACATCCTGAGGACACACGGACAGTTAGGGGGTGCTGGTGGAAATGTATAATAAGGGTCCTGTCTTGCCGAGTTGGAATAAGTTGTCATCACAGTGTGCTTTACTATCTGCTAATTTGAGAGGCACTGACCTGCTGGAGCCAAAGGCGTGGCTGTGGCTCTCAGGGTAGCTCAGATTCATCCGGACCAGCTCAGTGAAGTCCAGTTTGGGGACCGCAGGAGGAGGGGACGGCTCCGAGTGGAACCTGAGCAGCATCATGTCTGCAGTGTCCAGCTGAAACACAGGCCAGGAGAAAAATAGGTTCAGGTTAAGGTTAGGCAACAAATGACTATGGTTAATGTTAAGCTAAGTCTCCAGGAAATTAATGTAAGACAATACGTCCCCCAAAAACCATAAAAGCCTGTGTGTGTGTGTGTGTGTGTGTGTGGGTGTGTGTGCGTGTGCGTGTATGTGTGCACGTGTGTGGTGCGTACGTTGTGCGGTTCAGGGGTCTTCTGGCCCACGTCCTGCAGAGGCACGTGAAGCTGTCCCTCCAGGATCAGCTGCTTATTGTCTTCCACCACAAAGGCCTGTGGACAGACACCAGAGTCAGAGTCCTGCTGCCAAACATCACAGCTGGAAGTTTCTAGTCTTCTGATCTGCGCTCTCCCTTGCTCCCTTCCCTCTGCCCTCTGTTCTCCTCTGGCCCCTCTCTCTCCTCTGGCCCCTCTCTCCCCTCTGGCCCCGCTCTCTCCCCTCTGGCCCCGCTCTCTCCCCTCTGGCCCCGCTCTCTCCCCTCTGGCCCCGCTCTCTCCCCTCTGGCCCCGCTCTCTCCCCTCTGGCCCCGCTCTCTCCTCTTGCCCCTCTCTGGCCCCTCTCTCCTCTGGCCCCTCTCTCCTCTGGCCCCGCTCTCTCCTCTTGCCCCGCTCTCTCCTCTTGCCCCTCTCTGGCCCCTCTCTGGCCCCTCTCTCCTCTGGCCCCTCTCTCTCCTCTGGCCCCTCTCTCTCCTTTGGCCCCTCTCTCTCCTTTGGCCCCTCTCTCTCCTTTGGCCCCTCTCTCTCCTTTGGCCCCTCTCTCTCTTCTGGCCCCTCTCTCTCTTCTGGCCCCTCTCTCTCTCTTCTGGCCCCTCTCTCTCTCTTCTGGCCCCTCTCTCTCTTCTGGCCCCCCTCTCTCCTTTGGCCCCTCTCTCTCCTTTGGCCCCTCTCTCTCTTCTGGCCCCTCTCTCCTCTGGCCCCTCTCTCTCCTCTGGCCCCTCTCTCTCCTTTGGCCCCTCTCTCTCCTTTGGCCCCTTTGGCCCCTCTCTCTCCTTTGGCCCCGCTCTCTCCTCTGGCCCCTCTCTCTTCTGGCCCCTCTCTCCTCTGGCCCCTCTCTCCTCTGGCCCCTCTCTCCTCTGGCCCCTCTCTCCTCTGGCCCCTCTCGGGCCCCCTCTGGCCCCTCACCTTCCAGATGACGATGATGTGCAGGTCTAGCTCAGTAGGGGAGAGCTCTGTGGGGCTCTGGCTTTTGGTGTCACAGCAGCGGAAAAAGAAGTCTCCACAGGGAGTGGCTGAGCTTACCACCTGCACACAACAGCACAGACAATTTCATTCTCATTTTGGGATCACATTTTTTATGGACTTGCAGACCTGCTGAAATGGCCCATTTGATCATAGGCAGTCATTTTAACAGCACATTTACCACTACACCCTCAATAACATCACACTGCTTTGTGATACACAGTTCAGATTATTTTCCCAAGCCTTATTAAAGGTTTGGTGGCTCTGTCAAACATAAAATGTAAAAAGCACCAATATAAATGATCCGTAATTACCAACGCCCTTTTGCTTGAAATAAGTTTCAAGATGTGGCCCTAGGTGCAAAACGTTTGGACAGCCTTGTGCTACGCATTAGTAATAGAATATTTTCATTGCATAAGAAAAGAGCATAACTGGGTGTGTTGTTTTCTTTTGGAGTGAAGTACCGGTTGGTTTTATGTAAAAAGAAAACATTTTACCCTTTCGTTGGCCAGGTTCAGATCCACAAAAGTGAATTTCTCAGCTGCATCTAGGAGACAGAGAGAAGAGAGACTGAGGACTGTGTGTGTGTGTGTGTGTGTGTGTGCGGAGTGTGTGTGCGGAGTGTGTGTGTGTGCGTGTGTGTGCGTGCGTGTGTGCATGACGTCATACCAGGAGGAGCTCTGCACTGCACCGCCCTGAAGCACAGCTTGGCCCTCTCTCTGCTGCTGAGACGCCACTCTGTCCCCAGGAGCACAGGTCAAAGGTCAGGGTCACACAGCACATATGAGCCTCGTCTCAATTCCCAGTGTGCACAGTTCAGAGTGTGGTTTTAAGGGCGCATACGTCACTTCCGGCACGACAACTGCTGTCCCATTTCGTTTTTGTCCTATGCACACTTACAATGCACCCTGAAAACCGTGGTCGTTTCCATGGAAATCGGGGCGTGAACCAACTGTGCATCCATGCACACTGCGCTCACTCATATATCTCAGCATGCACCAAGCGCTACTTCTTCTTGCAAGTGTGCACTGTCCGGAGTGCCCTTAAAACCACACTCCGAACTGTGCACACTGGGAATTGAGACAACATACTAGTCCATCTCAAATAATTAGAATATCATGTTCAATATTTTTTTTTTGTCAATTAAGTCAAACCCATATTATATAGACTCATGACAGAGTGAAATATTTGTAGAGTTTATTTATGATCACAGCTAAAAGCCCTAGTAGTTAGATTATTAATTAGATTAATTAATTACAACGCAAATTAACGCGTTATAAAAATTAATGCAATTAATTATGAGCGGCAATTCAATGCGCTCGCATTTTAATTTTGGTGTGCGGGGCCTTTAAACGGCAAGTTTATTTATAAAAATGTGACAGAGCGATGTCCCCGGGGAGAACATGTGAAGATGCGCGCGCTCATTCCTTTATCTGCTGCGCTCCGCTCGCCGAACCCTTTTCATCATCAACCATAAACTTAATTCCCATAACCTCTCCAGCGTGTTCTGCCACAACTAAGGGTGCACACTTAGAAGCACCAGTTTTGCCCATCCAAATCACGCTAAACCCGATCATTTACATACATGGCTGCCTCCTCCCTCTTCCCGTGGTGCAATCTACCCGGGAGGGATCTACATCCGCGCCGGTAGTTTAAATACTCCATTATTAGTATTCTCTGTATATTTGAAGCTCTGTATATTATTTACTGACGTTGCATGGAAGCTACTGTACGTGCTCACCTTTTGGCACCAGAAATATTCGCCATTTAATAGTGGAATGGTGTAAATGAGCTTTTGAATTAATGTTCTGTAATGTGGGAGGGAGAATGGGGGTATACAGGTTCAAACCCCCCCCGGGCAATGAGCTAACCAGTGTGGGTCCTTGGGCAAGACCCTTCACGGTACTGCCCCCCGGGCGCCGAAAAAAGATGGCTGCTCACTGCTCCTGAAAAAGGATGGGTCAAATGCAGAAGTCAAATTTCTCCCGTGTGTCACTGTGTGTCATTGTGTGTGAGACCAATAAAGGCTAAAAGCCCAAGCTTAATCTAAAACTCTGCAGGTCTGCCAGCAGTCTTGTCTTGGTTACAGTGGAGGTAAAGTGCACGCAGAGAAAGCAAGTGAGTGAAGTCTGCAGTCTTTTATTTATTAAAATGCGACGAATTAGATTAATTAATTACAAATCCTGAAATTAATTAGATTAATTTTTTTAATCGCCTGACAGCGCTAACTACTACACTTAAAATCTGTGTCTGGAAAACCACCCAGTCCTCAGCTTTTATGAGAAAATGAATGACATGCCACTGTGATCATTTTCTGTGAAGACAATCAATTATTATGCAACCTCAGAGGGGATGCCCGAACTTTTTCATACAACTGTAATGTATGGGTTTGACTTTATGAAATGACTGACTAGTATACATGTGGACAGTATGGACAGAGGAGACCTTTGTGGTGGGAGGGGTTAATGCAGGTCTGCAGGCACCAGCGCTGACCACAGCTTGACACCTGGATGATGTGGAACTCCCTGACTCCAGCTTCACTCTGCAAGACAATGTCAGACACAGCACAATGTGAGACACACACACACACACACACACATACACACATACATACACACACGCACTTACACTTACACACACAGCACACATCTCACCAAGTTGATGTTTTCTACATCCACAAACACAAGCACTCCACTGGGCTGGACCAGGTCAGACTGATGAGGGTCAGGCTGGTGAGGGGCGGACAGGGTGGGGCTGGGGGTGTGGCAGGCCGAGGCGGTCAGATTGAGGGAGCGACTGGAGCAGATGAACACAGTGTGGCGCAGCACCCTGTGGCTGAAGACAACAGTGTCAACAATGATGTAAGAATGCTGTCCTGCACAGAGAAACGGTTACTGCTCTACACTGTACTGGTCTTACCTGATCTTGCCTCCCTTCTCTGTGCTTTCATAGTAGAAGAGAAAGTTGATTTCATGCACTCCCTCTTTATCTGGGCCCCGCAACCACAGGGGCAGCTGCATGGACTCCCCTGGCCCGAGCACTCCTCCCTCAATTGGGATGGAGATGACCGAGGAGGGCTGGAGGAAGTCCTGAGCTGACACCAGCACATGTGGGTGCTGGGGCTCCCCGGTCACTGTCTTGTAGGCGGAGCAGTTCTCAGCAGAGCCAGGGGTCAGGGGGGTCAGCGGGCTGCTGCTGGCAGAGCCGAAGGTGAAGAAGGTGGGGTGAGTGGACACCACTCTAAGGCCGCACAGTCCCACAGAGCTCATGTTACAGAACTCAATGTAGGCCTTCCGGATCTCTCCACAAAGCAGCGCTGAGGGAAACTGCAGGAAGAACACCTAAGGGATAGGACATGTACAGTGAGCTTCATGAGCCTCATAATGCCTCCTACAGGACCACAGGGGAACAGCACATTTACCTCCAGTAAAGGCATGGACACCGTAATGATGGGGTGGAGCCGCTCATCTCCCCCGTGCCGCACAGACATCTTGTCCTCTTTGGTCTGGTTCAGACGTGGCCCCTGGATCTTCAACTCCTGCCTACCTCGTACCACCAGCATGTCCCCTGCAAAGACAATACCACTGACAGATTAATGAGCACGTCTATAATACTGAACTTAAGCCCCCCTCCCATTAGAACAAGACACTGAACCAGCCAGGACAATACTAGACATGAGCTGTTACCTCCACCTCCTCTGGACAAAGTTGTACTTAACTACAACTAACCTGACTATTCAAATGTATTTCTATGTAGCTGCTCTTCTTAGCACTCAGAGCTCTAGGCGTTTTGCAGACAGTAACACAGGCAGTACCTTCCGCAGAATCCCCTGGTGCAGACAGACTGTAGCCCAACCCCGTCACACTGAGCTGGCCTGTCCTCCGAGGAACCAGCTTCAAACGAGCCTAACACACACAAATGCAAGGTTAGCAGTGTGTGGGAAGTGTCCAGACCACCTGCACACACACACCACCTCTATAGCACCTACACAAACACACACACAGTCTCCACCGTCTCACTCACCACTTTGGTCTCTTCTGGGGCCAGGGGAAAGTCTGCGATCACTTCATTGGTCATCACCTCCTCTGCCTATCAGGGATAAGCACAATGTGAGGATAAGGAGGGTTGGGCTAAAAGGATACCGATCCTTTTGGTTATAAACTTTTCATGCATATTAATGGGGCAACAATGTGAAGTCAAGTACCTTTACGCATCAGAAAGAAAATACATTGCTCAAAAAAAAAAAAAAAAGATCAAGACTTATTGATCTCACACACAGTGACACACAGGAGAAATTCAAGTACCGTGAAGGGTCTTGCCCAAGGACCCACACTGGCTTGATCATTGCCGGGGGGGATTTGAACCTAGGTCCCCTGGGTGAAAATCAAGCGACTTACCAGTTGAGTTAACCAGCCGGCAAAAAAGGAAACCTCTTTTAATGGAAATGAACAACAGCACGTGCACTAGAGTGGCACCAATGAGACCAGCCCTAAGCCAGGACAGTTTTTTTCTGTGGAGGTCATTTCATGTTTCTTCTTGGTCTTTATTGGCTGGTTTGCCACTAGTGCTGGCTTTGGTTAGAGTATCACTACTGCAAGTATGAGGCGACTTCTTAACCCTATAGAAATTGCGCAGATTGTCCGACTTCATCTAGACATGCCATTGTAAAGAGATTTAATGTGTTCCCAAGCACACGCTCCAGAACATGGAGATTTCAGGACACAGGCAGTCTCTAGGAGAGCTGGACAGGACCGTAGAAGGTCCTCAACCCATCAGCTGGAATAGGGGTGGGCGATATCTCAATATTTAAAATATATCAAGATTTTTTTAACTCGATATGGATTTTGACATATCGTATATATCGATATGTTTATAATTTTAATTCTGATTTCGCCTCTTCGCTTGTTGGCCTTTTCTGTGCTGTGCCCGCTCCCGCTCCCCCCGCCTCCCCCTCGCATGCGGCGCCACAACCAGCCCAAAGGAGAAAGAACTCCTCTCAGAAAAGAGGACAACTGGCTACTGCCGTGAATGCCGAAAGTGGGTGCGAACCAAAGCTTCTAGAACAGGCATGGGCAAACTACAGCCCGAGGGCCATATGCGGCCCGTTAAGATTCTTAATCCGGCCTGCCGAACTTGAAGAAATTATATTAATAAACCTTGTTAATGTTTTAATGTTTTAATTTCCCTGCAATTCTGGCGTTTTCCAGTAGCTGCTGCATTAAATACATTGACCTTTGTTGAGGTGCGGCGTTTTGCTCCACGTTTGTGCTTTACTCTTTGACCCCTCAGCCCTCCTATAAAGATGAGCGGAGCTAAGAAAAGAAAAGTGGACAGAGAATGTCGAGTGTTTAATAAGGAGTGGACAAGTAAATATTTTTTCACCAAATACAATACCAAAAAGCTGTATTTAATAATAAAATTTCGTGTATTTTAAGAGTCATTTCAATAAATAGCTAAATACTGTGGAACTTGAAAGATGGACATTTTGTTGTAATTATTTTGTTAATTTTTAATTGAAATAAAGCACATGTTTTCTACATATCCCATGTTATTTTTAGTGTTTTTACCAAATCACTAAATCCACCTGCTCCTGGTCCGGCCCTTCTGTTAAATTTTAGAACCCTTTGTGGCCCACGAGTCAAAAAGTTTGCCCACCCCTGTTCTAGAACAACGAACGTTTTCCACCATTTACAGGCTCACCATCAGCAGAACATCCTCTGTCACAGAGAGAACACACATATTCCACTGAGTCGTGTCCCTTAGTCCGACAGGAGCTGACTGCATCAGCGGCACAAGGACAGAGCTGTTTTTTTTGTTTGTTTTCTGCTTTTATAGTTTATGCAAATGAGCCATGTGGTGTTAAGTTTTGTTTCTATAAAACGTAAACAAATGTGAGCAAAGCGGCATTAAACACATTATAATCTTAGATGGGCTGAAGTGGCTCTATAGTAGTTATTGTTTATATGTTGTAAAGTTTAGTAATGTAAAGTTTATTTATGCAGAAGGTTTTAATCTGCTGCAGTGTATACAATAGTATTTGGAAACGTTTGGTTTGATCTGCGCAGTGGCTTGTGGAGCTTGTAGCTCTTTACCTCTGATTAGGAACATGGATCTATTAAAATAAGGAACCTCCTGAGCTTCCTTTGCTAAAGGAGCTCATGGTTATCCTATGGTTAACAGTTAATGCAAACATGAGCTTGAGTTGTTTTATTTTTGAATTAAAATGCGGCAACATGTATTATTTCTTCCTTTATTTTACAGTTAAATTATTTTTCTATACAGGATTTTTTTTTTTAAATGTCACAGAAGCACTTTGTTCCTACATGACCTGAACTTCAATTGCACTTCAATAAAACAGACCTTGTGGAATTTGGCATATTTGTTTTTGCATTAGTTTTTGGGGGATTATTTTTCCTGTGCAGATGTGTTGTACCTGTCCCTGTGCCTGATTTGACATCAACCTGCCGAGGGACTGAAGATGGAAATTAGCCACGCTGGCTATAATCTTTACATATTTACATTTTAAATGTTCATTAATATGTGCTGTCCCTTTACAAATAAATAAATACAAATACAAATATTGAGATATTTATTGTATATCGAGATATAAGAAAATATATCAAGATATATTTTTTGCTCCATATCGCCCAGCCCTAAGCAGGAACCATATCTCAGGCATCAAAACGGGTCAGGGGTGAAAAAGGTGAGAAAGCTAATTTTAGTCCTGTTTTAGTCCCAGTTTAGGCCCCTGCTGTCAGCTAATCTGTCCCTTTGATGCAGAAATAATTTGATAATCTGACTCACCCCATAAGAACGCGGTCACTCCGTTGTAACAGTTTGCCGTGTTGTCTGATAGTTTGCGTATCCACGTGTATGCGTGTGCTGCATATATCCACGGACTTTAATTATCCGGAGCTCCGGACATAATCCCGAACGTATCCCGTGTCCCGAGTTCCTTCTTACGTAGCATTTACGTAGCAAATTAACGATTTTCTCCAGTTTCATCAAATACTGCGAACATATTCATGAGGCTCGCTCACAGCTGATCGGCAAACAGGCGCAAACGCAACAGCGCTAATCGTCATGATTGGCAGGAGCGCAATCGGTGGGTAATTATGCTGCAACATGACTGGAAGCTGGAGCGCAGTTTGGCCCTTCAAACATGCAAGGATCTTGCTCAGTCAATTAATATTTTCCCAACCTCCAGACCCCCGCCACTTTTTTTTTCTCCTCGGATCTACACGATTCACATAGGTCACCTATTTTGACTTCAAAACGGCGAATTCCGCTGAAAGGTAAGGGATTTTCATGCCTGCATATCTGCTCCTTTGTGCAGGGAGGAACAGGTTAAGCACTGCCCGTGCCCTACAGAATGGCCTCCAGCAGGACACTGGTGTGAATGTCCCTGCCCAAAGAATCAAACAGACTTCATGAGGCTTGAGGGGCACCATATCCTGTAGTGGGCCCTGTGCTCACCGCTCCGCACCATGGAGCTCCATTGGCATTTGCTAGACGACAGAATTGGTCCACCACCAGTGCCCTGTGCGTTTCACAGATGAGAGCAGGTTCATCTTGAGCACCTGTGATAGATGTGAAAGGAGAGGAAAAAGGAGAACGCTATGCTGCCTGCATTATGGTTCAGCATGAGTGGTTCAGTGGTGGTTAGAGATGGTCTGGGGAGGCATATCTATGGAGACCCTCCCCATGGAGACACACATGGATATATAACGGTGATGCCCTTACAGATCGGAGAGGACATCCCACAAGACACCATCCGTCGTCTCCATCTACGAGGATGCCATGACATTGTCAAACTTGCATACAAGTATATGGGGGCCACACGGGATACTGAGAAGCATTTTGAGCTGTAGAAATAAAATTTTGGCAAAATGGACTAGCCTGCCATATTATTTCACATTAATTTTCTGGGTGTCTATAAAATTAAGCCTTCCATGGGTGAAAATGTTATTTCCATTAAAAGAGGTGGCATCCTTGTGTTCTTAAGACATTGCCCTGTCAAGATTTGTATAGCTATCCAGCATTTTTTTTCCAGAGTGAGATCTGATGTGTTTCTTTTTTTTGAACAGTGTATTTTCTAAATACATAAACTAAGTGTTGTTTAATTACACATTAGAATTTGAGTCTTAAATCAAACTCCCATCATATTAAAAGAGTGTCCCCCCCCGGTGGTGCGTACCAGAACTTTAGGAGCGTCCTCATTGGACAGCTCTGTGGAGTCTCCATCTGCAGTGAACCTCCAGAGTAGTGTGAGCTCGGACAGAGACAACGCTACCTTCAGAGGATTCCTCAGAAGCACCTCCACGATGATGGGCTCTGCACACACACATGTATTCTGAGGGCTGAGGTCATGTGGTAATGAGGTAATGATATGCTCTGTGTGTGAACTGACCTTGAAGCACAGCCAGGGGGCGTCGCAGATTGTCCGTCTGGCTGTGGAGGCAGTACTGAGTGGGTTGAAAAGCTACAGGAGCGATCCCACGGTGAGCTGCAGACACCAGCTGCAGTTCCAGCTGACACCACATGGCAGCGTTGTCTTGGTCATACTCCTGATCCAGAGATACGTGTGTGGCCGCTTGCTTTTCTCCTGCACATACATGCACATGCATGCACACACATACACAGCTCATAGAGGTTTAATCTTTAAGGTTTAATTCTTGTAAATTTGTTAATTTAAGATTTCTGCTATTTTATTTTATTCTATTTTATTCCGCTCCAAGTACCGAAGCAATTTCCTAATGTTGTGAACATGTTCAAACATATGGCAATAAAACCTTTCTGATTCTGATTACATGTTTAAGGCATGCTGCTCAGCTGTTTGCCGAGTCTGTTAGACTCTCATTTAGAGAAAAAGCCCAGATAATCATGAGAGTACTAACACAGATGCTATCATGAACACATGTGGACCTTACCTTCTGCAGGACGGCGCTCGGGGCCGAAGTACACTCTGGTGGCAGAGCTCTGGATGCAGGGCAGAGGCAGGTCAGAGCTGGTCTCTGTGCCCCCCACACCACTCTGCTGAAAACAGACACCACTGAGCTACACAAGAGAGCACACCTATCTGCTAAAACCACACGTGTCATATCTATAGCACAAAACACGTGTTATACCTGTAAGAGTATGTGTCATATCTGTAACACTATACACATGTGTCATATCTGTAACGTTATACAGTGGTCCATCGTTTATCGCGGGGGTTAGGTTCTAAAATAACCCGCAATAAGTGAAATCCACGAAGTAGGACAATTTTATGTTTTACAATTATTCTACATGTCTTAAGGCTGTAAACGCCTCACCACACACATTCTACACTTTTCTCAGTGTGGAATGAACGTTTTCTCACATTTCTCTCTCGTTTAAACACTCACACTTTCGTAGATTTTCAACAAAATATATTAATAGTGAAGCGTGGGGAAGGGGGGGGGCAGGACTCCCAGTGCTGAGTCTGTCCCTGGTTTTCACATCCTTCCTCATGCTCCACGGCTCGCGGAGAAGGACGCACTGGGGCTGAAAGTGGGCTTCCCCAGAACCTGGTGCTGCTTGGACTGCTTCTCATTCAAACACAGTGTGAGCACAGAGGGACCTATGGACCAGGGCGCACCGCGCTCATCCAACGGCACTGCCACGTCCCGGGACGCGACTCGTACCAACCCCCGGAGAAGTGCGCACTCGGACACGTGCATCCACTCATCGTGGTCAAATCCGTGATAGAGCAGCATGACCGGCGCGAGGCCGCGCGTCCCACCCGGGGCTGCGTGCACGAGACCGAACCTCCCCCTCGGGACCGCAACGACGCAGCCCGAACCACAAAGCGAATACGCACAAACCTCGACACGAACGCAAGAGCCGCACAAAACAAGGCAAAGAGCCGCATACGGTGGTTTAATCCTAGTTTAAACTTGGTCTAGCCCTGGTTTAGTCCTGGTCCAGTCCTGGTCCAGTCCTGGTCCAGTCCTGGTCCAGTCCTGGTCCAGTCCTGGTCCAGTCCTGGTCCAGTCCTGGTCCAGTCCTGGTCCAGTCCAGGTTTAGACCTGGTCTAGACCTGGTCCAGTCCTAGTCCAGTCCAGATTTAGACCTGGTTTAGACCTGGTTTAGTCCTGGTCTAGTCCCGGTCTAGTTCCAGTCTGGTCCCGGTCCCCCCGCGTCCCCCATCTATAACATCAATCGGCAAAGGTCTACAGTCCCTTAGCCAATCAGGACCCAGAACACAATGTTGATACACTATAAAAAAAATCCGCAAAAAAGCGAGGCCGCGAAAAGTTAACTGCGATATAGCGAGGGACCACTGTACACACATCATATCTGTAACACTATACACGTGTTATTTATTTATTTGATTGGGACAGAGCATCTTAAAAGGTCCCATGGCATGAAATTTTCACTTTCTGATGTTTTTGAACGTTAATGTGAGCTCCCCTACCCTGTTTAGGGCCCCCCCCCCATGGCTAAAAGTTGCGAAATGTGTAAACTGAGCATTTGCGATCCTTTTCCGCGTTTGAATAAAAGACAGCCCAAACGGGCGATTCTGAACAAGGGAACTTTCTGACGTCACACTCGGGGAAAAATGCAAATGCAGTTCCACCGCCCGTCTGGATGTCTACCCACCGTCTCTGGAAATCACGCCCAGAGAATTTGGACCGCAAACGAGCTATGAAATGCGAGACGCGTTTTTTTATTTGCCTGGAGGCACGTGAGAGTGTCCGGATGTCCTTTATCCGAGCCTCCGAACCTCTGAAACAGCAGTGGTTTAATTTTATTTTCTGTGGAAATGTGTTTTTTTAATGCAACTCATCTCAACTCATCTTCCTCCGCGCTTACACACACGGAAGTGGAGCCAGTCTACACCGCACCGCTAAAACAAGGAATCAGCGGAGCATTTGGTCACACCCCCACCCGCTGCACCTGGCCTGTCTCTGTCCTCCTCATTTGCATTCAAGCAACAACACCCAGAATAAAGCATTTAGAGACATATTTATGACTCTGACTGTGTTCATGGGTCTTTCTCATGCACTGAGGATTGATTTTGAAGAAGGATTCATTTACAGTATTAGGGAACCATTAAGGCGCCATATAAAAGCATCAAGAAGTACCATGTCATGGGATCTTTAATGGACAAACATGACACAACATGAATCTAAACACACTGGAATGTAGCCTAAGACTGATTTCCATCTGTTCTCCCAAAGGGCTGGGGTCACAGGGGGGAAAAAAATAGCACTGGGAAAAATAATTGTTTGTTAGTTGCATCTTGGATTCTAATTATTTGGCAAACATGCGAAATAATCAGAATGTAAAGTTTAAGTGTAACTGCTGCTCTGCCTGTGTCTCTGCAGAGGACATGTGGGCTGTAGTTTCTCTAGACTGAGGAAAAGCTAAACAGACAGCAATAAGCACTGCTAACAGCTATTCTGTAGATGTGCTGTTATAACACCATTATCTCCCACCCGCCAAATTGACTGTCACAGAAAAAAAAAAGATGCAATGCTTTAAAGAAAGCAATTGTGTTAAATAAAAGACATTGCTTCATCCTGCTGCTCTGCACATTTAAAAAAGTGATCTGAATGGTAAAATGCAGTAAAACAAAGATGCCAAGATCTTGAATCAGGAGCCTCAGAATTGTAATCAAACTGAATCGTGAGACACCCATAGATTCCCACCCCTACGGGTATACTGTAACACTATATATGTGTCATATCTGTAACATATCTGTAACAGTTGTTCATTCACTACAACTGGTGTATCCTGTAGGAGCTCACCCTGAAGACATAAAGGTACTCTCGGAGGAAGGCCCCCTGCTGTGTGGCTGTCTGCTGGCTCTCTTTCTCCAGGATGACCTTGAAGGCCTCCACAGCTTTGTCTGCCCGCTGCAGTGTGAAGGACTGGCGCCCGATGGTGAAGTTAATGTGGTCCTCTGCCAGAGACCAGCCGCGGCCCTGATACACCTGCATGGCGTGGCAGTAGCAGCGCAGGGCGTGCCTCCTCTGAACAGTCACACACAGAGGGGATAGGACAAGCAGCTTAAAATTACCCACAGCAACATCCATATAACACCATTTTTATAACCAGGGGTGGTGCATTCTACATTGTTAGACCGTTAGTCTAAAAGTACTGCTCCAAACCGCAACTAACATGTATTTCCCAAAACACATACAGTTAACTTAAAGGGATAGTGCGTTTTTTTATGTTAATCTGTATGGGTTTCCTTCTAAAAGTTACGTGTGTTGACACCGGCTTACCTCTGACAGTCTTGTCTGTCTCGATTCCTATCACTGCGCGCATAATAGCTGTATTAGCTTGTTAACCTTTAGCGGAAGTGTACGGCAGATGCGGTCCGCAGTAAGGGGAAGTTTACAAGTGAACAGGCTAATACAGCTAATATGTGCGCAGTGATACGAATCAAGAGAGACAATACGCGTGGACAACTGTTTGGGACGCAAATATATCACCTTTCTAACAAATGTTTTGTTTTGAGAAGAAAAACAAGCTGTATTTCATGTTCCAGGGAAGTTACCGGACCTACTTACGGGGGCTCCAGAAAGCGAGCCGAACCGGGATCAGCTGAGAGTGTCAGAGGTGTCAACACACGCAACTTTTACAAGGAAACTCATAACATAAAAAAAAAAAACGCCCCATCACTTTAAAAGCTCTTCATTATTTGGAGCATTATTATAAAGTCCTGCTCTGTGCAGTATCTGAAAATAGGTGTTAACATTTGATTCACGCAGTGCCCTGTCCATGAGTAAGGTCTGAGCTCACCTGTCCAGCCTTACTGAAGCGGTGCCCGGCCAGGATCATGTGGAAGGCAAACTTGCGCACCATGGGAGTCCTCATGTTGATGAAGCAGTGAGCTGCCTGCTCCAGCAGCAGAGCACTGCGCAGGTCTGAGTCCTGGAACACACAGTCAGCAGCTCAATCTCATCTATTAGGTCCAGTCCTTGGAAACTTTGCTTTTTTTCCCCAAACTACTTCCCCAAACTACTTGTACTTACTTGAGGATTGAAAAATTGAAGATGATAAGTATCTTTTATTGTCCAGTGAAAAACAGAAAACCTGTGTACCTCACTGGTCATCTTGATGAGTAGTGTGGCAGCATCAGCATATTTGCCCTGGCTCTTTAGTATCTCCACACTGAGCAACGTGCAGCGCTCGGCCAACACCATGTTCCTGTACACACGTACACAGGCACACACGCAGGTTGAGTTTACATGTCTTCCATTCATTTGCTGTATCACTACATACAGTCTATGGTTAGAATCAAAGAAGTAGAAGACTTGGTGTTCAGCTCCAGTCAAATAAAGTGTGCGAGGCTAGCAGCTGTAGAAACGAATTTGAAGCCAGGCTCCATAGGAGGGAAAGGATTTTTTTTACAGACAAAATAGCAAAATAAAAAGACTAGGATCATGTAGAGCCAGTTAATAGAGAAGAGGGGCCATAATATTTTCAAAGTCAGTGGGAACCAAGGTCAGTACCCCTCCCACATACACCTGCCCCCCCCACACACAACTGCCCCCTCAGACACCTGCCCCCCCACACACACGCCCACCCTCCCGCACACACCTGCCCCCACACACAAATGCCCCCACAGACACCTGCCCCCCCCACACACACACACACACCCACCCTCTCCCACACATGCCCACACACAACTGCCCCCCCCACACACGCCCACCCTCCCCACACACGCTCCGCCCCCACACACACACACACACACACACACACACACACACACACACACACACACACACACACACACACACACACACACACACACACACACACACACACACAACTGTCCCCCCAGACACCTGCCCTCCCGCACACACCCACCCTCCTGCACACACACGTCCCTGATAGGGCTGTTGCGGTTTAAGCATTTTCCTTGCGGTAACGTTACATGCCTCTGCACCGCAGTGTGCACTGTATAGCACAAAGGCCCATAATATTACATGTACATTGTGGTTGTGTTTGAAAAATATCTATACAAAACCACAGCCAGGCCTAAGTGACAGACACTCTCTCTCAATTTACTGGTCAATCTACGTTCCTACCCTCGTCTATGGTCATGAGCTTTGGGTAATGACCAAAAGGACGAGATCGCGGAAACAAACGGCCGAAATGAGTTTCCTCCGCAGAGTGGCTGGGTGCACCCTTAGAGATGTGAGGGTGAGGAGCTCAGTCACACGGGAGGGGCTCGGAGTAGAGCCACTGCTCCTCCACGTCGAGAGGAGCATCTGTTCTGGATGCCTCCTGGATGCCTCCCTCTGGAGGTGTTCTGGGCATGTTCTACCGGGAGGAGGCCCCGGGGCTGTGTCTCATCTGTCCACACTGTGAGCAGTGTATTTACCGGGAGATGGAAATCAAGTGGCGGATTATCTTTCCCGGAGGGAACCTCCCCCAAGGGAATGGCATCTTCACCCAGAGGAGGTGAACAGGATCTGGAACATGTTCGGGCGGGCAAAGGTGGATCTGTTTGCCTCAAAGGAGTCGACTCACTGTCCTTTATGGTTCTCCCTTGTGAGGGAGCCAGATTCCCTGGGACAGGATGCACTGGCACACACTTGGCCCCAGTGCCTCCTCTATGCTTTTCCCCCTCTTCCTCTGATTTGACCAACCCTACAGAGGGTTCTCCAGGAAGGCCACAGACTGCTGCTGGTCGCCCTATACTGGCCGGCACAACCATGGTTTCCGCTGTTGTACAGTCTGTGTTGGGAGTCTCCCGAGGCATCTTCCGCCCAGGAAGGAGTTGGGGAGTCAAGTATGGCATCCCAGCCCTCATCAACTCCAACTGTGGGTATGGCCATTGGCGGACCTGAGCTGCAGCTGATCAGTCTCACTGATCCCGTTCGACAAACACTGTTGAATGCCAGAGCGGCCTCCACTTGTCAGCAGTTGTTTTCTCACTGGTGTTCTGCCCACGGTGAGTCTTGTTCGGTGCCTGTTATCCTGGAGCTTCTCCAGTCTCTCCTGGATAGTGGACGGTGTCCATCCACTCTTAAAGGTCCCATGGCATGAAATTTTCACTTTCTGAGGTTTTTGAACGTTAATGTGAGCTTCCCTACCCTGTTTAGCCCCCCCCAATGGCTAAAAGTTGCGTAATGTCTAAACTGAGCATTTGCGATCCTTTTCTGCGTTTGAAAAAAACACAGCTCAAATGGGCGATTCTGGACAAGGCACCTTATTGACGTCAGATCGAAAAAAGAAATGCAAATGCAGTTCCACCATCGTCTGGATCTCCACCCCCTGTCTCTGGAAATCACACTCAGAGAGTTTGGACCGCGGAGGAGCTACGCAATGCGAAATGCGTTTTTTTTATTTGCCTGGAGGCACGTGCGAGTGTTTATAGGCTTGGAAGTCCTTTACCCGACCCTCTGGACCTCTGAAACAGCAGTGGTTTAATTTTATTTTCTGTACAAATGTGTTTTTTTTCATTGAAAAGGCTCTCCTCTCCTCCTTCGCGCTTACACACGCGGAAGTGGGGCCAGCACACAGCGCACCGCTAACACAAGGAACCAGCGGCGCATTTGCCCGCCCCTTCCTCTTACCAATCTGTGTTCTTCTCATTTGCATTCAAGCAACAAGGCGCAGAATGAGGTGTTCGGAGAGTTATTTTTTGACTCTGACTCTGTACATGTGTCTTTCCCATGCACTAAGTGTTGATTTTGAAGAAGGATTCATTTACAGTATTAGGGAACCATTAAGGAGCCATATAAAAGCATCAAGAAGTACCATGTCATGGGATCTTTAAGGTGTATGCTGCCACTATATCCTGTCATCATGGTTTGGTTGGAAGCTGTACAGTTGGGGGCCATAACTTGTTTTCTCTTTTTCTACTGGGTCTTCGCAGATTGCACCCACCAACTATACTACGAGCTCCAGTGTGGGACTTGCTGTTAGTCTTGGAGTCTCTGTGTGGCTTTCATTTAAGACTGCATTTTTATTGGCTATTGGGTCAGCGAAATGGATCAGTGAGTTACATGCCCTTTCTGTCAGCCCCTCCTGTCTCAGATGGAGTCAGCCCCTCCTGTCTCAGATGGAGTCCGGACTCAGCATTTATGCCGAAGGTGTTGTCCCTCATGTGTCTCCAGGCAAATAAAAAAACGCATCTCACATTTCGTAGCTCGTTTGCGGTCCAAATTCTCTGGGCTAAGTGCGGGAGGGGGTCCGTGACTTTTCATGACTGATGACTTTATGTGCTCATCAGGGCTCGCAAATGGCAATGGTTAAAGAGTCCTCAAGGAAACCCTTGCAAAATGAAAGTCCCGTGGTCAGTTCAATATTAAACTTTTGTACCGTATATTCTCCGTCAAAATGCGCGCACCGAACCGTGACCCCTGTACCGTGACCGTTCAATACAAATACATATACCGTGCCACCTCTAGTATGTAACTATGGTTGTATGAATCCCGGATGACTGCCAAAGATACTCTATCACTCAGTATCCTTGCGTTTCTGTAGGAACAGAGTCACGGATGACGGGGGATTATATTACTTCCGGGGCGTCATCCTGTGTCACAAGTGTGACTCATTTGGTATTACTACTCCAACTGAGCATGTGCAAAGGGAACATTCACTGCTTTCAGCACCGCCCTCTGGCAGTCATCTGGGATTCATACGTAGTTACATACGTAAATTTCGTTTTAATGTGTGCAGGTTCGGGTCGAGTCCCAGTACTTGAACCCATTTGCCCAGAGCCACGTAAACATGAAATAGATCATAGCAGAATAGTACATGGGCATGTGCATGGAGCCTCAATAAAATGCAAAATGCAGTTATCGCAGTCACCTGTGCCCTTGGGCAGTGTGATTGATCATAACATGGTATAGCAATATTGCGGTTAGCGCGAAAGCACTACCCTTCGACACACCTATCCAGCACACACCTGCCACTGCGCTCACACACCTGCCCCCACACACCTGCATGTGTCTTTGTACGTCTGGATGGCTGTGTCCATGTAGTGTGCCGGATATGGTCTGGGAGCACCAGGCTGGAGAAAGGCCGAGACCGCCGCCATCTCCTGTAGAGACAGCGTAGACAAGACAGGTCAACGGGGAGACACAGAGGACAGTTACGTGGACAGAGAAACAGACGGAGACACAGATGTAGGCAAGAGGCTGAGCTCACCAGTGCCCCCGCTGCATACAGCATTGCCTGGTCTGACAGGAAGTCCTTCTTGGCCGTATGGTAGCAGCTGTAGGCCAGCTCGTAGTGTTGCACCAGGAAGCACAGGTCAGCCATCTTACGGATCTGCAGCTCAGGAGCCTCTGGGGGGTACCTCCATTGGGGAAATACACTTCATTAGAGTCAAGTTTTTAGCTGAATCAAAATCTGGAGAGAGAGCACCATGTTGGGCATGTTCATCACACATGTAGGATCAGTACTTACAGGAGCCCACTGGTGCTCTTGGGCTCAGCCATGGTCTTCTCTGGGGCTTTGCCTCCACCAAACCACTTCTTAGTGGCCGTGAAGAGGGAGCGGCTCAGGCCTTTCCTGGAGACAAGCTGTGTACACAAGAAGGCTCTTAGCACAGGTGTACAGTAAGGCCCAACTAATATATTGGTTGGCAGATATTATCGACCAATAAGGGCACTTGTTGTCTATTGGCCAAAATCTAGCTGATATGGTCAATAGAAAGCTTAGACTTTCTAGAACAGAGCCACTGAATCCAATTTATAGACAGATAAATGTCTTAATATGTAGTGCACCATCAATATTTATCTATGTAGTTTTTGTCTGTGTATGACGCTGTACTGAACCTGAATGCTCCCATTTACACCAGTGCACTCTGACCATCAGAGGCAGCACTGAGGCACTGGCTTTACAAGCTCCTGACATGTCTGAACTAAACTTGTGACTCTAGAGTAAAAGTCACACAGGTGACAGACCTACCTGATCATTGAGCTGGCGGATGTTCTTCTCAATGTGTGGCAGCAGGCCTCTAAAGGTGAACTCCTGGATGAACTGTCTGATGCGGTCGTGGTCATTGAGTGTGAGGTAGGTGCCGTGGCCCCCGGGGGGCCCACTCGTGCTGTCTGACGCTCTCCTGCCAGTGTCACAGGCACTCAGGGGTGGGAGGGCCCCCGTGTCCAGTGCTTGATTCTGGCTGTCAGATCCTTCCCCTACAAACAGAACACAGCATCTGAACTACTGAGGGAGTGTAGAGAGAGGGAGTGTGTGAAAAGAGAGAAAGAGACAGACAGGGAGGAGTGTATGTGAGTAGGACTGTGTGTGTATGTAGGAGGAGTGTATGTGTATGTGTGTGTGTGCGCGTGTGTGTGTAGGAGTGTATGTGTATGTGTGTGTGTGCACGTGTGTATGTAGGAGGAGTGTGTGTATGTGTGTGCATGTGTGTGTAGGAGGAGTGTATGTGTATGTGTGTGTGTATATCTGTGTGTATATGTGTGTGTGTGTGTGTGTGTGTGCATGTGTGTGTAGGAGGAGTGTATGTGTATTTGTGTGTGTGTGTGTGTGTATGTAGGAGTGTATGTGTATGTGTGTAGGAGTGCGTGTGTGTATGTAGGA
Organism: Paratrypauchen microcephalus; assembly: GCA_036785185.1. Classification (NCBI taxonomy): domain Eukaryota; kingdom Metazoa; phylum Chordata; class Actinopteri; order Gobiiformes; family Gobiidae; genus Paratrypauchen; species Paratrypauchen microcephalus. The sequence goes on along the minus strand of JAVJIX010000144.1, from coordinate 756,319 downwards.
GGAGTGTGTGTGTGCGTGTGTGTGTGTGTAGGAGGAGTGTATGTGTATGTGTGTGTGTATATCTGTGTGTATATGTGTGTGTGTGTGTGTGTGTGTGCATGTGTGTGTAGGAGGAGTGTATGTGTATTTGTGTGTGTGTGTGTGTGTGTGTGTGTAGGAGTGTGTGTGTGTGTGCGTGTGTGTGTGTGTGCGTGCGTGTAGGAGTGTATATGTGTGTGTGTGTGTGTAGGAGGAGTGTGTGTGTGTGTGTGTGTGTGTAGGAGGAGTGTGTGTGTGTACGTGTGTGTGTGTGTGTAGCTGTGTGTGTGTGTGTAGGTGTGTGTGTGGGTGTAGGTGTGTGTGTGTGTGTGTGTGTGTGTGTGCATGGGTTTCACCTGCACCTGCCTGCTCTGGGGTCTCAGCCGTCACACTGCCTGATGTGGAGTCCCCATCCTGCACAGTTACATAGGGACACAGACAGTATGGTCATATTACTATGGTGGGAGGATGGGTGACACATTTGTATGGTGGGCAGATGATGGAGAGTGGGCCTCACCACAGAGTGCAGGTAGCTCTTGTGCAGGTACTGGCTCCAGGGGTCTGGAATCTGCTCTTCCTCTGATGCTCCCTCTGTGCGCGAGTTGATTTTTAGTAGATAGCAGCCCTGAGTCCCATACCTCTGCTTCATGTCCTCATAGACAGTCTCTGCTCTGCAACATAGAATACTCCTGACATCCTCACACATGTGCAGGGAAGGACACTTTCACCTTCTCTTGACCAGACCTGCCTAGGGCCTAGCCACATTAACTCCTAGAGTTAAAGCACCTTAAAGGCTGTACCAGATTTTTAGTCTTAAAAACCTGAAAAACAGAACTCGTTCAGTTTAAACATTTTGCCATTGTCCAAAGGTATTTCTCATGCTTTTCACAACTTTCAGAGACGAGTGTAGAGTTTTGCCATAATCGTAAAGCTAACATCAAATAGCCTGCTAATGTGCACTTCCTGATTATCAGACAATTAACCCGGATCTGGTCTCCATTCACTCATAGTTATAAATTCTATAATATAGCTTCATAACCTACCTGTGGTCGTCGCCCTGACTGATGTCGTGTAGGAGGACATAGTACTTGAGTGTGTTGGGGATGAACCACTTGGGGGCGCTGTATTCTCCACTGTGCTGGACCTGGTGCTGCTCCTGGGACAGCTTGAGGAACTGCTCAAAGGGGACAGCCTCTGAAGAGGACACCACCAGTAGGCCTGCAGTCACAGGTCAAGGACAACACACAAGAGGACACAGAGGAGGACACACAAAAGGACACACAGGAGGACAAGCAAGAGGACAAGCAAGAGGACACACAGGAAGACACACAGGAGGGGCTGCACGAGAGCATGGGGCCCATAGTGTGGAGTACTGATGAGTCTGTTGTGGATTTTAACATTAGGGCTGTAGGCCTTCAGTTGTTTAGTAAATTGAAGAATTTTTTCAGTGGACTATGTAGCTTAGATAGCATACGTACATTACTTTACACGGGTCAGGTGTTCCCTCATGAGGAATGGCATTAACACTCCATCTCCTGACAGCATAGAGAGAAATATGGAGAGAAAAATAAATACTAGCTTGCCCCCAAGCATGCCATTACTAATGCTATTTGCCTATGAGTTATGGATCTTTACTTATTTATCCTTTACTTATGACATTTCAAATCTGGGAAAATCAGTCAATCGCGTGTTGGTGAGTGCTTAGACGGAGCAAACCAGGAATGGGAAATAATTTTGCCCTAGAGCACAAAGGATACAGGCCAGGTAGTGGTTGAGGAACTCATGGTCTGAGGAGGGCATGGTCTGCAAGAAGGCCTCTCTGTAGGCCTCAAACCAGGGGGTGGTGCCTACAAACAAACAACACATCAGTATTCTGTAGACCTACCACAATCATATCCCCTAGACCTGGGGTCATATTCTAATCCAGACAAGTGACGGAGGGCAGGACCACGCAATCAATGGTGTGGCAAAAACTAAATCTATAAAATACGAGTATAGGCTACTGTAATCTATTACAACAACCTATTATTACTACTACTATAATAATTACTCAAAAATGTTGCATAGTGATGCAATGGGAACACAACTCTGACCTCAAATGCTGGTCTACACAAACAGCCCCACCCAACGTGTAGAGAACTTTGCACCTGTGAAGCTGAGCTGGTAGTCCCCAGCGGTGATGCTGCTGAGAGCACCCTCTGGAAGTTGCGAGGACAGGACGATGTGGTGTAGAGTGGAGCGCTGGGCGGGTGTCAGAGAGGAGGAGGGGGCTCTGAGGCTGGGGCTCAGGCTGGTCACACTGATGCGCAGTCCCTTCACCTGCAGCACAGCGTTGTTCGGATCGCGGATGTGACCTGGGACAGGGACAGGAGGACGACAGGAGGAGGACAAGGGCAGGAGGACAGGGACAGGAGGAGGAGGACAGGGGCATGAGGAGGGCAGGGGCATGAGGAGGACAGGGGCATGAGGAGGACAGGGACAGGAGGAGGACAGGGACAGGAGGAGGAATACAGGGGCAGGAAGAGGAATACAGGGGCAGGAGGAGGAATACAGGGGCAGGAAGAGGGCAGGGACAAAAGAGGGTCAGGGACAGGAGGGGAGCAGAAGCAGGAGGACAGGGAGGATAGGAAGAGGAAAGGAGAAGGATAAGAAGCGGACAGGAGGAAGAGGGGCACAGGGAGAGAAGGAGGACAGGACAAGGAGGGTCGGGAGGGCAAGAACAGGAGCAGAATAAAGGTAACCACTCTATATTTATTCAACCACACCATAAAATCTACACATTTGATCTGTCCCTATCTCAGGTCAACTCTACAGGGCCTAATAGAAGACAGCGTAGTAGGTATTTGTCCCAAACACCACATGATATCATAATGTAACTCAGAATTCCGTATAGACATTTCCTCATGAAACAAAACTTATACGTGGGTTGCTGAGGCTTAATGTGTCATAAAGCCTCTATAAAGCTTATTACATTTATTTCAGGATAAACCTAGAGTGTGTCTACAGTAGTGTCTCTTAGCTCTGGTTGTAGATGTAGTCCGTGAGGCCGTACCTTCGGACGTAAGCCTGCAGAAGGGCCGCAGCAGCTCGGCGAAACTGAGCCTGTTCCTGCGGCTCACCCGCTCCGCCTCTGCGCTGCACAGCACCGCGACCATCGGGGTGAAAGAGTCCTGCACCAGCTCCTGCACCGACTGTACGCACTGCGCCATGGCTGAGCGCGCTGGGCTCCCGCGGGGACTCTACAACATGCGACAAATACGAGAAAAACACGGGAAAAACACAGACACTCAGTTGTAACTGCACCAGTCCGCCATGACACATGAGCACACTTCCGGTCTGCAGTCAGCTGACAGCGGGGGCGGGGCCGGAGGGGGCGGGGCTTCCTCCTGCTGTCATCGTGCACCAAGGCTGTCAATCAAACTTTATCTGTCATTCAAGGGCCTCTTCTCATTTCGCTTTTTTCGCTCTCTTCGATTCTCCATTTTTCTGCTGTCAATAAAAAATAAAAATAAAAACATGTCAGGAGGCAGACATCAGATAAAAATAATCAAACTTTACTGGTCTCAGTGAGGAGCTTATATCCTCTCTTTTTGCTTGTCCCCATTTCCTGCAGACTAAAGTAGAGTAGAGTTGAGTGCGCAACATCCTGCGGGACCAGCACCACCCTGCTCACCACTTCTTTCAAATGCTGCCCTCAGGGAGAAGGTACAGGCCATAAAGACCAGAACACACAGACTGGCCAACAGCCTGTACCCACAGCTGTGAGGCTACTGAACACTGCTCCCCACCCCTTTCCACCCCTTTTTACCCCCTTCCCATGGACAATAACCACACTCGCCAATCAATAGTTCTGAACTGGTTTTGCATTGCTGCATAATGTCACTATTCTCGTGTATCTGAATGGCCCTGCTCTTTAATGCACTTTAATGATAATATTAATTACATGCCCTGATGCTGCTGCCAATACTGCTGTACTGATGTCAAATGTTTACAAATGTTTACACTGGGGTTATTTAGGGGTTATTGAGGGGTATTTATTTCACTGGGTTTGCACTTTACTATTTCGCACTTTATGTGGATGCTCCAAACACACTTTCATTGTTCTTTCTTGTGCAATGACAATAAATACTTGAAATCTGAATCTAAAGGAGGAGAATCAAGGAGAAGGAAGTGAGGAAAGAGAAATGAGACTCGGCCAAGCTCTTTCGTTTGAGAGTTCATTTAAGATCAATGATCAAAGTCAGCTTTATTGTCAATTCTGCCATATGTGTTCAACAGTGAATCAAAATTTTGTTTCTCTCTGGCCAGGTAGTGCAAAAAAGACAGTGTACAAAATACAATATAAGGACAAAACACACAAAACTATCTAAGACAAAAATCTAAGTCTAAAAACTAAAATCTAAGATCCAAAATCTGAAAGCAGTACAACAGAATAAATAAATACCTAGACCCATGGTTAATTTCTAAGCGTTTCCCTTCTCTTTTTGTGGGAGGGGTTTAGAGATCAGGCAAGAGCCATAGGCTGTACAAGTCCATTGCAAAATATTTGAATATTATGAAAAATTTCAATATTTTTTGTCACTTATTTCAGAAAGTCAAACCCATATATTATATAGACTCATGACACAAAGTGAAATATATCAGTTTATGTGTTGAATTTTTATGATTATGGCTTACAGATGAAAAAAACAAAATTCTGTGTCTTAGATAATTAGAACACTGAAAAAGTTCAATATTGGGAAGGTATGCTGTCACTCCCTAATCACCTATTTAGTTCAAAACAGCTGCAAAAGTTTCCTGAGCTGGTCTCTCAGTCTGGGTCAGTGGGCTACACAATCATGGGGAAGGCTACTGAATGGACAAAAGACAGTCGCTGACACCCTTCACAAGGAGAAAGCCACGAAAGGTCATTGCTAAAGAAGCTGGTTCACAGAGATCACAGTGCTATATTGAAGCATATTCATAAAAACTTGAATAGAAGAAAAAAATGTGGTACATCCATCCATCCATTTTCTTCTGCTAACCTGGGGCTGAGTCGCGGGGCCAACAGTCTAAGCAGGGACTCCAAGACTTCCTTCATCCCGGACTCTTCCTCCAGCTCCTCCGGGGGGACCCCAAGGCATTTCCAGGCCAGCCAGGAGACATAGTCCCTCCAGCGTGTACTTGGTCTTCCCTGGGGCCTCCTCCTGGTGGGACATATCCGGAACACCTCCTGAGGGAGGCGTCCAGGAGGCATCCGGAACAGATTCCAGAGCCACCTCAGCTGCTCCTCTCGATGTGGTGGAACAGCAGCTCTACTCCGTGCCACTCCCGTGTGACTGAGCTCCTCACCCTATCTCTAAGGGTGCGCCCAGCCACTATGCGGAGGAAACTCATTTCGGCCGCTTGTATCCGCGATCTTGTCCTTTCGGTCATTACCCAGAGCTCATGACCATAGGTGAGGGTAGGAACATAGATTGACTGGTAAATTGAGAGCTTTGCCTTTTGGTTCAGCTCCCTCTTCACCACAACGATCCGGTACAACGACCGCATCACTGCCGACGCTGCACCGATCCACCTGTCAATCTCACGCTCTATCCTCCTCTCACTCGTGAACAAGACCCCGAGATACTTGAACTCCTCCACGTGAGGCAAGGACTCTCCACCCACCCGGAGAGGGCAAGACACCTTTTTCTGATCGAGAACCATGGCCTTGGATTTGGAGGAGCTGATTCTCATCCCAGCTGCTTCACACTCGGCTGCAAACCGCCCCATTGCACGTTGGAGGTCCCGGTTCGATGAAGCCATCAGGACATCATCTGCAAACAGCAAAGATGAGATCCTGTGGTTCCCAAACCAGATCCCCTCTGGCCCCTGACTGCACCTAGAAATTCTTTCCATAAATACAATGAACAGAACCGATGACAAAAGGCAGCCCTGGTGGAGTCTAACATCCACCGGAAACAGGTCCGACTTACTACCAGCAATGTGCACGCAGCTCCTCCTCCAGTTATACAGGGACCGGACAGCCCTTAGCAAAGAGCCCCGAACCCCGTACTCCCAAAGCACTCCCCACAGGATCCCACCAGGGACCCGGACAAATGCCTTCTCCAGATCCACGAAGCACATGTTGACTGGTTGGGCAAACTCCCATGAACTCTTGAGCACCAGATGGACAGTATAGAGCTGATCCAGTGTACCGCGGCCGGGACGCAAACCAAAAAGCTCCTCCTGAATTTGAGGTTCAACCATCGGTCGGATTCTCCTCTCCAGCACCCTGGAATAGACCTTACCGGGGAGGCTGAGGAGTGTAAGTGGGGATGGGAACTGAGAACAGGTTCCTGTTGAGAACCGGTTCCGTGTGTTTCAATTCCACGGAATCGATTAGCAGTTTATCCAACGATTCTCTTAACGTTTCCAGCCAGCATGAATTACGCACAAAAGTTTATATATTATTTTCGCATGACGAGAAGAACGTTTGTGAAAATGGACTTTTAACTTCCACTTGGACACATGACACGTTCAGGAAACGTTCAGGACAGGTTCGGGACAGGTCCGTTTCTCCAGAACTCGTGTACAAAGTGCGGTCGGATACTTAGCAGCAGAAAGTCCGGGGATATAAGCAAATACGCAAATACACGTGGAGACACACAAATTTTCCGACAAGAGTCATATTATTATCATCTCATTTCTGCATCAAATGGAGATATTAGGTGAAAACAACAGCTTGTGTCAACATTAGCCTGTGCGCTAAACCGGGGCTAAACAAGGACTAAAACAGAACTAAAGCAGGACTAGACCAGGACTAGACCAGGATTAAACCAGGACTAGACCAGGACTAAACCTGGACTAGACCAGGACTAGACCAGGACTAGAACAGGACTAAACCAGGACTAGAGCTAATCTTGGTGCTAATCAAACAGTTTGTTCTCCTTTTTCCCCAAATTAGAATCAATAAGAGAATTGATAAAGAATCGATTCGTTAAGCAGTATCGATAATGGAATTGGAATCATAAAAATCTTATCAACTCCCATCCCTAAGTGTGAGTAGTTGGAACACACCCTCCAGTCCCCCTTCTTAAACAGAGGGACCACTACCCCGGTCTGCCAGTCCAGAGGTACTGTCCCCGATGTCACGCGATGTTGCAGAGACGTGTCAGCCAAGACAGCCCCACAACATCCAGAGCCTTAAGATACTCAGGACGGATCTCATCCTCCCCCGGAGCCTTGTCACTGAGGAACTTGCCAACCACCTGAGTGACTTCAACCAGAGTGATGAACGAGTCAGCCTCCAAGTCCCCAGCCAGAAAACATGACGGTTGGATTGAGGAGATCCTCAAAGGTACCCGTCAGATGCCTCAAGAGGCCCATGAGCCAACAAGGCTCAATAAGATTCCTTCTTCAGCCTGATAACATCCCTTACTTCCAGTGTCCACCACCGGGTTTGGGGATTGCCGCCACGACAGGCAACATACCTTACGACCACAGCTACGAACAAACAAGAACAAAGCCCACTTGGACTCCATGTCCCCATCCCCTGGAATCTGGGAGAAGCTCTCCTGTAGGTGTGAGTTGAAGGTCCCCCTGACAGAGGGATCTGCCAGACATTCCCAACAGACCTTCACTATATGCTTGGGCCTGCCAGGTCTTTCCAGCTTCCTCCCCCGCCAGCGGACCCAACTCACAACCAGGTGGTGATCAGTTGACAGCTCTGCCCCTCTCTTCACCCAAGTGTCCAAGACATGTGGCCGGAGGTCAGACGGAGTCGCTCATTGATCTCTGGCCTAGGGTGTCCTGGTGCCACGTGCACTAGTGGACACCCTTGTGCTCGAACATGGTGTTCGTTATGGACAACTGTGGCTGGCATTGAAATCCAATAACAGAACACCGCTCGGGTTCAGATCAGGGAGGCCGTTCCTCCCAATCACCCCTCTCCAGGTGTCACTGTCGCCCATGTGGATGTTGAAGTCCCTCAGTAGAACAACGGAGTCCCCGGTCGGTGCACTGTCCACTACCTCTCCCAGAGGCTCCAAGAAGGCCGGGTACTCTGCACTGCTGTTCGGTCCAAAGGCCAACATAACAGTGAGAGACCTGTCCCCAACCGGAAGGCGCAGGGACACGTTCACCAGGGTGAACTCCAACACATGGTGGCTGAGCTATGGAGCAATGAGCAGGCCCACACCAGTCCGCCGCCGCTCCCGTGGACAATGCCAGAGAAATGGAGAGTCCAGCCTCCCTCAAGGTGTTTTGTCCCAGAGCCTAAGCTGTGTGTGGAGGTGAGGCCGACTATATCTAGTCGGTAATGCTCCACTTCCTGCACAAGCTCGGGCTCCTTCCCACCCAGCGAGGTGACATTCCATGTCCCCAGAGCTAGTCTCCATGTCCAGAGATCCTGTCGTTGAGGCCACTGCCTTTGACTGCCTCCCAAATCTCCTCGCACTGGCCCCTTATGGATCCTCCTGCGGGTGATGGGTCCACGGGAGCACGGCCCCATGTCGCTCCTTTGGGCTGTGCCCAGCCAGGCCCCGTGGGGGATGGCCCGGCTACCAGACGCTCGCCAACAAGTGCCCACCCCAGGCCTGGCTCCAGGGTGGGGCCCCAGTAATGCCAGTCTGGGCAACATAACGTCTCGTTGTAAAACTCATCATAGGGGCTTCTGAACCGCTCTTAGTCTGGCCCGTCTCCTAGGACCTGTTTGCCTTGGGTGACCCTACCAGGGGCATGAAACCCCCGACAACATAGCTTCTGGGATCATTCGGGCACTCAAACCCCTCCACCACGTTAAGGTGGCGGTCCAAGGCGGGGGTAGGAAAAGGAGCACCAGCAAAATAGATGACTGCAGTCTTGAGAGGACTGTCAAGCAAAATCCATTCAAGAATTTGGGGGAGCATCATAAGGAGTGGACTGAGGCTGGAGCACATCAAGAGCCACTCCACACATACGAAGCCTGTATGGGACAGGAGACAATTTCAGAAGAGTCTTACCTGGGCTGTGGAGAAAAAGAACTGGACTGTTGCTCAGTGGTCCAAAGTTCTGTTTTCAGATGAAAGTACATTTTGCATATGTGGCAGATTGGATTATTGGTGTCACGTTTGCGTCTCTGCCCGCTGGGTGCGGTGATTGGGTGGTGGATTTGGGCGTGGGGTATTTAAGTAGGCACCGTGACTACTCCCCCCTCTCCTCTTCCGTGTGGCCGGCTTTGTGTTGGTGGCGCGTGACACGGGTCTGCTGCTGGGGCTGCGTTGGGGCGAGCGTGCGCTCAGACTGGGCGAGTTGTTGCGTCTTTCATGCGTTCGTTGATTGGGTTTGTTGGTGTTACACCCGCGGTTCTTTGCTCTGTAGATTGCCAGGTGTTGGTAATTGGAGCAGCGTGGTGCGGTGTGTGCGGTTGCGCTGGGCTGGATGCCTCTGAGCGGTGAGTCTCAGCCTCGCTTTTTAGAGGGACTTCGGTTGGACCTTAAGTTTAATTATTTCTTTTTTTTAATTTGATGCAGACTGCTCCTACCGACAGTGGTTGCTTCTGTTCCCTCCCTAGCCGCTATCAGAGGCGATTAGTTGTCGCTCGACTGTGTGGATTTGCAGCTCGGCGTGTCTACGGCTCCAGGTTGCTGTTTTGTTCACCGGCGATTCTCGATAAGTGTGTGCGCCAACGTCTTTGGATGCGGTTTGCCATAGTTACGGCGGTGCACCTCATTGCCATGGTCACAGTGTTCGCCTGGCCTGTTTTATTTGTTTGTGTGTACGTATTTTATAACCCACTTAAATTCTCCCTCAATTTTAATATGCTGTACTGTTTATGAGACATTTTTATACCGTTTCAGTTTTACTGTACGCGAACCTGAGGTATTTTTACTGTTATGGACTATACTCTTGCGTGCTTGGGGTTTGCTGCTCTGTGTCCCTCGCAGGCGTATCTGTGTCTGGTGCCTGCATTGCACTTCCGATTGGTTTATTTTTCTTGTGCATGATTTTCTTTTTCTCTTTGTGTGATTTCTTTCTTTTTTTGGTTGCAGTGCATAATATGCATGGCGTGATTTCTGTTTATTATTTTTCCTTTGGAATTGCTTTGTTGCATTAGGTACTGTATAGCTGTACTGGGGCAAGGGTATGGGTATACGTGTTTGTCTGACCATATTTTCCCAGTGACCAGGACATTGCACACCTAATGGTGAAGGACCCCATCAACTCCAGATCGTGTCCCTTAGTTAAAAGATAAGTGACAGTGTTTCATATAGTAGAACCTCATTTAACGTAAGTGATTTGTGGAATGAATTCTTCTAATTGAAGTGCTTGTGTTTTCTGCCCCGTTATTTCAGCTAGGTGCACTGGGTCTACATGAGTGGCAGGACGAGTCCCCTGGTGGTGGAGCTTCTTCGGTTCACGCTTCGGGTGTCCCCTCTTCCTTTCCTACTCACGAGTGGTGTATAGTGCTAGAGGTACCCTTATCTTATGCTTACTGCCCCTGCCAGTCGTGGTAGCCGCTGCCCTGAGCTACTGCCCTGCTCCTTCTCTGCCTAAAGTAGTGTGCCCGCAGTGGGGGGCATTGCGTAATAGGTGTGCAGTGTTCCTGGTGTGCTCTTTTGGGTGGGGCGTGAGTGTGTGCCTGTGTGTATGGTGGTATGTGTGCGTGTGTGTGAAAGGGGGGGTGTTGGGTGCTGAGCCAGATTTGACTAGCTCCGGCCTATGTTAACGGTCTAAGAACTTTCTCTCTGTACTACTTTGGTCACTAGCAAATAAATATAATTTGGTTGAACTCACATCTCTGTCCTGTGTAATGTGCGAACTTGTGTTGCCTAATATTTCTTATTTATTCCTGTGGGCTAACCCCCCATAGGTGGCGTTGTCCGGTTGGTGACAGTAGTCTAAATTCCATTCGGTCACACATATCTTTTGTAGATCAAGGGTCTAAAGGCTGGAGGAAGGGGGGAGAGGCACAGAATCCACATTGCTTGAATTTCAGTGTGAAGTTCCCAGTCAGTGATGCTCTGGGATACCATGTCATCTACGGGTGTTTTCTGAAGTCCACAGGCAATACAGCCATCTACCAGAACATTTTAGAACACTTCATGCTTCCTTCTACTGACAGTTTAATGGAGACGCTCACTGACCATTGTGTTACTCTGCGTGACTGGCCTGCAAACTTGCCTGACCTGAACCCCACAGAGAATTTCTGGGATATTTTCAAGAGGAAGATGAGAGAAATCAGACCCAGCAATGCAGATGACCTGAAGGCCACTATCAAAGCAACCTGGGCTTCATTACACCTGAGCAATGCCATAGGGTAATACAGCCTCCATGTCACGGTGCATTGAGGCAGTAATTCGTGCCAAAGGAGGCCCAGTAAAGTGTTGAGTGCATACATACCTCAGAAGCCTCAGCATTCCTGTTTAAAATATCATTACACAAACACAGAATTTTAGTTTTTCATGATCTGTAAACCATAATCATAAAAAGAAATAAACTCCAGAAATATGGTCATGAGTCTATATAATATATAGGTTTGACTTTCTAAAATTAGTAAAAGCTATTGAACTTTTTCATGCTATTCAATTTTTTGCAATAGACTAGTATGTAAAGTCTATGGAGCACAGGGGAGTTTATTATTTCTAATCTAAATTTAATGAATACTCAATTAACTTTAAGTTAGAATTTGCTAGAAAGATTTAACATGCACAAACGTGGTTGAAAATGCAGGCACACGCGTTCATGTAAGAGCCTGTACGGGTTTCTGAGCAACAATTCATTTTATTTATAAATCAAACACACAAAACTATAAAGTGCTTTATATAAAAATGAGCACATACAAAATATGACAAGTAACACAATCTATATCTTAAACCTAAAAGTGACAATGTTTTTTTTTTAATCACTATGAGTTCATCAGGGTCTACTTATTATTATCATTATTATTATTACCTTTGTAGCCTATATAACAGAATGAATAGAAAAGTACAAAGTGTCCAAAAGCAGACATTTCACTCACACGTACTCAGTGGACCTTTGAAATCATAATCCTATAATGGCCAGGGGAGTTCTGTGTTGGTGCTTAGCACCAGGATGGGCTGGTCATTTTGTCTGGGTCTCAGTCCTGTAGGCCTATCTGTCAGACTCAATTGTTGGAGCACACACCAGAACTGGCCCCCACCCTTTTGGCACCCTGTGGGCAAGGTTTGACATTTCACCTCAGAAAGAAAACATTTGCACAAAATGGCGTATTCAACAGATTCTATTCTCCCAGCTGTACTACACTGTACTGAATAAGGGGTTATGGTGCATTCAGAGGTCCGAGGCTCTGGTGGTGTTCCCCTGGATCATCTCCCTCAGGCCTTTGCTGAATTGCAGGTTTGCTCCGATTACAATGTAGCCCTGTGAGACACAGTGTGGTCAGACGTCCTCAAGAGCAGATATTTGGAGGAGACATGTAGTACTCACATTATGGTATTCCACCACTTCCTCGATGAAGTCCATGCCATCTGCCAGAGGAATCCTCACACCACGCTTGGTCCAGTCTGCAACAAGGATCAGAACCAGGAACATTTCAACAGTCAGAGGGTGGTGCTAACAGAGAAGTGTCCACTAGAGCGAGCCGTCTTACTGTTGATGAGGGGGACTACACTCATCTGCAGCATAGTCTTCAGAGGAGCCTGCAATGGGATGAGCTGAGGATGAGAGCATCAGAAATGTTAGACATGGGTGGACATGAGTGAGCCAACATGACACAAGAGACACATTATGAATCTTACTGCCAGAGACTCCAGAGCTGACTGATTGGAGAAGATCTTAAACCTGAGAAGAAAGCATTTGCAGGGTCAGAGACTGAGACAGAGAGACAAAGGGACAGTTTGACCTCACCTCCGCAGGTCAGCATGCACGGCCAGTCTCTTGCCTTTCATCGACACTTTAGCGTTAAATTTGTTCTCCTGAAAGAGATCAAAAACATTATCACATTATGTAACAGTTAAATATGTAACACACAGGTGCAATCTGTAGGGAAAGTGTGAATAGGAGCTACACAAACACAGCAGCTGTAGCCTGACCTCTCTCTTGCATACAAGATCTCAAGGCCGGTTTACAGTGGGGTCTGGAGCTATAAGGTGATAAGGGAGAGGTAACAGGTTTCCACACTTTAAACTCTGCCCTTGCAGCAGGTGTGTCTTTCATGATGTCACCAGCTACTTGAAATTGCAAACGCAGCACACACTTTGATTAGGAGTTTCTGACCAGAAAGCCGAAATTTACCTTGTTTGTATTAAAGTTGCAAAAAAAATTACAAGGAATTAGAAAGCAGGTTTAGCATTTAGTTCCACTTTAAAGGGACAGTGTGTAAGATTTTTACCCGTTAATTACTGAAATTGAAGATACATTGTTTTCCAAGCCTTTTCACTTCCATCATGAAATCAAAGTATTCTTTTGGACTTAGATATAGTCACATAAAGCCCCATATAGCCCCATGCAGAGGCAGCCATTTTGAATACGAGAGCCGCAGAAGGACATTTGGGCTCCGCCTTCGCCTTCGGCAAGGCTCGTGGTTTTGGGTAAACAACACAAGCATGCTGCCGGATCAGACGTCGTAATGGATCTAACACATGTTTTGGACTAAATTGTTTTACCGGATTTTATTCGCTGGATCCTTACGGACAAATTGAGAGCAAGTTTATGGTGAAATACAGTTTGACCTGTGCAAAGCATTCTAAGGTAAGCTAACCTCGTTTTGTGCTTTTCCGTATAAAAGCCCCATGTGCTCAGGGAGTGATTGTTCTGCAGGGAAATGAATTGCATAGTCAAAAAGAGGAGACTGTAAGGTTTCATTTGATGTGTAGAATGTCATGGTACATGATCGGGAATGTGTGTTTTCATGAGAAAAGGAAAAAAAAAAAAAAACGGGACCGCGTTTTATTTATACAGTAGCGGCGCGCTGCTCGTGCGTGCCCGGGTGACCCTCGAGGTCTGCCGTAGCTAAGACAGAAAGTGCAATAGCACCATCCACCTATGCGCCACGAATCCTACACACTGGGGCTTTAAAGAGCCCCACAAGCTTTCATCACCCATGCAACACTTTTCCATAAATATACAAAAACATGATACAAAGCTCTACACAGCAACTTGACAAACCTGATGTGCAGTAGTTTCATTAACAGAATGCACGCTGATTGTGTTGTGATAGAGCTCTAAAGGGGGAGTGACTTAACATGGGGAGCAAAGGGAGTTTTCAGCAAGTATAGCATTTTCAATAGAATGTAACATGGTGATCTAAATATGTTGTGTTAGCAGGCTCGTGGTCTGAGGGACGGTTTGTAAAAAATACATTCTTGATTCTGGAACGGATTTAACTGGAGTCAGAAGTGAAGTGGAGAAGGTCAGGCTGTACCATGGTCATGCTGCTGAGCTGGATGGGCTCTCTCCCCTTGGGCATCAGCATCACGCGGACATTAGCCGTCACAGACACGGTGGCCCCTGACGTCTTGATGGACGTCTTGGGTGGAGATGTGACTGTCAGATGCAGTGCGATGGGCGCGTCAACCAGAGCAGCATTCTGAAAGACCACACAGGAGAAGGGGTGAGGGTAGGGTGTATGGAGGAATGAGTGTGGGGCAGGTGGAAGGGTGAATGTGGGACGGTTAGAGGGATTTTGTACATACCATCATGACAATAACTCCTAAGTATGTGGTCCTTAGCAACACCTCCAGATCCCTGGGCATCTGCAACATGACCAGGCCAGAGGGTTAGTAGGCAAATAAGCTAATGTTAAACCATGTTCAAAAGATTCTACATGACATTAAATTAACTCTTGTGAGCTTTTAGTTATGTGAGAATGTTATCCCCTCAAAAACATATCTGGAGTTGCATTTTGTTTCATTCACACATTTGAGTAACCCTGCATTATTAATCTGTCTATATCTCCAAAGCTCAAAATGCTCTGTTCCACCTTGTATAGTGGGAGATCCTTAGTTCAGTAGAGATGGGAAATTCCAGGGCTGAAATCATCCAAATAATTCCAATGAAGGTGCATGGAGCACTACTAAGTGTTGTATAATGTAAATTACCTCTTAACAGCTCACCCTCTCATTAGCGATGTCCATAGTGAATATGCCGGCCTTGTAGTATGCAAACATGCCACTGTCAAAGAAGTACTCAGACAGGGCCAGGTACACCATGCGGCCATACTCCTGGATCACCGGCTCCACTGCCAGGTTGGGCAGATGCTCATTCTCATTGGCCAGGCTGAAGAACATGCCCTGAAAACATGTACACAACAAAACAAGTCTCTTCTACGGAAGACCTTATGTTTTCTGGAGCTGTTTTATATACAGTATGTGTATATATATATATATATATATATATATATATACTGTATACTGAGCCACTGGTGATTTAACAAAGAAATACTGTCATTCAAATGTATTTGGCTCTTAAAATGATATATCACAGAATACCATGGGAAACATATTGACTACTGCATGGATATTTGTCACATTATCGTATTTGAGCATATCACAGTCAGTGAGGTGTGACAGATCCTTTCACTGAAAGGATAAACATGTCTGAGGTTTATAATCGACCAGATCTAGAAGATATTTACAAATACACAAATACTCTCTATCTTTAGCAGTGGGTATCCTCAGGGCTCTGTCATGTCACCTCTTCTATTTATACTGGCACAGCACAAGTCCTCTTTAGAGAAGCACACATTTCTGTTGTTCCAACACAAGGCATTTGGCATTTGGTTTCAGAAATGTTTCAGGAGGTGATGGCTAACAGCGACAGGCAGGAAGTAGGGATGCTTTGAATTTAAGCTCCAGATAATGATTATATAATTATATAATAATAATAATAATAATAATAATAATAATAATAATAATAATAATAATAATAATAATAATATACTCATACAATACCATATATGATTAGTGTCACTTTTCATGTGATAGTGAAGTTTAGTTTATTATTTTAATGAGATTCAGATTTCAGTTTACTAGTTAAGCTAGTTTCCATCCGTAGATACAACCATGTGCAGACTAAGTGCTTAGGTAGTATTCAGTGTGAAGTAGTTACTCTGAAGTCCATGTCCAGGCTGCGCTGGGACACCTGTGGGTCACTCAGCAGAGAGTAGTCTATGCCAATGTAGTTGTCCACTTCAGTGCGCACAGGGATAGTGTCCAGCATGGAGTTTACGTGAACCAGAGCGGCATGGTCCAGCACGGGACACAGCTAGGGACAGAGGACAAGAGGTCAGAGAACATCTCACACATAGACAACAGGACAGGACAGAGACAGGACAGAGACTGGTCAGGGTGAGAATAGGGACAGGCTAGAGATAGGACGTGATGACATTCCACATTTTCCTGATCACTTTCAGATAATATAAATGCATAGTACTCAGTTCAGAATATCACACCATCTAATATGAGTCAGGGTAGATAGGACAAGGATAGGGGAAAGATGAGGACAGGTACTGGGCAATGACAGGATGAGGGTAGGATGAGGACAAACTGACCTTCTGATTCAGAAGGAAGCGCATCCCAGTAGTCAGGAAAGTCGCCAGGAAGTCGTACACTTTACTGCAACACACATGCTCAGATACATCACCGCACATACATACACATCACATACACACATGATCGTGGGATTGTTGTTGGTGTGCTGCCAACTGTAATCACTGTTACCTGAGTGTTCCACTAAACTGCGCCCTCATGCGTTTGATCTTGGCGTCGCAGCTCATGTTCCCGATCTTCAGCCTTCCCTCCAGGTCTCGGATCAGGGTCAGGGCTGTGTGGATGTTGACCCCTTCTGCTGAGGCGTTGATCAAACCTGTGTCATAGCTGAGCAAGACACAAACTTAATTTCAAACTTAATTTCAATACTAAGGAATAGATTTGATACTCAATACTGATACCAAAACCACAATGAAAATATAAAATAAAATAAACCCTCTTTCCTTCGACAATAGAATGTGATGAACATTAAATGGCAGCAGCCTACTATCTTTTCTATTCCCATGTGGTCTTATATCTGTGTAATCCCTCAGTGGTCCTGTAGGTTCCATAGTGCTCCATGGGTGTATACTGGTCTATGAGCTCTTATACTTGTTCTGATATAGCTCAAGATCATTCCAAAGCGATTCAGGAAAGGTTCGATTCAGGAATGTGACTTTTTTAGTATCAATACTTGTTCAAATGTAGTTTTCATAGTTTTCATATCAGTTAGTATCTGCTTTTCAATACTTCTGACAACCCTAGTGAGGACCTATGCCGAGTATTTAACAGTCTGTAGCTGCTTACAGTTCTAATAAAAAGGGCATGCTGTTGTATCTAAAGCAGGATTTACAATAAGCAGCAGAGCACTTACAAAAACCAGTAGAGGATGCGGCGGTGTAAGCTGAGGGTGATGGAGGAGTTCTGCACGTCAAAGAGAAGTCCCACTGTGGGGATGAAGCTCAGCTCCACATTGGTCAGGTCCAGGGCAATGATCTTTACACTGAACACACACACAATGGGTTTCAGTGCTTCTTGGGGATGTTACATAGTTAATCAAGTAATTAAGATTATATAACAAGGGGACCCAATTTGTGTGTGTGTGTGTCTTTACAGATTTTTTCGTTCTCACAATGTGAAAAATATCTCCCCGCACACACAAAGGCATAGAGAGTTAGGTACTCCAGGGGTCTGAAACCACTATTTTTCATTTTGGTCCAATGGCTTACAGGGAGACATGAATTAAAGAGTTTATGAAAAAAATAGTATATGTGCAGAGTGCATCACAAGATCCTAATGCATTTCCCAGGATAAAATGTCAGAAATGAGCCATAAGACCATAGTGAATTATTGTAACAAATTAAGCACATTTAAGATAGATAGCAAATACTGTAACTCCAAAAGTGTGATAATGCAGAATGCTACTATAAGACAGGTTTTCATGAGTGTGGAGGATGCAGCAGACCCTACTCTGTGATGTTGTACTGGAAGCGGCCCTCCTTCCCCTGCATCTCCGGCATCACAATCTCACTGATCTCCTGCTCCACGAAGCGCTGTGTCTCTGCCTTCACTGTGGGACAGGTTACACATGACACTTAGAGGACATGCAGGGACAGGACAGAACATATAATCCTGCAGTCAGGAGTAGTGACCATTTCTCCACTCCACTCATAGGAATGTCACCATATCAAATGTTTGAGTTATGATTATTGTGAGGAAAAATATTACGATTATCACGATTATTGACCAAAAAAACTGATTTTACAGGAATTACATTTAGAATTACATTTAAATATTAAGCCTCCTTATAATGTACCTAATTGTTGTATTGCACTGTTTCAACATTAAACTTTAAAAACTAGCAAAATAAGGAATTAAAAAGCTTCTTAACTTGCTATTACTCTTGACATCTCTCTTGATACTCTCTTGACTGACTCTTGTCAGTCTAGTCTTCAGCTTCTACAGCACCAGTTTGAGATGTCAACTTTCCCACTTCATCTATATGTTCAGCACATTTCTGATGGACTGCCATAATATTGTCTGAATATTGTCAGGATTATAAAACAATAACAACAGT
This sequence comes from Paratrypauchen microcephalus, assembly GCA_036785185.1. Taxonomy (NCBI): domain Eukaryota; kingdom Metazoa; phylum Chordata; class Actinopteri; order Gobiiformes; family Gobiidae; genus Paratrypauchen; species Paratrypauchen microcephalus. The sequence continues at coordinate 737,773 of JAVJIX010000144.1, read as the reverse complement.
ATATTTGGCCATATTGCCAAACACTAGTTCCTTAGAATCCACAGCGAGTACAAACTGCGAATGTATTTAAACTGCTTTACTCTTCAGTACAACATAATTCAACATAAGCCTGTTAACAGAGGGGTAAAGTTAAACTGATCTGAGTGTTGGTGGTTTTATGTCAGCTGCTGTAAATGGATAGTGTCATTTTTTAACCCGCGTTGCCCCCAGAGTCTGCACACTGTTGTATGAATGTATAGACCCTCAGGTGGATTCTGCCTGAGTCCACCTGAGGGACTGGAGTTAATGCAGCTAGAAGAATGTCTCAGACACTGGGACTATCAGCACCAGACTTCCACAGGGCTGCACAATGTTCCCCCTGCTCTTCTTGTACACCAAATGCTCCACCTCCAAACACCACCATGGACACTTTCTGCTTCCTCGGCCACCATCATCTAGGACCACCAGTGGAGCCCACCATCAGGTCCCTCATTAAGGAGGCCCACCAGAGGGTGGACTTCGTGTGGTAAACTGAGGAAAGCCAATCCAGATGATGGTGCAGTTCTACACAGCCATCACTGAATCCATCCTCACCTCCTCTGTCACAGTGTGGACCATTGGGACAGGCACAGACTGCAGCAGAGCATTGTGAGGTACACTGAGTTGAGCCTTCTCACCTTGGACATGGACTATCTGCGCACCTGCGCTCATGTCTGTGTTTTGAATTTAAGTGTTTTTTTTCCTAAGAATCTATTTGACATGTATGATCAGGTCAGTCCAGGGGGAGCCCATGGTGCACAAGACCTAATTCTGAGCCTGACTCCTGAGTCTCTGTCTGTCCCTCAGAAACTCAGGAGTCTGAGTCAAAATCCAAGTCTTTAGAGTTCATGTGTGTGTCCACCGGTCTTAAACGTAACTGTCTGGTGTCTGCTGTAGTGATTATACTGTGTGATAATGACGAAAACAGCCTTACACATGTCCAGGCCCCGGTCAGTGATCCGGATTTTGACCCCAGGTGGTTCAGAGGACAGGACACATGATGCTGACAGGAAGGGGAGGAGCCACAACCAGGAAGTAGTCATCATAAAAACAACACCTGAAAAACACAAGTTTAGGCTGTAGGTATTTAATTGACATTTATTGTTTTACACCAGATGCCCTTCCTGTTGAAATGTTTGCGTGGGCAATGGCCGTGGGAAGACCAGTAAAGGTCAGTGCTGATGTGAGGTTTGACTACTCAAGCTGTGTCTCAATTCGCAGTGTGCACAGTTCGAAGTGTGGTTTTAAGGGTACTCCGGACTGTGCAAGTATGCAAGTGCACGCCGCGGACAGCATGGGCGTCGACGAAATGGGACAGGTCCCGTAACTACCAGATGCAGCCGCCGACTCCATTTTCTCCAGTAGAAGAAGTAGCGCACAGTACATGCTGGTATATATGAGTGCACGAAGTGTGCATGGATGCACAGTTGGTTCATGCCCCGATTTCCATGGAAACGACTGCGGTTTTCAGGGTGCATTTTAAGTGCGCATGGGACAAAACGAAATGGGACAGCAGTTGTCGCGCCGGTAGTGATGTACGCGCCCTTAAAACCACACTCCGAAGCTTATGTCACTCAGATCGCTGCACCACTGCAGACCACGTACAAAAATATTATACCAAATATAGTTTAGATATTATTACTTTTTGCAAGTTTCAGTCAGTTTAAAATGGAGAAAACTAGTAGAGATAAAAGCAGAGATTATAGGACATGGGACTGGGGTAGTGAACTGCAGTAACCTCGGCTGTGGGAGCCGACAGCAGACACTTTTAGAACAAGCCGCGCTCTGCTCTGTAATGAGCTCTAATTAGAGGCCGGCTCCACACGATACAAAGCCAACGGGTCGTTGCTATGGCGATGCAAATGAAAAGCTATGGCTAACAACCTTCTTTTTATACACTTTAATGCACGTCACTTTTATTTTGGCCCAATTTAACCAGGCTGTCATTCTGACACTGTACATACCGGTCTAGAATCAAACCTTGGACATTCTTGTTATGAGGCAGGGGCTCTAACCACTGTGGCACAATAAAGCAGCTCTGTAGAGAATGGCCCTAAATGCAAGAAACAAAACTAGTGGCACACAAACTGCCATCTAAACACAAGTGTGGCACAAGTGTCACATGTAATGGGACTTGGAGACAGTTGAATAGATGTAGTCTATTGCTACTCACTTACATTTACTAAGTTACAAAGAAATTATGAAATCATATTTTTATTGAAGTAACAGTACTCTTGAGTAATATATTGTACAGGGTAACAGTACTCTTACTTGGCCTAAAAGTTGTGACAAAAGCTTTATGTAACTTTATGTAACTGAAATGATTTGAACGTTTTTGTTTCTTGCAGCTCCTTCAGAAATGAATTATGTCTCATTTCTGCATCTGTCCTGTTCAGATTTTGTATTTAATAAACATTAATTTAAAATTATCATATATTATATTATGTCCAGACAGTTATGCTGTCTGGACATAAGCTACAAGTAGTTAAGTAGATTTCCCAAATACTTGTTGACCACTATGTTGTACTTCTACTTGAGTAATATTATTTTGAAGTAATGTTGCTCTAATTTGACTACAATTTTTGGTTCCTCTACCACCTCTGCATAAAGATGAATAAACTCACAGCTCACAGATGCCCTGATACCTTCAGACACAGATGAAGCAGCAGTCTCCCAGGGTGGCCAGGTCTTTCCTGTCGCTCCTGCTACCTCTCTGTCCTCTGTCCTGTGTCCACTCTCCTCTCTGTCCTCTGGGTCCTGTGTCCACTCTCCTCTCTCTCCTCTGGGTCCTGTGTCCACTCTCCTCTCTGTCCTCTGGATCCTGTGTCCACTCTCCTCTCTGTCCTCTGGGTCCTGTGTCCACTCTCCTCTCTGTCCTCTCAGTCCTCTTACTTTCCTCTTTCAGTCCTCTGTCCTTGTTCTGGAGCTTGGGTTGTTCCCTCCCTGGAGGGCTGTAGTGGTCCCCCCCCCCCAAACACATACACACCAACGCACACTACCCTACACCCACACGCACACGCACACGCACACACTCATTCACTCATTCACTCACACAAACACACTGTGGGTGCTGTATAAACCTGCCCTTGAACACGTGGCCTGTCTAAATGATGGGATGATGGGACCATGTTTTCTCACTCTTTCCTCTAACCAAACACTCCATGTCTCTAGTGTGAGCGTGAGTGAAGACTGCACAGACTCATCACAGACGGACATATGAGGGCTGCTCCCTTAGGCTCTGATGTAGAGTAGTCGTAAACAAGGGGATTCTGGGAAAAAAAAGTAATTTTCACGGAACACTTCCTGTTTACTCTGAGAGGTTACAGGAACAGCCCCCACATGGAGACTGGACGAAAGGCTTCACACTCAGTATCCGTATTAACTGCCATTTATAGTGCTAGGACAGAGGCACACCACACCAGTCTTCAATCTTGTACAACTGGGTAATGACCAATCCACTACAAAAAAGAGCCAGATCAGAGCCAAATCATAACTAGAGGGTAGCAGAAAAACAGATAGAGTAGTTGTGTCCCATTAACAGTAAGTGTGTGGATTTTCAGAGTGGCATTTGAAAGGGGAGTGGTCTGAGGCCAGTTTATTTCTGCTTTTTGATGTGTGCCATAGATGTGTGCCGTGTGTGTACTAGGGATGGGCATAATTAATCGATTAACCGATAATTGATCATTAAGAATTTCACCAAGCAAGTTCATTTTCGTCGACAAACCGATTAAAAAAACAAAACAAAAAAAACCAGTCGCCTCAGTTGGCGCGCCTCAGTTGATATATGCGAGCTTCCGTAGGTCAATCGCCAAAACATGAAGAGGTCGCGGCGAAGTGTTGTGTGGGACCACTTTCATTTAGAAAATGACCAAGCGCACTGCAAGCACTGCAATGCAGCATACAAATATACCTCATCGACAACACAAATGATTTATCATTTGAACACCGCGCATCCAAGTCTGGTAAAAGAAGGTGACGGCGGTTCATCATCTCTATCACAGGCTAGCCTGGACTCTGCGCTAGCACAGACCAGGAGGAGCTGCAGTGCTCAACGAGCAGAGAAGGTCACCGAACTGATAGCGAAGATGATCGAAACAGACATGCTCCCCATCAGTGCCGTGGAGGGCAAAGGTTTTCACGATTTAATATATTGCTGCAGATACGGCTGGGTTGTGTGGAGGAGGTAGGACAGAGACAGCGGGCTAGCAGCGGTTAGCTCGGATCCCAAAGCGGCTAACTCCGAGCGCGCTAGCAGAGGCTGCAGGATGCGTGTCGCCTCACTTTAATCCACCTCTACGCATGTTGATTTGCAGATTTACTTTCCCGTGGAGAAGCGCCTGTTCCCACAGCCTCGGCAGACATAGTAAAAGCGGACACACTTGAGTGAATGGTTGTTGTCTTTTTAATACAAAATATGTTAACGATTAACCGATTATTACTCATTAATTCTCCCGATAATCGACGAAGAAAACTTCACCGAATGCCCATCCCTAGTGTGTACTGCCCTCGCTATATGTGCTGAATATAACTAGACAGTCAGCTAACTCCTTCTTAATCAAGACTCTGAAGACTCATGCGTTGTTGTCTACAGGTTTAATGATGTGGCAATTACATCGCCATGTTCAAGGTGGATGTTTACAAGTGAACAGGCTAAGATTAAGCCTAATAATTGGCGCGCAGTGATATGAATCGACAGAAAATAGCACCACGGGAGAAATTAGACTTCTGCATTTGACCCATCCTTTTCATGTGCAACTGTTTTGTGATGCAAATATATCACTTTTTGGACAAATATTGTTTTGAGAAGAAAAACAAGCTTTATTAACTGTCCCCGCTAACTTGTCGGACACTGTCAGGGGTAAGTCAGTGTTAATGCACGACACTGCTGAAGGGGATACCATACAGATTCACATAAAAAAAAACACATTATCCCTTTAAGTGAGTGAATTTAGCCACTTATGAGAAGCACGTGCAGATATGGTCTGAGCATGCGGTTAAATGTTTGTTAATGTTGTCGACATGGCTTGCAGATCTGAGGCACTCAAGACTGATGCATTAAAATTAATTAGTTAGGATTAATTTGTTAAAATATCATATATATTATACATGTTGCATCCAAGTATATTGAAACACACTGTAACTCAGAGTGCCTCTGCCATCCTCTTTCTACAAGCAGAAAACATGATTGAGAGATCCCATGACAATGCAAGATGAAAAGCGGGAAAAATCTTGTATTGTCAAGTGATTTATTAATCAGATCAAATCTGGAATCCCTACACCAAAGGTCACCATGAAAAGGACTTACACCTTGTAGCACTCCAAACACACCTGTTTTTTTATTTGTTTTTTTTCTGACCGTACCAGAACAGAATTGATGTATTGATGTGTCTTTTGTAGGTATGGAAGAAAAGTACGAACAAGTCCATGCTCTCCTCTCTGTGGGGTCATACCCCAAAGACTATGACAAGTCTAAAAGGCAAAACCTGAGGAGGTATGCTTCCAAGTTCACAATGAGTGATCAGTAGTTTCCTTAAAATCCTAATAAATCTGATATGTAGTGTAAAGCATTAGTAATTAATTTAAGTGTAATTCTTGTAATTATAATTCTTATTGTCATAATTATTTTAATGTAGATGGAGACCTCTTTTTTGGCACGAGGCAAGCTGTCAAAACCAAAGAAGAGACAAGGAGACTCTTTGCAGAGTTCTTCGCCAATGGGAGGTCATACTGGCACGCTGCAAACACGAAGTGCCTTGTGTACGAGATTTTATTGGTATGGAATGTCAGTAGACATTGCCAAATGGGTATGTATTACTGTTTGTTAAATTAATTTGAACAACCATAAACACAAGTGTATTGCAATATGAGTAACATAACTCAAGTGTTTCATGATAGCACGCAGTAATTAAGACTGTGGGCCCAGTGATATTTGTTCTGTGAACACAAATTATATTGTATGTGTTGAAGATCCAGGAATGTGACCAGTGTCAGAGAGTTGGCAAGCCCCTTACAGCTGTACAACCCTTGCAGTGCATTGAGGTAATAAAGTGGCAATGTGTCTATTACAATAATTACACACAGAGGTTATTTTCTTTCCATATCAGGTGTCTGCTGTATGGGAGCTTGTTGGTAGTGACCTCACTGGTCCCCTCCCAAAGACATCCAGTGGGTGTCAATATATACTTACTGCAACAGATTATTTTTCTAAATGCGTAGAGGCTTACCCATTGAAGACTGCTACAGAGGTAGCAGAGAACCTTTGCAAAATCATATACTGCCATGGCTGCCCTGTGAAGGCCGAGAGTTTGTCAATGAAGTAAGCATACTAATCAGAATTGGTTATCTTTGGAAAATGACTTAACCACCTGCTTCTGTGGTGTCAAGAAATAGTCTACCAAGCGTATGTCTATGAGTGAGTTAACTAATTCGTTTTGTTTGTCTTTTGAAGCTGAACACAAAGCTCTGTGAAATACTAACATACAGAGGACGGTCACAGCAGCCTACCATCCACAGACCAATGGTCTAGATGAAAAAACAAATGATAACATAAAAAGGTATGTGCTGTCATTTTATGTCACATCTATATGGCTTTCAAAACAACTTCATTTCTTGTATGCTTCACTGTGCCTGCATTTAGAGCCCTTAGGAAATTAGTTAACGATCAGCAGAACAATTGGGAAATTTTTTTGGATGCAACACTATTGTCCTTACGATCCAAAGTTCAGACCACAACAAAACACACACCGTTTCAACTGATGTATGGAAAGGAAGCACGTTTTCCATCAGAGGTTCCTGCTGAGCTGCCAGTAAGTGTTCTCTATACTTTCACTGAGATGTGTGTGCGTGCGTGCGCGTGCGTGTGTGCCTGCGTGTGTGTGTGTGCGTGTGTGTGTGTGTGTGTGTGTGTGTGTGCGTGCGTGCGTGCGCGTGCGTGTGTGCCTGCGTGTGTGTGTGTGCGTGTGTGTGTTGAATTTGCAAAAATTGTTTCAAGCATTACAAAGTAAAGGAAATTCTCATGCAGTGCATCACATTTTTCATGTTTTATTTGTTTCATTGGGGAACACAAGGCGAGTAAGAATTACATATTCCAGGTTATCATACATGGTCCTATTATTATATATCTATATTGTGTGTGTGTGTGTGTGTTTTCATGTATTTTCTTTTAACAGAAACCTGTGTGCCATATGGACGGAGTTGTTACAAAAGCATTATTTTCAGGGATGTTCTGTAGACTCAGTAAGGTAATTAATGTATTCTAAAGTTGGATGGATGATCAGTACATTGTAAATTAAAGCTCAGTAAATCAGTAAATGGACTTGCTATACATCCTACAGATGGCATTTCCAGTTGAGGACATGTGGTTGCCCTTTGAATTTTTCTGCACACTGGATTCTTGTGGTATGTGTTTACCCTACATTTTCTTTGACAAAACTGTTTTTTGAAAGTATTGTTTTGTTTAAGTGAATTTAAATTATATATTTTTTAAGATTGTCAGCATCCCCACAAGGACCCTGGTCCTAATAGATCCCACTGGCAATGAGGACTATTATAGAAGAAAAGTTCTCTGCAACTGGAAGTATTTATGATTTTAAAGTAATGATTTACAAGAAGAACATGTGGCAGATGGCAAACTGATTCTGTTTTAACCAGTAACTTTCTGAAGAGAATGGAGAGGTCTGCAGAGTCATGGCAGGTGCAGACTCTGCAGCATCACAAACAGCAGGACTCGAGTAGCTGCGGAGTTTTGGTGATGAGGGTATTAAAGCCATTCTATTTTGTTCATTGGTTTGAAAAGCTGACAAGATGTATAATTTACACACATTACTTTCCTTTGTGCTTTTTTTTTATTTTTTATTTTTTAACTTGGTGACTACCTATGTAAATGTGTACAAAAACTATCTATCTAGAGAACTACATCTTGACTAGTGAAGCAAGGGAGGTACTGACCACAGCTGACGCTGTAAAGCAGTACAGAAGGCAGATAGCCTGTAGCCTGCTAGAAAATAGGGGTAAGTATGAAAATGCTTGTATAGTTATGAGCTACAATTTTGTAACTACAACAACAATTATATAAAGTTGATGAAATACTTGTCTTTCCGAAGACTTGTCCATATGGTCATGGGTACCATACATGCTTTTTATATTTCGGATCATGTAGATCCGAAATGTAGAAATGTATAAACAGCAGCTATTAATAAAGGAATGATGCAATGAGGCAATGATGCCTACAATCATGTCAATAGACACATAAAAATTAAGTGGTCTTAATTTTTTTCTAGGCAATGTAGAAGATATATAAGACATATAAGAATTCATCTAAAAGCAGTAAGTATTTGAAAGTGCTAAATAAATCTTCTTTAAGTAGACATTTTTAGTTTCCTAATTGTATTGTTTTTATATGTATATATTTTTGTCTCTCTAGGTGCAGTGTGGGACATGTCTTCGATTGGCCCATTTCGAATGTGTCAAATATACAGATACACACAGATTATACTTGTAGTAAATGTTCGTAGTTTGTAAATTTATTGAAAATTCATGTAAAGAGTAGTGTAGTTTTGTTTTAAATATTTAGAATTGGAACATGGAAATAGTTGAATTTTAGTTTTTGAGAAATAGTTAAAATAGTGTAGAGGGTGTAAATGTTGTGTAATAACTAGATATATTTTTTAGAATTAGTATTTTTAGAATTAGTTTTTGAGAGCTTTGTAGATTTTGATAATGTAAATAGTGTAGAGGAGTAAATGTGTAAATAGTTAATGTGTAATGTATAAATATTTTTATTTAATTGTTAAATTAAAATACTAATGTTTACTAGTAATTTGAGTACATCTGTGTAAAACCTTACACAAGTGAGCTTCATTTGTATAACAGAACATGGTTACATAAAAGCATATTTTGACGGGATTTCAACTGTCAGAACATCCTACCTGCACTTACTAATGTGGAAGCATATTATAATGGGGTAATTTTAACTGTCAGAACGGCCTACCTGCATATATCAATGTGGAAGCATATTCTGATGGGGTAATTAAAACTGTCAAAACGTCCTACCTGCATATATCAATGTGGAAGCATATTCTGATGGGGTAATTTTAACTGTCAGAACGTCCTACCTGCACTTACTAATGTGGGAGCATATTCTGATGGGGTAATTTTAACTGTCTGAACGTCCTATCTGCATATATTAATGTGGAAGCATATTCTGATGGGGTAAATTTAACTGTCAGAACGTCCTACCTGCACTTACTAATGTGGAAGCACATTCTGATGGGGTCATTTTAAATGTCAGAATGTCCTACCTGCATATATCAATGTGGAAGCATATTCTGATGGGGTAATTTTAACTGTCAGAATGTCCTACCTACACTTAGTAATGTGGGAGCATATTCTGATGGGGTAATTTTAACTGTCTGAACGTCCTATCTGCATATATCAATGTGGAAGCATATTCTGATGGGGTAATTTTAACTGTGGGAACGTCCTACCTGCACTTACTAATGTGGAAGCATATTCTGATGGGGTCATTTTAAATGTCAGAATATCCTACCTGCATATATCAATGTGGAAGCATATTCTGATGGGGAAATTTTAACCGTCAGAATGTCCTACCTACACTTACTAATGTGGGAGCATATTCTGATGGGGTAATTTTAACTGTCTGAACGTCCTATCTGCATATATTAATGTGGAAGCATATTCTGATGGGGTAATTTAACTATCAGAACGTCCTACCTACACTTAATTAATTACACGTAATTTTAACTATCTGAACGGCTTACCTGCCTGGACACTTATCCCCCCACCGCCCCCGCTTCCCCCTCACCAGAGCCATCTCCACCCTTTCATATTAATGAGGCAGATGTGAAGAAGCAGTTCAAAAGGATGAATGCCCGGAAGGCATCTGGCCCAGACGGTGTCTCTCCTGCCAAGACACTGCGCTAACGAGCTGGCCCCGGTGGTTACGAGCATCTTCAACTCTTCACTGCAGGCTTGTCATGTGCCTGCCTGCTTCAAAACCTCCACCATTGTTCCTGTCCCCAAGAAGCCAAGGATCACTGGACTCAATGACTGCAGACCTGTGGCTCTGACATCTGTGGTCATGAAGTCATTGGAGCGCCTGGTTCTGCCCCACCTCAAGACCCTCACGGCCCCCCTCCTAGACCCCCTGCAGTTCGCCTACAGAGCCAACAGATCTGTAGATGATTCCATCAACATGGCTCTACACTTCCCCCTGCAGCATCTGGACTCCCTTGGAACCTACGCCAGCATCCTGTTTGTGGACTTCAGCTCTGCCTTTAACACCATCCGCCCAGACCTCCTCCAAGGCAAGCTGTCCCAGATGAACGTGCCTGATCCTCTCTGCAGGTGGATCACTGACTTCCTGACGGACAGGAAGCAGCACGTGAGGCTGGTGAAGAATGTCTCGGACTCCCGGACCATCAGCACCGGCTCTCCCCAAGGCTGTGTTCTTTCTCCTCTGCTCTTCTTCCTGTACACCAACTGCTGCACCTCCTTCCACCAGTCTGTCAAGCTCATCAAGTTTGCAGACGACACCACGGTCATTGGACTCATCTCGGACGGGGATGAGTCTGCCTACAGGACGGAGGTTGACCGTCTGGTGTCCTGGTGCAGCCAGAACAACCTGGTGCTGAACGCCCAGAAGACAGTGGAGATCATTGTGGACTTTAGGAAGCACACAGCCCCACTCCCCCCACCATCCTGACCGACACCCCAATAACCACTGTGGACTCATTCCGCTTCCTGGGGACCACCATCACCCAGGACCTCAAATGGGAGCCCGCCATCACCTCCGCCATAAAGAAGGCCCAGCAGAGGATGTACTTCCTGAGGCAGCTGAAGAGATTCAATCTGCCAACACGGACAATAATGCAGTTCTACACGGCCATCGTGGAGTCCATCCTCACCTCCTCCATCACCGTGTGGTCTGCTGGAGCCACAACCAGGAACAAACAGAGACTGCAGCGTGTTGTGCGCTCTGCTGAGAAGGTGATTGGTTGCAGCCTTCCATCTCTTCAGGACCTGTACACCTCTGCACTTACTTATGTGGAATCATATTCTGATGGGGTAATTTTAACTGTCAGAACATCCTACCTGCACTTACTAATGTGGAAGCATATTCTGATGGTTAATTTTAAGTATCAGAACGTCCTACCTCCTTATATCAATGTGGAAGCATATTCTGATGGGGTAATATTAACTGTCAGAATGTCCTACCTTGAGTTGTTAAGGGGCAGATATCATAAGCTTATGCTTCTTTCTGTTCCCTTTTCATTCATGAGTTATAATTGCATAGATGCAATTGCAAATCTGTTATTTTTTGTTTTGTTTTAATGAATTAAATAAAGAAAGAAAAGAAAGAAAAAGAAGAAGGCTCCATCCCTTTAGAATAACTAACGTTTGGTAGGCTCGTGTAAAATACAGTTCCACTTTTACTTGAGTCATTTCTTGAAGTTCTACTTAGGAAGAGCAATCATAAACACCTATAGTGTCATCCCAGTGTCATAGCATGGACAGATCCACGTGTACAGCACTTGTCCTCCACACTCCACACTGTAGGGGGCGGTAAAAGCACATCTCAGGTGTTGACATTAAAATGAAAAGAAGAAGCGCAGAGCACTTCCGCATCACACGTGTGCGTGGACAGTACTGGTGTGTGTGTGTGGAGTGCAGGGTGATCCGTGTGAGGACTGCGCGTGTTTTTCCACACTGATCCAAATATTGTGAAGCTCTGAAAATCAGACCCGCCTGAAGTGACCTGCGCGGAGCCCTCTGGTGCTGACCTCAGGATGCTGGAGCAGTGGGGCCTGATCGGGACCCTCCAGGACGATGACCTGAGCCCGGAGGAACCCAACTCCGAGTCCGACTGTGAGGTGCGTGAGAGGGGTAGAAGTATGTGTTTACACAAACACAACCGTGACAAGTGTTCAAGAGTGCCACATATCAGAAGCCCATCCATCCAGTCCGTTACCAGTGCATACAGTTGTGTCCTCGGGCAAGACACTTCCTCAGCTTGTGTGCTGTGTGAATTGTTGGTGTTGGTTGGTCGCTGATGGTGACATCTTGGCTTCAGTCAGTCTGCTGTTGTGAGAAATGACCACATCAGACTGATGTACGTGTACTTCAAAAGGAAAGATAAAAGGAGAAGTTCAATTTGTCAACTGGACAAAGTTTGTTTGGTTGAAAACCTTTCGCCGCTCATCCGAGAGACTTCTTTAGTTCTGGTTCTAGTGCTGGTTAGTCCCTGTTTATATCTAGCTGCAGGGAGGAGCTCACTACACTAAAATCATTCTGAAACTATCTCAGCTAATTTGTATCTTTTGTTTCCCTGGCGTCTCGTTTAGCATCTCTGTTTAGCCCTATGAGGAGCTCACTGCTCTGAAATAGCTCTGAAACTATCCCCTCATTTGTTCCTTTTGTTATTCGAATATTTAGCATCTCTATTCAGACTACAGGCCGTCTCCACCCTTCTGTCCCTGCCTCGTCTGCCCTAATGTTTTTTTCCCCGTCTGTTATGACTTGGTTTTAAGAATCGAATTATAAATGGGAGACAAGTTGTGTCTAACTCCCCCATTTCTGTTTAACGACGGATTCTCTGCAGCTAGATATAAACAGCGACTAACCAGTACTAGAACCAGAACTGAAGAAGTCTCTCAGATGAGCGGCGAAACGTCTTCAACCAAACAAACTTTGTCCAGTTGACAAATTGAACTTCTCCTTTTATCATGGATTCTACCTGGACGACTGAGGGACTTTTCACGCTTCAAAAGGAAAGTTATGTACATGTAGTGTTTGTGTGACCTCAGGAGGAGCCCATTGTGCTGAACCGTAAGAAGAAGCAGACCAAGCGCAGCCATGGGGCCGGGGACTTTAACGCAGACTTTGAGTTTGGAGAAAGGGATGTGGGCGACACAGAGCAGCCCTGGCTCCCACAGGACGTCCTCAGCCAGATTAAGACCAAGGTGAGAGAGGGGTACACCATGGGGTGCTCAGTATGTGACTAGTAATGTCTCATCTTTGTCTATTTAAGCAACTGCTCTGTAAACGAAATACAAAGGAAATGGCTCAAAGTCTGCAGATCATGTTTCTAGGCAAAAGTGTGGCAGTGTGACCACCAGTGTTGGGCAAGTTACTCAAAAACTGTAATGCACTACTTATTACTTGTTACTGTCATTTTAAAGTAATGCCTTACATTACAATATTACTCTAAATAAAAAGTAAGGCATTACACTACTTTTGCATTACTTTAGTTACTCTCGCCAAAATGACCGGAAATAAGGATTTGGCAATCTACAGTGCAAATCTCTCATGTGTCATGACTTTCACCTGCCATCCATAATTTCGTGGTGCTATGGCACCTCTGCAAGTGCTTCGTCAAATTGCTTGTACTGCATTTCGATGTGGAAAGAGGTTTGGGATTCACACACAGTGTGCATTTAACTAAAATGTTCTTGGAGTCCTTATTTTGAACGAAGTGAAAGTAGTGGGCGTATGCCCATCTTGAAAAGGATCTAGCACTATCCGATTCTTCTGGTTCTGTCATCCTTTGTCAGTCTGCCAGTTCGAGATGAAGTAAAAGGAAATGGAATGGTCTGCGTGGACTTTTATATCACTAGCTGATCCCGCGGTACTTTGTATGAAATGTAATGTTCTGCGCAGACTCAGATTCAGTAGCTGATCTCGCCGTGATCCGCGAACTTTGTATGAAGAAAACGCAAAACCCACAAAAACAAAGCAGGTTAAAAATGCATTGTAATGTGCGTTACTGGCATTGTAACGAGTAATATATTACAGATTTTCTTCCCTGTAATGCGTTACATTACTGCGTTACACCAAAAAGTAATGCATTACAGTAATTAATTTCTTTTGTAACGAGTTACTCCCAACACTGGTGACCACTCAGCCAAGAGGCTTCTTGAGTTCAGTTGAGACTGAAGAGTTTTGTCTTTTTGTGTGTGTGTGGTGCAGAGGACGCCCACCAGCCTGGACCAGAAGATTGAGCAGGTCCGCAAGAGGAGGAAGGCCCAGGTAAGAGGAGAATATCAAACAACAAAATGTGATTTGGCTCCAAAAATCATCCATGTGCTGTGTATGCCTTAGCCCTGCCTCATCACGTACAAATCATAACATAAACCTGTTTCAGGAGAAGGGCTCCACTGAGGCTTCTCTGGAGGTCAAACTGGACCCAGAGGCCGGACAGAGCCAGGACTGTGCAGAAGCTTCTACTGGGATGCAGCACTCAGACACTTCAGAGGAGGATGAGGAATCCGAGGCCGAGTTCAGCTCTGGAGAAGAAGCAATCCTCACAAAATCTGGTCTGAAACTTTGAGCTTTTATCTGCTGTTTTGTTAGATCCTCCTCTTGTGTGTGTGTGTGTGTGTGTGTGTGAGAGAGTGTGTGAGTGTGAGTGTGAGTGTGTGTGTGTGTGTGAGAGAGAGAGAGTGTGTGTGAGAGAGTGTGAGAGAGTGTGTGTGTGTGTGTGTGTGTGTGTGAGAGAGTGTGAGAGAGAGTGTGTGTGTGTGTGAGAGAGTGTGTGTGTGTGAGAGAGAGTGTGAGAGAGTGTGAGAGAGTGTGTGTGAGAGAGAGAGTGTGTGTGAGAGAGTGTGTGAGTGTGAGTGTGAGTGTGTGTGTGTGAGTGTGAGTGTGAGAGAGACTTGGAGCTGATCTGGATACAAACAAAAGACATTGTAACTTATGCATTCCGAGCATCCTAATTATTCACCACAAACTCTTAAAGAACAGTGGAGTTTTGCTGTTATGGTTAAGCTAACTACTAGCAAGACCGTAACATCCTTTCTAATAAGATGCAGAGAACCTGTGGACTTGTTTTGACCTCAAGAGCTGCTTTTACAATATATCTACTGGGGCAAGTCCGCTCAATTACATGGGAAAACAGTAGGTACCTTTTGAAACTGTAGGATTATCATCCATGTTCTTCTACACTGCTCAAAAATGTCTTCGGAACAAAAAGATGCCACCTTTTTAAATGGAAATGAACAACAGGCGCACTAGAGTGGCAACAATGAGACAACCCCTTAAACAGGACCAGTTTTGGATGTGGAGGACATTTTATGTTTCTCCCTCTTCATCTTTTTGTCTGGTTTTCCACTAGTGCTGGCTTTGTCTCGAGTTCTCCTCACTTCTGGGAGTCTGAGACAGTTTCTTAACCCTACAGAAGTTTGTCCACCTTCTCCTGGATGGCAGGCAGATCTGGGCGTGCCGTTGTAAGGAGATTTAATGTGTCTCTCAGCACAATCTCCAGAACATGGAGATTTCAGGAGACGTAGGTTTTATTTTTATTTCATTTATTTATTCAACCCATCAGCAGGACCCATATCTGCTCCTTTGTGCAGGGAGGAACAGGTTGAGCTCTACCCGTGCCCTGCAGAATGACCTCCATTATTCACTGGTGTGAATGTCTCTGCCCAAACAATCAAACAGACTTCATGAGGGTGGCTTGAGAGCACCACGTCCTATAGTGGGCCCTGTGCTCACCGTGTCGCACCGTGGAACTCTATTGGCATTTTCTAGACGACAGCAGAATTGCCAAGTCCTCCTAGTGCCCTGTACATTTCACAAATGAGAGCAGGTTCACCTTGAACACCTGTGATAGACATGAAAGAGAATGGAGAAGATGGGAACTCTCTGCTGCCTGCAACATGGTTCAGCATGAGTGGTTTGGTGATGGGTCAGTGATGGTCTGGGGAGGCATATCTATGCAGACCTCTGCCGGCTAGAAAATGACAGTCTGACTGCCATGAGGTGAGGTACCTGGATGAAATCCTTGAACCCATTGTCAGACTGTACGCTGCTGCAGTAGGTCCTTGGTTCCTCCTGATGCAAGGCAATGCCCGGCCTCATGTGGCAAGAGTCTGCAGGCAGAACCTGCAGGATGAAGATACTGATACAGTTGAATGGCCCTTATGATCACCTGACTTAAGCCTGATGGAACACTTCTGGGACATTATGTTTGGGCCCATCAGACGCCTCCAGGTTGCTCCTCAGACTCTACAGGAGCTCAGTGATACCCATACACAGATCCCACAAGACACCATCCGTCCATCCGTCATCTCATTAGGAGGATGCCATGACCTTGTCAAACATGCATACAAGCACATGGGGGCCACACGGGATGCTGAGAAGCATTTTGAGTTGCAGAAATAAAATTTTGGCAAAATGGACTAGCCTGCCATATTATTTCACGTTGATTTTCAGGGTGTTTATACAGTAAAATTAGGCCCTCTGTGGCTAAATTTTTTTTATTTCCATTGGCATCTTTCCATTCCATTGGCATTTTTGTTTCTAGACATTTTCCTATCTATATGTTTATATATTTCCAGTATTTTTTTTCCACATTGAGCTCTGATGTGTTCCTTTAAATTTTTTGAGCAGTAGAGTTTTCTCCACGCATCAATGACCACCAATTCACAAAATTTTATTCTTTCAGTTTGAAGTGCTGTTTAAAATAATAAAAAGGGGAGAGTAGAGTAGAGGAGTTGCTCTCGAGTGACATTACACTTCCATGATAAAAGGAGAAGTTCAATTTGTCAACTGGACAAAGTTTGTTTGGTCGAAAACGTTACGCCGCTCATCCGAGAGGCTTCTTCAGTTCTGGTTGTAGTGCTGGTTAGACCCTGTTTATATCTAGCTGCAGGGAGGAGCTCACCACACTGAAATTGTTCTGAAACTATCTCAACTAATCTGTATCTTTTGTTTCTCTGGCGTCTCGTTTAGCATCTCTATTCAGCCCTAGGAGGAGCTCACTGCACTGAAATAGCTCTGAAACTATCTCAACTCATTTGTTCCTTTTTGTTATTCGAATTTCTCTGGCGTATAGTTTAGCATCTCTATTCAGACTAACGACCGTCTCCACCCCTCTGTCCCTGACATGTCTGCCCTAATGTTTCTTTCGTCTGTTCTGACTTGGTTTAAGAATCGAATTATAAATGGGAGACAAGTTATGTCTAACTCCCCCATTTCTGTTTAACGACGGATTCTCTTTGACAAAAATTGCCTCTTTAACTCCCCTCTCAAACCAGTTCTTTTCCCTCGCTAAGATCTGAACCTCACTGTCCTCAAACGAATGGCCCGTGGCTTCTAGGTGAAGATGTACGGCAGAAGACGGTCCACTCTGGCACGCCCGTCTGTGTTGGTACATCCTCTTGTGAAGTGGCTGTTTTGTTTCTCCAATATAGCGCTCACTGCAGTCTTCACTACACTGAATGGAGTAGACCACATTGCTTTGTTTGTGGCTCGGTGTTTTGTCCTTTGGGTGGACGAGTTTTTGTCTTAAAGTGTTTGTGGGTTTGAAATAAACTGGGATTTCATATTGTCTGAAAATCCTCTGTAGTTTTTCCGAAACGCCGGCCAGGTACGGAATCGCTACACCTTTCCTCCTGGGTTCGGATTCTCTGTTGTCTTGTTTCTTGCCCTTGTCTCTCTTGGTTTTGTTGACAGCCCCCACACACGGACCAATACCTGCTTTTTGATTCACACCACCCACTGCAGCACAAACTGGGTGTTATTCGGACATTACAACACAGGGCCCAAGTGGTTCCCACAAGTACAGAGGGTAAGGAGAAAGAAGAACAACATGTGCAGGAAGCCCTCTCTGTTTGTGGATATCCTAAATGGGCCAAAATCCCAGTTTATTTCAAACCCACAAACACTTTAAGACAAAAACTCGTCCACCCAAAGGACAAAACACCGAGCCACAAACAAAGCAATGTGGTCTACTCCATTCAGTGTAGTGAAGCCTGCAGTGAGCGCTACATTGGAGAAACAAAACAGCCACTTCACAAGAGGATGTACCAACACAGACGGGCGTGCCAGAGTGGACCGTCATCTGCCATACATCTTCACCTATAAGCCACGGGCCATTCGTTTGAGGACAGTGAGGTTCAGATCTTAGCCAGGGAAAAGAAGAAGAGGGGAGTTAAAAAGGCAATTTTTGTCAAAAAAGAGAATCCGTCGTTAAACAGAAATGGGGGAGTTGGACATAACTTGTCTCCCATTTATAATTCGATTCTTAAACCAAGTCAGAACAGACGAAAGAAACATTAGGGCAGACATGTCAGGGACAGAGGGGTTGAGACGGTCGTTAGTCCGAATAGAGATGCTAAACTATACGCCAGAGAAATTCGAATAACAAAAAGGAACAAATGAGTTGAGATAGTTTCAGAGCTATTTCAGTGCAGTGAGCTCCTCCTAGGGCTGAATAGAGATGCTAAACGAGACGCCAGAGAAACAAAAGATACAGATTAGTTGAAATAGTTTCAGAACGATTTCAGTGTAGTGCGCTCCTCCCTGCAGCTAGATATAAACAGGGTCTAACCAGCACTAGAACCAGAACTGAAGAAGCCTCTCGGATGGGCGGCGAAACGTTTTCAACCAAACAAACTTTGTCCAGTTGACAAATTGAACTTCTTCTTTTATCATGGATTCTACCTGGACGACTGAGGGACTTTTCCTGCATTACACTTCCATCACACTTCAAATCAGACGCTCTGTGGGCATCATGTTTAGTGACTGCTTTGCCTGAGGTAGTAAAGTATTCGGTCTGAGGTGGTACCACCAAAAGTGCTCAAAAACCTGAATATCTCTCTCCAGGCTTTGTAAATGTTATGGTGATGTGTTTGTGCAGACACTCTGAAAGACAAGGAGCGCAAAGGGAAGAGGAGAAGGACTGAGGACGAGGTGAGCGGGTGCAGGTGAACACGGGGCTGGATCTGTGTCGACACCTGTGTAACTGTGTGTATGTGTTCAGTCTGCGCAGGTCTTTGAGGACGCCTCGGAGTATGATCCCTTTCTGACCTTCAGTGACATGAATCTGTCGAGACCCATCCTGAAGGTGAGTGGTGCTAACCCCGACTCTGTTCCTCCAGCAGGGCGCCACCTCCTCACTGTGTGTGTGTTTGTGTGTGTTTTCCAGGCCATCACTGCCATGGCGTTCCAGCATCCCACTCCCATCCAGAAGGCCTGCGTCCCTGTGGGGCTGCTGGGCCGAGACGTGTGTGCCTGCGCCGCCACAGGAACAGGTCTGTAGTCACACGCACATCCATACACACACACACACACAGCTCTGGGGAAAAAAGTAGACCACTGCAAAAATATCAGTTTTTCTGGTTTTATTACTTATAGGTTTGTGTTTGGGCAAAAGGAACATTTTTGTTTGAGTCTATAAACTACTGACAACATTTCCCCCAAATTCCAAATAAAAATATTATCGTTTAGAGCATTTATTTGCAGAAAATGACAAATGGTCAAAATAACAAAAAAGATCCATGTTTTCAGACCACAAACAATGCAAAGAAATAAGATCAAATTCATTTTGAAACAACATAATACTAATGTTTACACTTAAGAGTTCACAAATCAATATTTGGTGCAATAACCCTTATTTTTAATCACAGCTTTCATGTGTCTTGGCCTCCACAAGTCTTTCACATTGTTCTTGGGTCCTAGTTTAGACCTGGTTTAGTCCTAGTTAGATCTGGTTTAGTCCTAGTTAGACCTGCTTTCGTCTTGGTTCAGACCTGGTTTAGTCCTAGTTTAGTCCCCTTTTTAACCTGGTTTAGTCTTGGTTCAGACCTGGTTTAGTCCTAGTTTAGTCCTGGTTTAGTCCCCTTTTTAACCTGGTTTAGTCTTGGTTCAGACCTGGTTTAGTCCTAGTTTAGACCTGCTTTAGTCTTGGTTCAGACCTGGTTTAGTCCTGGTTTAGACCTTGTTTAGACCCCTTTTTAACCTGGTTTAGTCCTGGTTCATGCCTGCTTTAGTCTTGGTTCAGACCTGGTTTAGTCCTAGTTTAGACCTGGTTTAGTCCTAGTTTAGACCTGGTTTAGTCTTGGTTCAGACCTGGTTTAGTCCCAGTCTTTCACATTGTTCTTGGGTGACTTTATTCCACTCCTGGTGCAAGAACTGAAGTAGCTCAGCTTTTGTTTGTTAGAATTCAACAGACGCTGGAATGGAATGACTGTAATACATGTAGAGATGCTGATTTAAAAAAGAAAAAAGAAAAAGTATGTATGAAAAAAATAAGACCTCTGCGGTCTTATTTTTTCATACATACTTTTTCTTTGTGCTATTGTGGATTTTTTTTTTTGTTATTTTTTGTAGTGGAGAGCAATTGAAGGTTGAACAAGTAACTTCTACAACTGATTATAGACAAAGTAATTAGTGTTTCCTCTTTAATTTTTTCTTATTTTTTACAATATTGTACATTTAGATCATATTTTTGGGATAATCCTGCTTTATGGTTATTGTGTCAGAGGCATAAATTAAAACATTATTGTTCATTGTCTATTTTCTTTAGCAGTATATCATACTTAAAAATGTGTTACCATGAGAATAGGAGGAACAGTGTAAAACTGAGGTCTGTGGTCCTGCCCCTGAGTGATCTGTGTGTGCTCTTTTAGGGAAGACTGCTGCCTTCATGCTGCCCATACTGGAGCGTCTGCTGTACAAGCCCCGCAGTGCCCAGCTCACCCGCGTTCTGGTGCTCGTGCCCACCCGAGAGCTGGGCATCCAGGTGCACTCTGTTGCCCACAAGCTGGCCCAGTTCACCAGCATTACCACCTGCCTGGCTGTGGGTCAGTGCTCCAAGCTCTGTGGTCATGTTATCAGGTGCTCAGCGCTGGAAGACTAAAGTGTGTGTGTGTGTGCAGGCGGGTTGGACCTGAAGTCTCAGGAGGCCGCTCTGAGAGCGGGGCCGGATGTCCTGATCGCCACCCCAGGGCGCCTCATCGACCACCTGCATAACACACCCGGCTTCGAGCTCAGCCACATTGAGATCCTGGTGCTGGATGAGGCTGATAGGTAGTTTGGGTTCTTTACATCAGAATAACATTATTGATCTTTAATGGTATGAGTTCCTACAGAGGGATGGTTCTAACTGTGTCATGTGTGTGTGTGTCATAGGATGTTGGATGAATACTTCGAGGAACAAATGAAGGAGATCATCAGAATGTGCTCTCATAACAGACAGACGATGCTGTTCTCAGCCACTCTCACTGACCAGGTGCTCCACTAACTCTGTGCAGGGATGTGTATCTTTGCGTCCCAGCGTGTATCACAGGGCAGGTTAAACTTTATAAAACATCCTACCTGTCCGTGCTGCTCCTCGCCTTTTCACGCTCTCGCTCCTCCTGTTCATAGCGCACATAAGCTCCTCCTCAATGCCTCTGATTAGAAGAGCAAGACTAAGTGCAAAGCAAAAACAAATCAAAATGTATTATTTTTAGTCTTTTATTTGAAGGGACAATGTACAGAGACATTACGCTCATAAAACATGTACTGCACCAGATTATAGCTAAACGGCTAGTTTCCATCTGCAGTCCCTGAGGAACAATAATAAATTATGTATGTAATAAATTATGTAATTATGTATGTCTGTCTGTGACCTTTTGTATGATCTGTGTGTGACCTCTGACCCCTCTGTGTTCAGGTGAAGGACCTGGCTACAGTATCCCTGAAGAACCCAGTGAAGATCTTTGTGAACAGTAACACAGATGTGGCTCCGTTTCTACGGCAGGAATTTGTGAGGATCCGAGCCAATCGTGAGGGGGACCGGGAGGCTGTGGTGGCCGGTAAAGCACTTCTCAGCCTCTACTATAGAACTGTACTGTGAATGTGGATTGAATGCTTCAGGGCTTGGCCAGGGTTGGAAGTGGAGAAATTGGAAAAACTGGGACTAAGACCCAGACAGTGAGGGTCCAGGGCTGCTCAACCGGATTAGGCCCAGAACAGACCACCTTCCACCTTCAAAAACACAACTGATGAAACTATAGCTCAGCCATTATCTAGTCCTAGACCTTAGTGATGTTATGTAACAGCAGTAGTTATAAGTACTGTGTTTAAGAACAGGGTGAGGGTTAGGTGTGCTTTCCTTACACCAGTGGTGAGCATTGGGAACCTCTGCTCTGGTGCCCACAGCTCTGTTGACCAGGACCTTCCAGGACCATGTGATGCTTTTCACACAGACCCGGAAACAGGCCCACCGGCTGCACATCCTGCTGGGGCTGATGGGGCTGAAGGTAGGCGAACTCCATGGAGAGCTGAGCCAGACGCAGCGCCTGGAGAACCTCAGGTCTGATTTGTACCCTCAGGATCTTCTGATGTTTCTCCTGTGGATCTGAGAGGGAAGTCCTGATACTGTGCTCTGTTTCAGGAGGTTCAAAGATGATCAGGTGGATGTGCTGGTGGCCACAGATGTAGCAGCGCGAGGTCTGGACATTGATGGGGTCAAGACTGTGAGTATCTCCACATGTGACCCTTACTGTGGGCCTGCTTATTTGAGCTTTTATTAATGAATCCTAAACCCATTGCTTCTCATGTGGGCATTTTGTGTTCTGCAGGTGATAAACTTCACTATGCCTTCCACACTGAAGCACTACGTGCACAGAGTGGGGCGGACAGCCCGCGCAGGCCGCTCTGGGCGCTCGGTGTCTCTGGTGGGAGAAGCAGAGAGGAGGATGCTCAAGGAGGTCGTCAAGACGGCCAAGAATACGGTGAAGGCCCGTGTCTTGCCTCCAGGTACTTTCCAGGGGACATGAGGAGAGGAGATCTGTCGTGAAGAGCTTTCAGGAGGAGATCATGAGATCATTCACAGGGCTCATGTAGTTCTTGTTTCTTTCAGAGGTCATCCTCAAGTTCAGAGACCACATCCAGAAACTGGAGAAGGATGTGGAGGCTGTACTCAGACTGGAGCGAGAGGAGCGTGAGATGGCTGCGTCTGAGGCCAAGGTGAGGTCCTCCTGGTTGTACTTGCTCATGGACATTGTTGTGTGTGTTGTGCGGTTGTACCTGCTCATAAACACTGTGCTGATCGTTGTGTAGCTGTCGGTGGCCCACAAGCGTCTGGACGGCGGAGCCTGTGAGCCTCAGAGGGTGTGGTTTCAGACCCAACAGGAACGCAAGCAGAGCCGCAGTGAGTCTCATACACCTGCTACAGGATTTCTGTAGAGGAACGTGCTTCATTGTGTTTGATTGTTCACTGTTGATTATGACTTTCAACTGTAGTATTGAC
Organism: Paratrypauchen microcephalus; assembly: GCA_036785185.1. Classification (NCBI taxonomy): domain Eukaryota; kingdom Metazoa; phylum Chordata; class Actinopteri; order Gobiiformes; family Gobiidae; genus Paratrypauchen; species Paratrypauchen microcephalus. Next base: position 714,714 of record JAVJIX010000144.1, on the reverse strand, counting down.
AGGACTGTGCAGTATTGAAGTACTTTAGTAGATTTGCTTCATTTGTGCCCCTCCTTCCTCCCTGTGCGCCAGTGTCCAAGGCTCTGCAGGAGTTTGACCTGGCCCTCAGAGGAAAGAAGAAGAGGAAGCAGTTTTTGAAGGATGCCAAGAGAAAGGACATGTCTGTGAGTCACTGTGGGGGATTTTTCAATGCAAAAAGTGTTTTATTAACAGATTTAAATTATTCCAATTTGACATAATTCATATACATGTCCTCAGATATGAAGTAAAGAATTTCAAATAAACTTTTGTAGTGTAGTCTCACACACAATGTAATGTTACACTGAGTGTTGCTGAGACACTCAAGACACTTCCACAATATAAATGTTACTATTAACTGCCATGTGAATGTATGCACAGTGACACATATACAAACATGTTCTAGATATAAGGAACACTGTGATTGGTTTAACAGGTAGCCTCACTTAAAGGAAAGTTTTTTATAATTTGAGCCTTATTTCGGTAATAAAACAAGTTGTTTTACTCACCCATAGCACTTTGGTGTCATATGGAGCACTTCCAGAGATGTTTTAGATTTGCTTTAGCCTAGCGCGACTTCTAGCCATAGCTCGGGGCATATAATGTATTCCCCGAGCATGTAATATGCCCCGTGCGGTCTCCAAATAACACAAACTTTAGCACTTTTCAAATCATAGAAGCTCGATGTCTTAGTCTACGCTTTCGTTTGAGTCAAAAGTGGCCTGTAATCCGAGATTTAGCCATAGTTTACAGCTTTGCGTTTCATGTTTGGGTCCCGGGAGCTGAGAGCACACTCCGCACATGCGCACTGGTGTCCTCATATACTCGAAACTATGGCTAAATCTCGGATTACAGACCACTTTTGACCAAACGAAATCGTAGACTAAGACATTGAGCTTCTATCATTTGAAAAGTGCTAAAGTTTGTGTTATTTGGAGACCGCAAACATATGCCCCGAGAACTCACATTATGGAGATCGCAAATCTAAAACATCTCCGGAAGTGCTCCATATGACACCAAAGTGCTATGGGTGAGTAAAACGACTTGTTTTATTACCGAAATAAGGCTGATTGTAAAAAACGTTACTTTTCCTTTAAATCCTGCCCCTGCAGCCAGGTGTTAGAATTTTTATGTATTTTTGACCACAAATCTTCATATACATTTGCCAAAATTGGACTAGGCACAGGTACTATGTAAACCTCATACAGTTGTAGAGGAAAAAAAAGCTTAATGTAGTGTTTAGTTCCACATTAATATTGTACCTCTCCCCCTCTACATCTCCCTCACACAGGCTGAGGAGCGCACCCAATTCGAGATCCTGAAGGCCCAGATGTTTGCCGAACGCACAGCGAAGAGAGAACGCCGGCCCAAACGAGCCCGCGCCATGGATGAGGAGGAAGCAGCGCCCCCTCCAGGTAAGTCTACGCACAACTGCCTCTCTCATACCACACTAGGTCCTGTTCACTCATCTGTGTCTGACTCTAGGAGCCAAGCGCAAAGGAGGCAAGAAGTCTGTGTTTGACAAGGAGCTGACCAAAACGAGTGGCCACATGCTCAAGCAGTACAGAGCGGGGTCAGTATCATTTTATCTTAAAACATTCTACGATTTCTGTGGTTTTAAAGGAGAATTAATGCTTTTTTTAACAATCTGAGCCTTATTTCGGTAATAAAACAAGTTGTTTTACTCACCCATAGCACTTTGGTGTCATATGGAGCACTTCCAGAGATGTTTTAGATTAGCGATATCCGTTAACGTGAGTTCTCAGGGCATATGTTTGCGATCTCCAAATAACACAAACTTTAGCACTTTTCAAATCATAGAAGCTCAATGTCTTAGTCCACACTTTCGTTTGACTCAAAAGTGGCCTGTAATCCGAGATTTATCCATAATTTACAGCTTTGCGTTTCATGTTTGGGTCCCGGGAGCTGAGAGCGAAATAAGATGTAACTCCGCACATGTGCACTGGCATCCTCATCTACTCGAAACTTTGGATAAGGCTCAGATTGTAAACATTAATTCTCCTTTAAGTGCAAATGACGGGTTAGGCTACTCTTTTTACTAAAATCGTTAACGTTGTATTTAAAGTTAAACTAGAAATGTGTACTTTTTTTTCTTATTTTAATTTTACTTCCTGGTTCTACAGCAGATGTGCCCAGGTGGGTATCCAAAAATTGCACTGAAGTAGGAGTAAGGTTACTTTAAAATAGAGGTATAAAGTAGTGTTTGTTTGAGTAAGAAATTGCTCAAGTAACTGTTGGAAGTGAATGTAATTTGCATGAAAATATTTAAATTATGCACAAAATGTGAGCAGGACAGACACAAAAATTAGAAAATCAAATCAAACTGAATCTGATGGAGCGGTGCAAGACGTATAAATATTCAAGTAATTTCATATCAGCAGAAAGCCAACAACAAATTTAGAGTACTTCTACAGTATACAATATTTCTCAATTAAGTACATCAATTGAAATTTTACTCGAGTAGGAGTAAAAATATGCTGTTTGAACTGTGATCTGACACAGCTTTTTCCTTACCTACTTCTCTGGGTGCCCATTTTAGACCGACCTTCGCAGACCGGAAGCGCCTGGGTTTGAACCGCAAAACAGCCAATGGACACAGGTAGTGTCACCGTGGAGACTGTAGGCCTCATGCTGTCCAGTCATTCACTCACACTTGCTCTCTTCTCTTCCAGGAAAGAAGCCAGAGGAGCCAGGTACAAGTGTTCAAAATTTACCATTTACTTGAATGTTCCATCTTTGATGGTTCATTGGCCACAAATCACTAACAAAATACTTCCGGAATTGCTGAGTGTTTTAAAGGTTGTATAGAGGATTTTTAAGGAAGGAGAAGTCCAGCGACCGCGACCCCTCCCCTCCCCCACATCTCCCCAAGTACAAATGCCTCCTCCTGACACTGCTTGTTTACAGCCGGTGCAGCCAGAATTGCTGTAACTATACTGTACGTTTTCAAATGATAAGCAGAGGTTTCCTGTCCAGAAGTAATTGACAGTAGAGTCAGACTTTAGACCCTCTGCTTCAGTGCACGCCATTGCTGGACGGAATCACCTTAGTTTAGCTTCGGTCCTTTTCCCCTTCTCTTCTTCTTTCAGCGACCTCAAAATGGACTTTCTTTTACGGCTAAGAGGTAGTGGATTCTTGTTTGCCATCGCAACAGACTTTGTGCTCTGAGGAAGCTACAGTTGGGGAAAAAGTCACTAAGAACTGCTGCGTTGGTTGAGTAAACGGCGTCTTGCGTCTGTGGAATGCGTGAGAGGTGTACGTAAACTACGTAATCCCAGCACGCCGGCAAGTCGGATACACTAGAAGCACAGGGAGTTTGATGACAACCTAACAGCCAACAGATAATGAGGTAGCCTCGTTATCTTTAGGCTAATATTTATCTGGTCCCACCTCCACAGTTGATGTATTTTCTTTTCTTTTTGATCATAATTATAAGGCTGCTGCATCTCTAGAATGCCATCATTGACAATTTGAAACAGAAAAAAAATCCTCTATACAACCTTTTAACAACCATCACATCCTAATATTTAATACACGTTTTCCCTCCATCTCTTGACTTTGTACTAGCCCTACATTGTATTTTTGAAACATTTTTTTTAATTGGTGTCTTTTCAGGTTTAAGAAGAAGTGAACATGTAAAGATGTTACAACCACGGCCCCCTGAAAAATGGTGAATAAAACTTGAATAAAAAAAACAGCGGTCAGTGGTTTTAATGACCTGACACTGAACTGGACCTCCCCCTCCTGGTCACCAGACCGGATGCGCTTCAAATAACCAAAGTCTTTCTACAATGCCAGAAAATAGTATAATATAATGTGGTACAATCATGTAATACAAATAATAACCATGAACCAATAAAATTACTTTACCTTTTAACATAAATCTTATAATGAATTCTATAATCATAAATGTGTATAATTTTTAAATTCACAACAATTCAATTCACTTTCACAACCATTACTAAGGCATCTCTGCTGCTTCAGGATCTGTCCTTGAATCGCAGCAGACTCAACAAAAACCTGCTTCATATCGTCTGGTCAAAGCATCAGTTGTGACAATGACTAGAAAATTTGAATTTAAAATGATTGCTTTTTGGAGGGTTCTGTTCAGCCCATCAGAGCTGAGTAAGGGTCCTTCACAACGCTGCAGGCCACATGCACACTGAAAAAACATGGAAACCTTCTTTGCATCATTCTGTAGTCATTTCCTGTATGAAACAATTTAATGCGTCTGAAATCTGGGATTAAACCTTTTTTTTTCGCAACTGGTGACATTGCACTTTAAACAGACATGTGTTCTTAAAATTTAAGACCGTCACGTGAATGGCCAGTACCGCCAATATGGTAATTATGGTCATTTACACACGCCCCCATTCTTTCCAAAAAACTATCCAATTTCAAAGACAAAATTTATGCTTTTAAAGGAACCAATAGTTATCTGAAACATGGAGTGGCTTCTTCATGATGATCTCAAGTAGCACATTCTGCAAAAAATAAATCAAATTTTGGGGGGGGAAAAAAAGCTAATGTGACTCTCGTTTGCCCAGCCCGAGTTGTAGCGGCGTTTGCCGTGGCCGGTCATAAATGTATTTAAATTCATGGCACACAACTGTTCTGAGAACGAAAACCTCCCAAAAAACAAAGTGATACATACAGATGAAATTGCTAATGTGCACCTTCTGCCCCTGGCACCAGCACCCACTTTACTCACACACAGGCAAGACCATATGAACGTTTAATTCATATTCAGTTTTATTCATATGCACATGAAGCCCACACTTCAGTGAGCACAGAACCCTGCAGCATATGTACTTGTACAGCAGGTGCAGGTTAGAAAACAGTAACAAAGGACCACAACACAGAGCAGACTGAAGTGAAGACTGACCCCAAACTCAGACCTAGTCTGGCCAACCAGAATCACTGCCTTTATTCCAACATTAGAAATATGAAACAGTCAAGTTTCTCTCTGCAGAACTCAGGAGGCTGTAGGGGACACCACTTTGCTACACAACCGGGCCACGAGACCGGCCATCTGCAGAAGAGAGTTGACCCCCTCGGCCACTCGCACATGGGTGTAGCCGATCTCCTGCAACACACATACACAGCCGTGTTAAAGGTGACAGGAGGAGGCTGGAGAGATGTGACAAAACATGAGCTCATCCCCGTCATATGTGGTATTTGGTCAAATAGTGATTCACCATTTCTCTATTTAATGCATCTCTATGATCAAACAGCCACTTTTCCCCACCCACTCCTATTGGTCAGCCTTTGAGTGACAGCTGGATTTAGCCAATCAGTGAAGTGTTTTTCTCAGATGAAATAGATAAACTGCACAGGAAGAGATCGAATAAAAGAATCAGAACTGTCAGAAAATTCTGACACTTTTTTTTTTTTTAAGTTTTCACCATGTTATTTAAGCTTTAAACAGCCTGGTCCAGGACAAGTGACTCATGAGCACTTTAAAGGGCACATATTACGCCATTTTCTGATCCATGTTATAATATAGTTTCCTCATCACAAAAAACCTGGAGGTGTTATATGGGCAGAAATATGTGCCACCAGAAACTGAATTTGAATCACATAATTTGAAATTGCATTTTTTAATTTGAATCATTGCATTGAAAAATTGATTCTGAATAGTATCATTTGAAATTGAATTTATTAGTTTGTAACAGGAATCTAATAAAATTTGAAAATTCACTCTTTATATGCTCATGTTCAGTTCTCGAAATTCAAATTCAGTTTACTGTGACAAACATCCGGGTAATTTAAGGATGAAGGAAGAGCAATCGAGCTCAGATATACAGACTACAGGACCTTGTGATAGCCTATTGAAATAGTATATCGTATTTCTATGAGCGCAGGTGTTTGGTGCTGAAAAAAGACAGCCCAAACAGGCGGGTTGGAACAAGCGCCCCTTATGATGGCAGAATTTGGACCGGCCCTAGAGCTACGAGCTGCTAGCAACGAGCTGCAGTTTGTTTTTACTGGAGAGACGTGAGAGCTCTGAAACGAGTGAAACACGTCAACTGCTCTGTCCCAGGATTTGATGATGAAGAACAAAGTATGTTTTAGCTCCTTCATCCGAGCCTTTGAAACAGCCGTGGTTTAATTTTATCTTCTGTTGAAATGTGCTGACACAGTCACAGACACACATACAGCACAGTCTGTGCTGTATATGTTTGTCTGGCTTGTTACTGGTAGAAGTCTTTATCTGTTACACTTCAAATGAGGCTTTACCCGGTGAAAATAGACAAATTCATCTCTTGTAAACCTTTGGTTTTAGTATGTGAACTTATAACATTTTATTTTGAATATTATGCAGAAGTTGTAGCATTTTACTGATGAGATGTGCCTGTTAATTCTTCCTAAATCTGCACAGGCCCACTAAAGTTTCCCCCTCACACCTGATTCAGATCAGTGAGCTGTTAGCAGGTGACTGCAGGTTTGTTGCATTTGTAATGAGATTAATATGAGTTTTTGAGGTGTGTAAAATATACAGTGTGTAACCAAATAAATGATGTAATTTCATAATGGGTATATTGAAGTATTAATGTTGTTCACTACACATACTTCTATCTTCTTACAACTTGCACCTGGAGTATATACAAAGTAATAAATTGAGTACTAATTTGTCATTGTCTCTACACAGACCAGCACATCAACTCTGACCGGATGCTTAGGACCACACATTATGGTCATGAATGGCTATGCTAACAAGCCCTCACACAGAAACTAAATACAAATAGGTGTGATAGTTTCATAGTAATTTCATTGCAGTTAGCTCCTCCTTGCAGTTAGTTATAAGCAGTGTCCACCAGCACTCTAGCCAGAACTGAAGAAGCAGCTTGGATGAGCTGCAAAACTTATTCAACCAAACTATGACCAGTTGACAAATTTAATTTCTCCTTTTGCCAAAAACTCCAGATATGTTTTTGATGAGATAACATGCATTATGATTGAAGTACTGATGCCCACATCAAGTTAACATAACCCTGGCATCGCAGCTCAGTGATTGGTGGCCATGGGAGTACCTTGATGAACTCCAGCTTGAGGTACTCGGGCATGCTGTAGGTCTTGCACACTCTAAATACATTGCCGATGATGTCCTCAGGGGAGTAGCCCAGCCTCCACAACTGCTCCATGACGCGGTACGCCTCATCCACCTGACCCTGCACACAGTTTCCCAGCATGCCTTTCACCAGCAGGGGGTGGGGCTCGTCGCACACTTTGAACACGTTCTCACTGCTGATGAAGCCGAAGCCCGAGTGGGTGGACTGCAGGTTGTTCAGCGCCTGGTCCAGGGGAGGGAGAGCAAAGTTACTGTGCATGTTGGCGTGCATGATGCATGTTAGTCCCTCTTATGGGAACAAACAGTGGGTGTTTTTCAATTCCCAGGATCCTTCCTCCAAAGACCACTTTGTAGCACTCCTCCAGTCGGCTCCTCTGAAGAAGAACCAAGTGTTCTCGAGCGCACTTGGAATAGGCTCCGGAGGGAGTCATGAAAATGTGATTAATAAAGGCTGAGTGAATCGTCAGGCTGACCATTGATTAAATGCACAGCCTGACACATCTTCAGATGAAGATGTGATCCTCAGTCCTGTTCTTAAAAGGATTTTGCTCAGTGTGCTGCATTTGTTCTGACTGGAATTAATATGAGCTAATAATAGTGTTATCTGAAGCAATGTGGCTAAAATAGCTAAATATTTACTTTTTTTAAAATTGTGTAATGACTTATAAAAATACATTTTACTGCTTAAATAAAGTTCAGTAAAAAATGAATTTGTATTGCATTGTGGACAATTTCAAGCACTCTGAGGCAGCCAAGGATCCACCTGCGCAACCTTGGTAAAAGAGCCAAATGGAGGAGTCCAGCACAGAGGACATGAGGACTTTAGAGGAATAGGAACACCACTTTTTGGAGTCTGATGACGTGGATCTGCCCGAAGTGGTTCAGTGGCCGAGGATCCTGACAATTGGGAAGCAACCAACAGGTCCCCATGAGGTAAATACACATTGTATTGTTTTTAAAAAAGAACCCAAGAAGTTAAGGTCCCCATGATGTAAATCAGTGTTTCCCACAGCCACCACCACCAACAACCCTTCCCCCCAGTCACCACCTTCACGAACTAATTTTCTGTGGGAAATGCTGTAAATCCTTTATTATTAGATCAGCAATATTGTTTGAAGTTCAGATATGGGTTGAAGGCTAAGGTCAGGCTATGATTAAGGTTAGTCTCCAGGAAATTAAATTTGCATGTACGTATGTGTACCCATCTGATGTCCCCGTGTGTGTGTACCTGTCTCATGTCCCCTTGTGCGGTAAAGATAACTGCCTCCAGCCCGTCATCGGTCACACTCAGCCCCTCCTGTTGGACGACCTGCTGTAGGCGTGCGAGGATTTGGCCGTCACTCAGTTTGGAGTAGCGCAGCACGGCACAGCGCGACTGGATGGGCTCAATGATGCGGTCTGAGGCGTTACAGGCCAGAGCGAAACGTGTGGTTTTAGAGTAGATCTCCATGATGCGCCGCAGAGCCTGCTGGGCGCCGTCCGTCATGCTAAACACACACACACACACACATTTATCTAGTAGAATCATTTATCACACTGAAAATTGATCCTTTTCAGAGTAGTATTGTTTTATCGATTTTGATACTAACAAATACTCTGCACAGGTCAGATTCTAACACCACAATAATTAAAGACAAAACACTTTCTTTAGGCAATAGAATGTAATTTTCAACATTAAATAGTAGAATTTTCTTTTCTAATTCCATCCATCCATCTTCTTCTGCTTATTCAGGACCGGGTTGCGGGGGCAAGCAGGGACTTGCTTCACCTCCAGGGGGACGCCAAGTCATTCCCAGGCCAGCTGAGAGACATAATCCCTCCAGTGTCTCCTGGGTTTTCCCGTCCAGGAGGCATCCAGAACAGATGCCTGAGCCACCTCAGCTGCTCCTCTCGATGTGGAGGAGCAGCTGCTCTACTCCAAGCTCCTCCCGTGTCACTGAGCTCCTCGCCCCATCTCTAAGGGAGCCACTCTGCACACTTTCCACAGTGGTCCATGAGCGTATACTAGTCTATGTGCTCTACTTGCTCAGCTCAAGATTGTTCTAAAGACACTCAGGGAAGGTTCAATTCTGTCCTGTGAATGGGACTTTTTAGTATTGATACCTGTGAAAATTTTAGTGTCAATCCAGCTTTAGAAAAACCCTACATCACAAGCACGATAAATTCTATAGCAAAATTATAGCTATTGCAATATTGTCTAATGCAATGCCATAGGACATAGGCCTTGAACATTTAATGAAGATGAGGGCAGGTAAATCATATCATACAGTGAACTGAATCCAAACTGAATTTTCCTCTTGAAAAATATGTCATATCAACAGGGATGCCTGGGTTTGGACCCATGTGGAGAGTATGACACCACATTCAGCAATCTAAAAACTAACAATACTAAGATAAGAAATATATTAAAATGAAAGTGAGTCTAATAAAACATGTTAATGTGTCGTTTTCAGGGAATTGTGCATTTTTATTGTTTTAAAAATGCAAAATAAAGTAACATGGTGATCTAATATGTGATGTGTTTATTAAAATTAATTTCATTTTTGAGTATTGGATTCTCATATTGTGGACTGGAATCCCACTTCTCATCTCAATATAGCAGTGATGTATTTCAATAAATGTCTCCTCTGCAATAAGCCTCATGACCTCATCTTCCTCATTCTCAGCCACCTGACCTGTCAGCCTCGTCCAGGATGATGATCTTGTGTCGTCCTTTGGGGAGGGTCACCTTTTGTTGAGCAAACATCTTGATTTTATTTCGAACCACGTCAATACCTCTGCAACAGAATATAAAGATACAAATGTTAGGTCTGTCCCCTGTGTATGCCCAGCCCTCCCTTTATACCACTGTGCTAGTCCCTGGGTCAGACCTGTCATTGGAGGCATTCAGTTCCAGCACTGCGTCCTTCATGGAGGCTCCCAGCAGGGCCCGGGCCAGGCACAGGATACTGGTGGTTTTCCCGGTGCCAGGAGGCCCTGGGGAACACAGAGCACATGAAGAGCTCAATGTGTCATCGGATCATAAAGCAAACTTTGTAATGGCTGAGCCAAACAAACAAACAAACAAAGCAAAGTGCACTTCGTGTTGCATGACTATACCCTCTTCTACTAAAGTGACAAGTAACTGCCCTTGGCACGCACGTGAGTGGCCTGGGAGCTAAAGTTGATCGGACAAACTATCCCCGTGTTCCCGGGAGTGCACAAGTCCCACCTGCGATAATGATGTTCGGCACGTTGCCCTCTCGGGCGAACACCTCCAGGCGGCTCACCGTCTCCTCGTTCCCCACGATATCACACAGTTTGAGCGGCCGGTACTTCTCCACCCAGGGCAGCTCGTACGCGCCCGCGGCTCTCCCGGGGGCCGCGCTGCTGCTGGATGCGGTGAGGGGCTCCTGCTCCATAACAGCCTCCATGTTTAGCGCGTTTTTCTGCTTCTGCTGCTCAGAGCATCCTGTACACTCATCCTCTGTGGCTCACTGGCGCCTCCAGCTGGAGACAAAGGGTGGTGCACCACTATCAGCACTATGAGTACATTACAGTTCAGGTACAGCTAGGCTCTAGGCTAGAGATCCTGTTTGTGACCCTACTGCTGCCCCAAAGTCTAAACTAATGCAAAACAAACACGCAATAGCCTAATTACATAAGCTTTAGACTGACTAGTTGCAAATGGGTCCAAATCTATCCTTAGGTGTACCACTGCAGTGTAGCTATAGTCCAGACAGACAAAAAACTGCTGATCACACAAAATTCATCAGTGATGAGAAAAGGCCAACCCGTGTCCCAGGCCTAATGATGGGGGGTGTTCAGAGCCCATAGTGTTCAGGGCCCAACCTTTTTTGTCTTGTGTACCCCCTGAGCCTTTTTGTCACACCTCGAGTACCCCTCACTCATACGTGTTGATAATTCTCCAAAAGTAGAACGTGACACAACGGATTATTAAATTAAAATCATTTTATTTCATCTCCTTAATTTGAAATTTTAATTCTCAGGCATTTTCTCTCTTTTCTTTAACTCAAATTTACTCACATTATAATAAAAAAAAATAAAAATAAAAAATACCCCTCCACCTGGCAGTGACACTGCCGAGTACCCCCTGCAGTGTGCTTGCGTACCCCTAGGGGTACTTGTACCCCTGGTTGGGAAACACTGGCCTATAGTGTTCAGAGCCTATAGCAGGGGTGTCAGGGGGGCCAGATCCGGCCCTCCAAGACCTTTAATCTGGCCCTCAGCTGATTTTCTATTAGAATATTTTAAATATATTATAATTTTCTATTAACTCTCCTGTCGTGTTCAGGTCAAATCTGACTGTTTTACAACTTATAATGCTCATAAATATTATGTTTTAAATCTGATTACCTCAAAACCTTATGATATCCTCCACACTGTGTACTTGAACATATAAAAGTGATGATCACCTGTTTCATTCAATTTTGAGTGTTTTAATCAACCTTGTTACACCTGTGGTGTTCCCGGTCAAAAGTGACCGCCATAGGAAATGAATGGGTATCCAGAGTAAATTCATTCAACATACAGAAAACATCCCCATACACACTGCCCTAACACACACACACGCACACACACGCACGCACACACTCACTCACTCACTCATTCACACACACACACTCACTCATTCACACACACACACACACACTCACACACACACACACACACACACGTGCTAGAAGACTCTGGCGTAGCTGCCATTACGCCTCTCCGTTTATCAAATGATCACGTGTAGACCATGACACCTTTCACGGACCAAAATCTTACTATGCCCTGAAGAAACTAGTTCTTTATAAAATGCCTCAGCATGATAAATTAACAGGATTTTTACTGTAAGCTTAACATAACGCTTTCTTTTTTATGATCTGGAGATTGTGTAGTTTGGAGACGGTGGAGCGGTATTCAATTTCTGAAAGACTTCGTGGCTCACCTTGCGGCCTAAGAGTTGTGTTCGTGAAACATGGTTCAACAACAGCATCCCCGTCGGCGCCAAACAACTCGACCAGGCAGACAGATCACTGCTTAAATGACACGTTTGAGTTTTATTATGCTCCACATTGTGTTTTACCTATTCGCATTATATACAAGCCTTTTGTACTTTTGCTACAGGTATATGTGATGTTTTAGTCATGGTGTTAAGAAGTGAACTTTATTGATCTCACACTGGAGAAATTCTTCTCTGCATTTTAACCCATCCTATATATATATACACATATATTAGGAGCAGTGGGCAGCACACACCAGGGCGCCCGGGGACCATCTCCATGATCTTCTTGCTTCGGCTTGGTCAGGACCTAAGCTGGAGTACCTATGGTGCATGTTTTTTTGGGTTGGTGGGGGAAACCGGAGTGCCCGGAGGAAACCCACCCAGACACGGGGAGAACATGCAAACTCCACACAGAAAGGCTTGGGCGACCCGGGGATCGAACCCAGACCATGCATGCAAACGCCACACAGAACACACACGGAAAGGTCTGGGCGACCCGGGGATCGAACCCGGAACCTTCTTGCTGTGAAGCAAGAGCGCTAACCACTCTGCTACCGTGCCGCCAGTGTCAAAGCTACGTCATTACTGAATGCGCGCGCAGTTCTGACTCAAAAAAAGCCACTGCTGCCATAAAACCCCCAGCGAAGATATAGAAGAGAAGAACTCAAATAAAGAGAAACAGATGGAATAAATGATAGTTCATACCATTCAAGTGACATACACACAAGTGAACACCTGCTGCTTGTTTAGGGTAATTTGCCCAGGTGTTGAATAGTGTTTAATCATGCTGATTAACTAGCAAGCACAGGACACCGCAAAGCTCACAGACATATTAACCGGGTAACCTCTACGACAGACACATGTAAACGAACACGAATAACTTTGTTAAAATGCATGATAAGTTTTCGCATGACCATCATAAATGGCATTTGACATGACTGAGATCACATCTGTGACTCGTGAATTAAGTCGTAGTATGTTACTTACCCCGCAACGCAAGTGCAGTTGGCGGTCAGAATGTAGCTTGTTGATGATAGCCCAAGCATTGTACACGGTCGTATGTGTGGTGAGCTCCCTAGGGCTGTCTTTGTTTTTTTTGATTTTTTTTCTTTGAACTTTTTAGATTTTTTTGGTTTTTCCCCTCCTTTCAGTTGTTAGTTCACCTCCTCCCGGTATCCCGGCTGAGGGGGGGATGCTTTCTCTTTTCCCCGCGAGCTTTGCTCACCCCCGGGCGGACGGCGCAATGTCAGCCCCCACGGGGCCCCAGGCCGCGGCGGAGAAGCCGACTGGGAAAGCCGGTAGTAGGAAGGAAGATACTACAGAGAAACTCCCCATCGATATCATGGTATTTTACCTCCTGTACATGGCCACACACGGCAAACTGGTAGGCATCCATGGATCCATGCACTTGTCTCTCTTGTATACACGCTGGGCTTCTCGACTAAATAACAGTGGATATCTGTCCACTGTTAATCTGGCCACTGTCTGCGGTCGTACTGCCACTCCGTGATCGCATAAGGATCTGGTAGTCGAACCCCGTTGCTCAACGTGAGCTCTTGAATGTAGCTCTCCCTATAGTTCAGATACTCCGCTATGGTCCACCATGGTTGCTTCTGAGTCGGGCATGCGCGCATGCCAGTGACGTCACGTTTGTTTACTAACAGTAAAGGGGTCTATAGTCTGGTTTATCAGATGTTTTATCTTCACTGTGGGCGCTGCAATTTCAAATCCTGTGTGTGCAACCTGTACATATGGTTTTTGACAATAAAGCTGACTTTGAACTTTGAATAAGTTATCATAAATTATCACTCTGCTGCCAATGAACTGTTGATAATCTCCATGCAACACAATAACAACAGTTATTTGGGTTAGTGGCATAAAGTGGTTCTGCTGCAAAACTTCTGGTGAAGTATGAAATGTCTTAGCCCAAAATTTTGTTCTTGTTCTCACAACCTAAAAATCATGAACAAACCTCTGAAGTGCGATCAGCCTTTATCTGCAGAAAGTCCTCTTCACCAGTCATAATGAAACTGAAACTATTAAATGATAAATGATAAATAAAATGTTAAATGATCTTATAAAAACAAATGCCAAACAGTAATTGCGGCTGATTCCGTGAAACCACGTGACCAGCCTGGTTTAACCTCATATGCACTGTATTCCCTTCCCTTATTCCCGCTTAAAATATTGGTAATTTTCTGCACCTCTTTTCTGTGCAGTTTAGCATAACAGCATCTCCAGCACCTCTGTGCGTGGCCCCTCCCACCAGAGCAGCACAAATGAAGACTAAAGCATGACTAAATTCTGTGAAATGCAGACAAGTTAATGTTAAATCATTGTGGTGAAATTGCATTTTACTTAAATTTTGAGGTTGTTCATAATATAATATTTTGTAAAAGAAAGAGTTCATAAAATAAAAAAGACTTCTGTAATAGATTTGTGTTTCTCTGCACATTTGGACTTACTGCTATTTCTGGGGTATATATATATGCCATGAGTTTCTGATCCGGCCCCTTTGGGATCAAAGTATGTTGGAAATTTTACTACTGTTGTACTGTTGTCTTATCACTGTTATTGCATATTCACTACTGGAATTACTACTGTTGAACATTTATTTTTATCTTAACTTTCAATGCACACTCAATTGCACATTACCATTTCACTGCTGTATCTTCCATTGCACATTTTTGATGCACACTGCACATTTTGGACACCTGTAAATAGGTATTTATTTATTTGTTCTGTTGCACTGCTTTCAGATTTTAGATCTTTAGATTTTAGTTTTTAGATTTAGATTTCGGTCTTAGATAATTTTTGTTGTGTTTTGTCCTTATATTGTATTTTGTACACTGTCTTTTTTGCACTACATGTACTTGGCCAGAGAGAAAGGAAATTTTGATTCACTGTTGAACACATTCAAGGTCCCATGGCATGAAATTTTCACTTTCACGGTTTTTGAACATTAATGTGAGCTCCCCTACCCTGTTTAGGTAGGGGAGCTCAACTTTAGGTAGGGGAGCTCAACTTTTAGCCCCATGGCTAAAAGTTGCGAAATGTCTAAACTGAGCATTTGCGATCCTTTTCTGCATTAGAAAAAAACACAGCTCAAACGGGCAATTCTGAACAAGGCAACTATGTGATGTCACATCGAAAAATGCAGCTCCACCCCCCGTCTGGATGTCTACCCACCGTCTCTGTAAATCACGCCCAGAGAGTTTGGACCGCGAATGAGCTACGCAATGCGGAATGCATTTTTTTATTTGCCTGGAGGCACGTGCGAGTGTTTCTAGGCTCGGAAGTCCTTTATCTGAGCCTCTGGACCTCTGAAACAGCAGTGGTTTAATTTTATTTTCTGTGAAAATTTGTTTTTTTCATTGAAACGCCTCTCCTTTCTTCCTCCGCGCTTAAAATGCGGAAGTGGGAGACAGCGCACGCTAAAACAAGGAACCAGCGGCGCATTTGCCCCCCCACCCGCTCCTCTAACCTACCTTCTCATTCGCATTCAAGCAACAAGGCCCAGAATGAGTTGTTCAGAGAGAGATTTTCTGACCCTGACTGTGTACATGTGTCTTTCTCATGCACTGAGTCTTGATTTTGGAGCAGGATTCATTTACAGTATTAGGGAAACATTAAGGCGCCATATAAAAGCATCAAGCTTCAAGATTCTTTATTGTCATTATGCAAGCATAACGAAATTTTGATGGACTCCCGGCTACAGAAGTATTGCAGAATTGACAATAAAGCTGACTTTGGTCTTTGACTTTGACCTTTGATATGTCCCAGACTAAAATGATTTTGCCACTCCTGGCCTGTTCAGAGCCAATAGTGTGGACATGTCCCGTTCACCGAGCGGAGAGTCCCTGGTACAGTCCCGTGTCCTGCAGAGGGAGGCGCTGTCGCGGTCCTCTGCCCGTCCCCAGAGCAGAAGCAGAGGAAGAGGGCGGGAGGCGGGTCCGCTGTGTGCGCGGGCTCCGGACCGGCCATCTTGGAAACCCTGAGCGCCGCTAGTCCCGCCGTGGTTCAGCCGTGTCCCGGTACTTCTCTTCCTGTGGACTTCCGTCGTCCCGCGCACCGTCGCTCTCCGTGCATGTTCCAGAGCCTGAGGAGCAGATCTACGCTAAAGAAGCATCATGTCGACTGCTACACCGAGCAGGGAGGGCGGGCGGCCGGCGGCCTCCACTCCCCTGTCCCCGACCAGGATCTCCCGCTTACAGGAGAAGCAGGACCTGCAGCAGCTCAACGACCGCCTCGCCGTCTACATCGACCGAGTGCGGTCTCTGGAGCTGGAGAATGAACGCCTCATGGTCAAAGTGTCGGAGAAGGAGGAAGTTTCCTCCAGAGGGGTGAGTTTTTTCGGTGTGTGAGTGTGATCGTGGCGGGGATGCGGAGACTGGAGCCCCGTAGCCACAAACTAAACTTGTGTAAACACGGCGGAGCCTGTGGGCCTGCAGCGTGGAGCCGTGGACAGTCGTGACCAGTCAACGCCCACAGACTGTTACTAATTTATTTTTATTTTATTACTGTTACTAATTCAAATACTCAGGTATACTTGTCCAAACTGTAATCAAGCATCTTTTAACTGTGCTACTGCATAGTATTACTTACGTGATATATTTTTATTTTAGCATTTAGAAACGTTGGGATTCAGTACTATTCACAAAATCACACGGGAATTGTTTACTCCTTAAATTAAAGTTCTAAGTTGAATCTGACCCCTACACTTACTCAAATGAAGCACGGGTCATTCAGTCTGAGCTGTGTGCCTCAGTATTTGTGTAGTAACCAGTAGATGTGTGTGGGTGTATCACACTTTAACCTGGCGTCATAAAAGCACTTTAGTTAATATTTATTTTTTAGATTTCATTTTACCATAGGTAAAAATCCTCCAGCTGAGGTCCTGACCAGTCATGTGCTGCCCACTGCTCCTAATAACAGGATGGGTTAAAGGCAGAGAGGAATTTCTCCTGTGTGAGCTCAATAAAGTCACTTCTCACTTTAATAGAACACAATGAAATTAGCTTTAGAGCATCAAACACTGCAGAGTTATGATGTAAAATGTAATACCGAAAGTGCAAGACCCCATAAATGACCCCAGTGTAAACAAGAGCACAGTAATGCTTCAGTGTAACACATATGTAATAAACAGAGTCTGAGCAGCAGCAAAAGGGGCAAAGGAGCAATAAGGTGCATCACACGGGGAGGGTGGGATATTGGTTAAAGCTGTTTAAAGTTGAGCAAATAGAAAAAAACAAATTATCCATCAGTCTTTAACGTTAAACATTTCAGCCTATTTTTCCTAAAACATTTATCTAAAATGACTCTCAGTTCAAACTTAATCTATTTCTGAACTTGTTGAAGGACAAACAAATGGCTGGACTCTTCTTGAAGCTGAGGCTCTCTAGTTTTGGTTTCTGCTGTTGGATCTACTCTTATTTTAAGTGGGAACAATCTCTACACAGGAAAGTCAGGGGTTTCAAATTGCGCCTGAATTCTTTGGGGGTAAATATAAGAGAGAACACTCAGATCTGATTATCTGCAGGTGTAAGGAGTTCTATTAAAATGACTAAAATGGTAGATGGTTGTTATTATACCAAAATCAGGAGATTTCTCTCTGATCACTGATTTTGCAGTTATTTACATGTCAGTTCAGTAAATTTAAAGCTCCAGAAATGAGATACAAATCAGATTAAGTGAGCCTCCTGTGGTGTGTGTAGGTGAGCGGTCTGAAGGCTCTGTACGAGGCAGAACTGGCAGACGCTCGCAGGGTCCTGGATGAGACGGCCAAAGAGAGGGCCCGGCTGCAGATTGACCTGGGCAAGGCTCGGAGTGAGCTGGATGAGGCCAACCGGAGGTATACACACTACACACACGCACACGCACATGCACCACTCTGCACTTTTACTTTCACTGTCACATAATGGCTCAGATGAGGTGTAGACAGTCACTTTCTGCTTCATGATCATTCCTCTTGGATATTGTCAAGAGTTGAAAGTAAGTACAGTGGTACCTCACCTTACAAAAGACCCTACATACGAAAAATCCAAGTTACGAAACGCCTTCACGTCAAATTTTGGTCTCTAGATACGAAAGAAAATTCAAGTTACGAAACGCGAAATCTCAAAAATTCAATTAATGCGCGCTCAGATGCACGCCCCAAAACGTAAATACACTTTATCAACACACGGGGTTAGGTTCCAGAGGTGGCCCGCGGTGGGAGAGGTCCACGAGGTAGGACAACTTTGTATTTTGCAATTGTTCTACATGTTTTAGGGCTGTAAATGCCTCACCACACACATTCTACGCTTTTCTCAGACTGGAGTTGGGCTTTTCTCGCATTTCTCTCTCGTTTGAACACTCGAACTTTCATAGATTTTCAATGGAATGTGTTGATAGTGAAGCGTGGGGGTAGACACGGCTCAATATAGCGCCGAACGCGCGAGGGGAGCGGAGACACAGAGTTACTATCAACAGCACATCATCAGTAGGGTAAAACTCGCCTGTCTCACGACGGTCTAAACCCAGCTCACGTTCCCTTAGTGAGTGAACAATCCAACGCTTGGTGAATTCTGCTTCACAATGATAGGAAGAGCCGACATCGAAGGATCAAAAAGCGACGTCGACACGGATGGAGCCGCGGCGCCCGGGCCGTGCCTTCCCCTTGGGGCCGCAGGCCAGCGCAGGGGGGGATTTAATCCTGGTCTGGTCCCGGTTTGGTCCGGGTCTGGACCTGATCCGGTCCTGGTTTAGACCTGGTTTAGTTCTGGTCTAGACCTAGAAGTCAGATAGAACCAGAGCCCGCCCCGAGCGAGACCCCGCTGTCTTGCCCGCCGATAGAGCACCTTTCTCGGCCTGTTAGCTCACAGTGTCAGCCCCCCAGCTCTGGAGGTCAGATAGAACCAGAGCCCGCCCCGCCCCGCTCTTATTCCCGCTGAAAGAGCGTCTTTCTCTGCCTCTTAGCTCTAGCGCGGAACACGCAAGGAGCGCGGAGACACGAGCAACGCGCTCATCCAACAGCACTGCCATGTCCCGGGATAATCCTGGTTTAGTCCAGGTCCAGTCCAGGTTTAGACCTGGTTTAGTTCTGGTCTAGACCTGGTTTATTCCAATCAGGACGCAGAACACAAATGTTACACTATAAAAAAAAAAGTTACACTATTAAAAAAAAACCTTGGAACTAGGGATGCAAATTATCGGTTAATTCATTAACTGATAGTTGATTGACCTTATCGATCGATTAACGATTAACTGATAAGCGGCGTTTTTCACCTGAATTTTAGTGTTTCAATAGGGTCTTTAAGAATATAAGCTATAGTAACATAACACTGAGTCATAAATATATCATAGTATTATTATATTGTATATTCCTCAATTAATTATTCCTTAGTAAAAAGCAGACAAATGTATTGATGCTGAATAACAAAATACAGTAATCCCTCGCTCTATCCAATTTTTATTTTTATAGTGTAACATTTTTTTATAGTGTAACATTGTGTTCTGTCCTGATTGGCTAAGAGACTAGACCAGGACTGAACGTGGACTGGACCAGGTCTGAACCAGGTCTGGACCTGGACTGGACCGGGACTCGACCGGGTCTAGACCTGAACTAGACCAGGATTAAACCACCACGTGCCGCTGCTGGTTTCGCCGCGGCGAAACCAGCAGCAGCGGCATGCATTCCGGGTTCGATCTCGCCTCGCGGTACACCCAGGGCTGCTGAGCAGTGCCGTTGGCGCCTGCGGTCGGCTGTGAGTCGAGCTTGGCGCAGCGCGGTTGGCTTGTTTCGGGTGTGCGTGTCCGCGGTTAGCGGTTAATTACAATTAATGCATTTTGATCGTCTTAATCGACAATTAACCGTTAATCGATTAATTGTTGACATCCCTACTTGGAACGGATCAGGCCTTTTCCATTGAAATAGCTACTGAACTTACGAAAAATTCACGTTACGAAACCACTTCTGGAACAAATTAATTTTGTAAGGTGAGGTACCACTGTAATCACAGCATACTCATGTTACTGTAATTGAGTAGATTTTAAAAGCTGTTTATAATTACTGAGTATAATTCTAGCCATGTAATTGTAATTACATTTTAAATCATAGAAGTTGGCGATTACTGTACAAATTGTCTCTGCTCATTTCTATAGTTAAACATTATTAACAGCACTGAGTAACCTGCTGATTTGCCAGAGCACAGAGAATACACATCAATCAACTTTGTTTTACACTTTCGGAGCAAGTTTTATATAAAAGTGTGAGGTAAATGGCTTTTAAAATTGTGTTAAAGTAAGAGTAAATAGTATTTTCTTATGTACTTTTTACTGTCATTGATTATAAGACATGTAACTGTATTTTTCCTTGAGTACACATTTTCAGTATTTTTCCCACCACTGGATATTTGTCATGTTTATGATTGCTTTACAACGACTGTCTAATAGGGAACATGTGTGTCTCTTTTGACAGTTTGAAGAAGAAGGACGGTGAGCTGGCAGCAGCCGTGTCCCGAGCCGGAGCTTTGGAGGACAAACTGAACCAGAGCGAGGCTGCCCTGTCCTCTGCTCTGAGCCACAGTGCTGCCCTGACGGCTGAGCTGGGGGACGTCAAGGGTCAGCTGGCTAAGGTACGCCCTACTCCCTATAACCACAAGGCGTGAGGGCAGGATTACAGCACTTTAGAGCTGATAGATGCTCTCAAAATCACAAAACCTTGAGGCATCATATTGTATATCATAGTAGTATTGTATATCATATAGTTTACTGTATTGTTGCTGATGGTAGTGGTAATTCCCAGAGCAGCTGTCAATGACCTTAAATACATGAACATCAAATGGAAGCAAGACTTACTAATTTAAAGTCTAAAGAAATTGGACTTTATTACATGATACTAGTCTGGCACGGTCCCTTTTTCAACATCTTTGTTTGATTTGACAGCCAATCCGCAGACTTTTTTTTTAGACTTGTTATTTTGCAGTTTATGTAGCATTGTGGGTGACCCGAGCCACCTCTCACACAGCCTCTTCAGCCTCCTGCCCTCGGGGAGAAGGTGCCGCCCCCCTCTTACTACTGTTGTTGCACTGGATTTACTACTGTAGCACATTTATTTTTATCTTGACCTTCAATGCACATTACCATTCCACTGCTGCATCTTCCAAACTGTAACAAGATAGTTAAGTTTATTTATTTAAATGGGACAGCATGTATTAATGAACAGCTAGTGCTGTAAATACACCAGATTTAGCTCAAGGCGAGTTTCCATCTGTAGTCCCACAGAACAGAGGTGAAAGTCGATAAAACACGAAGTACAAAACATGTAAAGACCAACAATGAAAACATGACAACAGAAGCAGTGACAGAATCAAAGCAGGAACAACAGTTTTACAGATCTACTCAAGGGCGCCATCCCAACCACCAGTGTGCATCATGTAGTCCCTGTTCCACCCACACCTCCTGAAGCCGCTGTGTTTCTCCTGTCTCACCTGTGCACTTGTACTTGTGTCTGCTTTTCTGAACTTTTGACCATGTTATAGTTGTTTCCCCTCACCATTTCCTCACTGGAAGTAATTATTTAAGTATGTATTTAGAGTGATTTTTACAGCGACGTCAGCTCACATTGGGCAATGCAGTTTTCTAATGCAGCCAGCAGACTTGTTTCTGTCAAAGTTCAAGTTCAAGTTTATTTCTATAGCACACACAAAGCCATGTTGGATGATTTAAAATGTCAAAATTATAACATAATGATCCATGGGTATCACAGATTATAACTATATACATGTAGCAGACACAAGCACAATATGTCTAATTTTTTAACTCCTCTGGGTGGTGTGTGGTCTACAGGCAGAGGACAGCCATGGTGTAGCCAAGCGGCAGCTGGAGGCAGAGACACTGATGAGAGTGGACCTGGAGAACCGCTGCCAGTCCCTGACTGAGGAGCTGCAATTCAGGAAGAGCATGTTTGACCAGGTCAGGCTGGGCACCACTGATTGTGTCTAAGACACGAGGGTGTGGGTGTGGGTGTGGGTGTGGGAGCTAACTAAGCTAATTGCATGTTCCAGGAGGTTCTGGAGTCGCGGCGGCGTCAGGAGCAGAGGATCGTAGAGGTGGATTCTGGAGTGAGACAGGACTATGAGTTCAAACTGGCTCAGGCTCTGCAGGTACACACAGGGTTATTCTCTGGATTGACAACACTTTATAATGTTAGAGTTTCATATTGTGGATACTTTGATGAACATAAACCACACAAATTTTAAATATGTCACACTTAAAGCTGCAGTATGTAACTTCTGGTGGAGCATCCTCTACCTCAGATAGGTTACTGCTTTGCCTGTACATATAGTACAGAATAATTTATAGGTTAGTATCAAACAAATCTATCTTGCATTTATTCAATTACATACAATTTAATGCAAAACGATGAACTTAACTCTTCACACGTGATGGTAAGATACTGTTGTGATCACAGATGCATACATCTATAGATATATCTCAAAGAATAGAGTTTTGAACCTTAATGAATTTATTTATTGATCTCACACAGGAGAAATTGTTCTCTGCATTTAACCCATCCTTATTATTAGGAGCAAATTTAGTCCAATTTCTAACTCAGTTTGAATTGCTTGATTTCTTCTTGCAGCTTTTACACATATTATCATAAATGCTTTGAGGTTGAGGTTGTCACATGTTCTCTGGATCTCAGTGTGCACTAGATTTAGTTCTGTTTACTTTACTTCCTACTGTCATGTTCACATACACCATTCAGCCCAAACATGCACCATGAAACGCGTGAGACTCCATCAGCTGATCGGCAAACTTATTTCCATGACGACGTGCTTCAAGCCACAGAGAGGGCAACGTGAATGCACACGCACATGCTCAGTGGTTCTGTATGCGATGGACTTTCACATGAGGCTAAACACACCATGAGAACTGTACGCTCCAGCTCTTTTATGTCGACTGAACTAGAGGCAGTGTGAAAACAACCTGAGCCAGAGTGCAGATACAGTTGTATGAAAAAGTTTGTGCACCCCTCTGAGGTTCATAATTGACTCTCAGAAAATGATCACGGTGGCATGTCATTCATTTTCCCATAAAAGCCGAGGACTGGGTGGTTTTCCAGACACAGATTTTAAGTTCAAATGTGAAAAATAAGTTGTGCAAAAATGTGGGCACCCTTGTCATTTTGTTGCTTTTGAATACCTGTAACTAATCAACACAGAGTAACTGGAACACAAAATTGGTTTGATGAGCTCATTAAGCCTTGAACGTCATGGACAGCAGCATCCGATCATGACAAGGTATTTTATTCTAAAAATCTAATCTATTTAAGGTGGCCAAATGCAAGTTGTTCTTCTCTTTGACTCTCCTCTGAAGAGTGGCAACATGGGGCCTCAAAACAACTCTCAAATGACCTGAAAACCAAGATTGTTCAGCATTATGGTTTAGGGGAAGGCTACAAAAAGCTCTCAAAGATTTCAGCTGTCAGTCTCCACTGTGAGGAACATAGTGAGGGAATGGAAGGCCACAGGCACAGTTCTTGTTAAGGCCAGAAGTGGCAGGCCAAGAAAAGTGTCAGAGAGGCAAAGATGAAGGATGATCAGAATGTTCAAAAACAACCCACAGACCACCTCAAAGAGAACAACCCAAAACACTGCTCAAAATCTACTCGGGCATTAAAGATCCCATGACATGGTACTTCTTGATGCTTTTATATGGCGCCTTAATGGTTCCCTAATACTGTAAATGAATCCTTCTCCAAAATCAAGCCTCAGTGCATGATATAGCCTCTTGAAGGCAGCCCTATTCAGAAATGTGGTTCTGTACACTTTATTTTGGGCATTGTTGCCTGAATGCAAATGAGGAGGACAGAGACAGGCCAGAGCAGGTGGGTGGGGGTGTGGCCAAATGCGCCAATGTTTCCTGATTTAGCAGTGCGCTGTTCTTACTTCCGTGTTTTAAGTGCAGAGGAAGATAGGAGAAGCGTCTCATGAAAATAAACACTCTTAGACAAATGCGTGAAAAGTCCCTCAGTTGTCCAGGTAGAATCCATGATAAAAGGAGAAGTTCAATTTGTCAACTGGACAAAGTTTGTTTGGTTGAAAACGTTTCGCCGCTCATCCGAGAGGCTTCGTCAGCTCTGGTTCTAGTGCTGGTTAGACACTGCTTATATCTAGCTGCCGGGAGGCGCTCCCTACACTGAAATGGCTCTGAAACGATCCCCACTAATCTGTCTCTTTGTTTTTCAAATGGTGACTAGTTTCGCCTCCCTATTCATCGTTTCAGAGCTATTTCAGTGTAGGGAGCGCCTCCCGGCAGCTAGATATAAGCAGTGTCTAACCAGCACTAGAACCAGAGCTGACGAAGCCTGTCGGATGAGCGGCGAAACGTTTTCAACCAAACAAACTTTGTCCAGTTGACAAATTGAACTTCTCCTTTTATCACTCTTAGACAAATTTCCACAGAAAATAAAATTAAACCACTGCTGTTTCAGAGGCTCGGAGGCCCGGATAGAGGACATCAGAGTCTGGAGAGACTCACGTCTCACGCAAAAAAAAAAAAAAAAAAAAAACGCAGCTCGTAGCTCGTTTGCGGTTCAAATTCTCTGGGCGTGATTTCCAGAGATGGGGTGGATATCCAGATGGGGGATGGAAACCTTTCCCTGAGTGTGACGTCAGAAAAGTCCCTTGTCCAAAATCGCCCGTTTGGGCTGTCTTTTTCAAACAGGGAAAAGGATGGCCATTGCTCAGTTTACACATTTCGCAACTTTTAGCCATGGGGGGGCCTAAACAGGGTAGGGGAGCTCACATTAACGTTCAGAAAGTGAACATTTCATGCCATGGGACCTTTAATGCAGAGGAACAAGTGCAATTTTCTGGAATGGCCATTCCAGTCCCCAGACTTGTATCATTGAAAATCTGTGGGATGATTTCAAGCAGGCTGTCCATGCTCGGCAACCATCAAACCTCACTGAACTAAAGATGTTTTGTAAGGAGGAATGGTCCAGTGTACCTTCATCCAGGATCCAGACACTCATTAGAGGCTATAGGAAGTGTCTAGAGGCTGTTATTTTTGCAAAAGGAGGCTCTACTAAATATTGATATGATTTTTCTGTTGTGCCCAAATTTATGCACCGTCTAATTTTGTTTTGATGCATATTGCACATTTTCCGTTAAATTTCTTGTTAAATTTCACTGCTGAAATGTTACTGTGTCCATTATTTGAAAACACCCAATGATTTCTAAATGAAAATAAGGGCAATTGTTGAGGGTGTCCAAACTTTTCCATACAACTGTATGATATGACACTTGTGTTTTTCTATTGCAGGACCTGAGGAGGCAGCATGATGAGCAGGTGTTTCTGTACAAAGAGGAGCTGGAGCACGCCTTTCAGGCCAAGGTAAGACTCCATTTTGTCTTTAAATCTCCACTCCTGTGCATGGTTTCAGAATTATGAGAAGCAACACCTGTTGCGTTAGTGAACAATTAAAAAAAAAAAAAAAAAGCTTCTGAATGGAAAAAAGTCCTCAAAATGTTGCATCTAACTGGAAGCTAAAAACCACAACTAGTCACCACTTTTTTCAGAGACATTTTGTGCTTTTTTTCTGCCCATTATAAACAGCCAAATTGTCCAGTGGGGTCCATCTCAAGAAAATAGCATTGAATTTGTCCAGTTTACAGAATTCACTTTTTGTAATCTGCGAGATTGCAGTAAAACAACTTAATTATAGAAACAGTAACTTCCTGTTCAAAACTGCAGAACTGATTCCTTGGTTGCCATGCAACTGTTGAACATGAACTTTTGTGTTTGACTTTTTTGAGAACTCAAGCCACAAATGCAGGACAATAAAGGATTACTCAAACATGCATGAATCACCCAAACTACAATTCTGACAACACCAAAGATAAGGGAGCACAGTTGTGGTTAAAGTCAGGTTCACAGCCTCTTTCCTGTGTCTGTCTGCAGCTGGAGAATGCTAAAGTGTCCTCAGACCTGAGCGACAAGGCCATGAGCAGTGCCCGAGAGGAGGTGCTTGAGTCCCGCAGCCGCATCGAGAGCCTGGGCTTTCAGCTCGGCAGTCTGCAGAAGCAGGTACGAACAAGGGTCCACCACCAGGGACCCACCACCAGGGACTCTCCACCAGGTTTTTAGGTTTTGTATTGGCAAGTTACTCAACTGTACTAAACACTTTAGATTTTTTACCAACTACCATCTATCTATTAGGGCTGTGCAATTAATCGAATTTTGATCACAATTTCAATTTTGGTGTCAAACGATCTCAAAATTCATATAATCGAGTCCAAATGATTATTTTTTCATTTCTCTGTCGAAAGGCACGCGCAGTACATTCCCTTCCACGCGGGCCGATGCGCAGCGCAGACTTACTGGCGCCTGCGGCCGGCTGCGAGTCGAGCTCACACTAGTTGCTACCAGGAATTGACCAATCACACGACAGGAGTTGCTGTCACCACCAATGACAGCACGAGCTCCTACCAAGAACACACACGCTCCCATATGAAGCCAAGAACACGGAAACTACAGAAGACAATAGTAAACTTGGTCTCTAGATGATTGCGATCATATTTCATTACGGCTGCTGCCTTTAGCAATAAATACCGGTGTGCGGACCTCGTCTGGAACCAGCGGACACCACACTTGCGTACCAGCATGTATCACAGAGCAGGTTAAACTTTTTAAAACATCCTACCTGTCCATCTGCCTCATGTCAGCACGCCGCTCCTCGCCTTTTCACGCTTTCACTCCTCCTGCTCATAGCGCACACAGGCTCCTCATCAATGCGCTCTAATTAGAAGAGCAAGGACGAAACGCGAAGCAAAAACTAATATAATTGTATGTTACAGTGTTGGCACAGAGCAGGTGTACAGCACAGAGCAGGTCTACAGCACAGAGCAGGTCTACAGCACAGAGCAGGTGTACAGCACAGAGCAGGTCTACAGCACAGAGCAGGTCTACTGTGACATGTGGTTGAATTTTGCCTAATAAAAGTGCACAAATGCATCTGTTTGTCACATCCATTTAGTAAATGTGCAGAGGTAAATACCACTGCAAAACCAGTAAGAGAATGTGACTCCAGGTAGGAAGTTTAAAAAAAAAAGAAAAAAAAGAAGGGGTCCTCAAACTGTGGGTGAGGGTCCAAAAACGGGGCGAGTGTTTAAGTGCAGTACAGTTTGCTTGGCTTATTTTAAGATTAAAATTAACATTTATCGGATAAAATGGAGATAGAGTTTTGAAAATTAAAATACATATACTTGTGTATGTACCAGGTATGTGTATGTCACCACTAGTACCTGTGAATAAAATGTAGTTTGTGCTTTGATTTACAGATTTACTTTATTGCAAACTAGGGAGGCAAATTATCGATTAATTCATTAATTGTTAGTTGATTGACCTTATCGATCGATTAACGATTAACTGATGAGCAGCGTTTTTCACCTGAATTTTAGTGTTTCAATAGGGTCTTTAAGAATATAAGCTATAGTATACATAACACTGAGTCATAAATATATCATAGTATTATTATATTGTATATTCCTCAATTAATTATTCCTTAGTAAAAAGCAGACAAATGTATTGATGCTGAATTACAAAATACAGTAATCCCTCACGCTTCGCGGATTATTATTATTTTTTCCCCAATTTTTTTTATTTTTATAGTGTAACATTTTTTTATAGTGTAACATTGTGTTCTGCGTCCTGATTGGCTAAGAGACTAGACCGGGACTAAACGTGGACTAAACCAGGTCTCGACCAGAACTAGACCAGGTCTAAACCAGGTCTAGACCTGGACTAAACCAGGATTAAACCACCACGTGCCGCTGCTGGTTTCGTGCGGCTGGTTTGTGGCTCGGGCTGAGACTGCATTCCGGGCGCCGCGGTTCGATCTCGTGCTCAGCAGCCCCGGTGAGGCCCGCGCGTACACCGGGCAGTGCCGTTGAGTGAGCGCGGTGCGCGGGTTGCCTTGTTTCGTGACCACGCGGGTGCACGTGTCCGCGATTAGTGATTAATTACAATTAATGCATTTTGTTCGACCAACGTCTTGATCGACAATTAATCGTAAGTCGATTAATTGTTGACATCCCTATTGCAAACATATATATTTGTAAAATTTTGTAAGAAGGTAGTGCAAAGTGGGATTATCAAGAGGGGGAAAGGGAAATTTTCCCCCCAAAATGGGTGGCTGACATCTTAGTGCTGGAGCCATTGGCTGGAATGACCCCAGATTGCATCTCAGAGCATCTAGAGTTCAAAAAATTTCCAGGAGGGGCATGCCCCCGGACCCCCCTATCTTTTCAGTGACTTTAAGCTTTTTTCATTACTGGTCACTTTAATCCCTGTGACATATCTGTGCATTATTGAATGATTATGTGGATTTTTATTATAAAAGCATTTCCATTTTAACAAAGTACCTTCTAATTCTGACCTTTCCTGAATGTAAACGCCACACTACAGTAATGTCACTGATGGGGGAGGGCTTAGCTTAAAGTCATGCAAATGAGTTCTGAAGGCCTGGACAAGAGAATGTTAAACGCGTTTTTTTCTCAGCTCGTCGATTTCAGAAATATGCTGCTTTCAAATGGCCACAAATTCTTCAAATGTTCTCAGATTTCCATGTGTAAGGCATCGTTGGAAAGCTTAGAATTTACACTTTCAGAATCTGTGAATAACTCAAAATGCCTCCGGGACAACTTGTGTCTGGTTTTGCCATGGCTAGTCACACATGTAACAGAATTTCAGGGGAAAATCAGAAAAAGTGCTAAAAACTAGTAAAAAAAAAAAATGTCTCGAAAATGGCCACTCACCCCTCTTCCCACAGCTGGCCGCCTCAGAGGACCGTATCCGCGATCTGGAGGAGAGCCTGTCCTCAGAGCGAGACCGAGCGCGGCGCACTCTGGAGGCGAAGGAGGCTGAGATGAGTGAGCTGAGGGAACGCATGAACACACAACTCACAGAGTACCAGGAGTTGCTCGATGTCAAGCTAGCCCTGGACATGGAGATCAACGCCTACCGCAAGCTCCTGGAGGGAGAGGAGAGCAGGTATGACCTATGCTCCTGGAGGGAGAGGAGAGCAGGTATGACCTATGCTCCTGGAGGAGGAGGAGAGCAGGTATGACCTATGCTCCTGAGGGGGGAGGAGAGCAGGTAGGACCTATGCTCCTGGAGGGGGAAGAGAGCAGGTAGGACCTATGCTCCTGGAGGGGGAAGAGAGCAGGTAACTGGGGCAACTGGGAGCTGACCTCGGGTGCTCTTTTTACATTTGCAATTTTTTTTTTTTTGCAATTTCATATTTTGATTTCTATGAATTTGTTATGACCATTATCTTAAGTGGAAGAAGCTGCAGGGAAATCAACCTAAAGCCTAACCGAAAGAGTCCTAAAGTGCCTGTGTTCCCTGTGCCCAGACTGAAGCTGTCTCCCTCTCCATCCTCTCGGGGCACTGTGACGAGGGTCAGCGGTTCAGCGTCATCACGCTCGAAGAGAAAAAGGCAAGAGGCAGGAGAGGGGGATGAGTTCAGGAGTGAGGAGCTGCTACTGTCCGAGGAGTCCACAGGCTCTGGAGCGGTCAGCATCTCCCCCACGGACATGGATGGTAATGCGGTCACTCTGAGCAATCTCAGCGAAAAGGTCAGAACCACTCTGATGTCCGAATGTGTGTCAGTATAACAGTGTGAGATGGTTTGACCTTGGTGTGTGCTGCAGGACCAGTCACTGGGCAGTTGGAGGCTCAGTCGGCAGGTGGACGGAGGAGAGCCTCTGGTCTACAAGTTCTCCCCCAAGTATGTGCTGAAGGCCGGTCAGTCCGTCACGGTAAGGATCACTGTTAACCGTGCACCTACTACAGTTCACACTATGGCCATATTGTTTTTTGTTTTGTTTTTTCAACCAATATCCTCCTCACTGTGAATGTTAAGCACACAGATTACAAATAATGAATTTTTCTTAATCCTGATTTTCCAGGTTTGGGCAGCAGGGGCCGCTGTAGCACACAGTCCTCCCTCAGACCTACTGTGGAAGAGCCAGGCTTCATGGGGCACAGGAAATGATGTCATCACCTCTCTGACCAACACTGACGGAGAGGTACATCTTTGGCACACATGCGGGATTAGAGTTAGATTGTATTTGTGTCCCCGTTGTTAAGACAACAACATTGTTTAAAGATACTATGTCAGTTATTTAGGTTTTGGGTTAAGGTTAGACAAGTAGTAATTGTGATAAAGTCTAGGATCAGTCTCCAGGAAATGAATGGAAGTCAATGTAATGCCCCACAAAGTTTGTAAACCTAATTTGTATGTGCAGGAGGTGGCCTGGAGGAGAGCCACCAGGACCCAGGTAGAGGATGGAGAGGAGGAGGTGGAAGTCAATGTCACGGTTAGTATAGTCTCTGTGGTGTAGTGATCACGTCAATGTGTGACAGACACGGGGAGAATTCAATATTTAACTCTCACTGAGTCGAATGACTCCCATTCCATAGTTTGGTCTCATGCTCTTACACAGCCATTACCCCAACAAACGCATATTATGTAAAGCTTTTTTCTTTTCTGTGCTTGTAGTCTTGACAGCCTTTGGGACCCCATTTTGGGGGAACCATGTTTTTTTTTTTTTTATAGCCAGCTGTTCTGCTTTTAGCATTTCAGGAGACATTGTGCAAAAATTTTAACCATGATATAACTTTTCTGTCTGTTTACCCTCTGGAGTTGTATTTGGAGTGATTCAAACACGCCCATAACACTGCATGCACTTTGCTCTAGTGCAGTGCTTCTCAATTATTTTCTGTGACCCAGGAAGAAGAAAAAATTTCACGCCTCCCTCCCTGCGCGCGACTATTAATGTATTATTTTTCTAGAAAATTGATATTAGTACACCTCTGCATAACACTGTATTCTTTATTAACATGAAAAACAAAAAAAGAAAGAAACTTACAACAAAGACTGCACTGTCTTTTTGCACTGAGGACTCAAATATTCATGTGTTTTTAATGCAGATTTGCGTAGATTTGAATCTTGTGATTTAAAATGTGCAAATTTTAACAGTGTGGGCGGCAGTAGCTCAGTTGGTAGAGTTGGTGGTTTGTCCGCTGATCCAGGGGGTGGCGATTGGAATCCCGCTCTCGACAAGTTGGTTGAGCAGTCGGATCCACTGACTCGCGGGTTGGTCGTGCGATCCCAGCTCCCAAGCTCCCAAGCTCCCACAGATGAGTGCTGCCATTGTGTATTTGGGCAAGACACTTAACCCCCCCAGAAGAGAGCCCCATGACGGAGTACATCAAGGACGGTTGCGCCAAGCGACGTAGGACCAACCGGGGGGATCCATGGGGGCCGGTGCGCTGTGATCTGGGCAGCGGATCTGTCTGGACCATTGCCCCCGCAACCTGAAAAATACAGAAAAGCGGAAGAAAAAAAAAAAAAAAAAAATCAACAGATGTCATAGATGGTTATAGAGCAGTTTTCTTTTTTCTATGACGTTGTGATATCACATGAACACTGCCCAAAGAAATGTCTTTATGGAGAACTTTAAAGCTTGAACCCAAGCACCTACAGAAATGACCTGTCCCTAATGCAGTGCTGAATGCTTCTGTTCTGTTGCAGGAGCGTGGCTCATCTCGGGAGTGCGCAGTCATGTGATCACACCACCAGAGGAGCAAACTGTTTGGAACACTCCAAAAACGGCCTTTACAGCCTTTCTTAAAAAAATGTGTGGAAATGGAAAAAAAAAAAAAGTTTGTTAGCTTGTGTGTTTTTAAGACTCTGAAATGTTCAAACTCAGTGTTTTTCCCCAAAACTTCTGTGACGATAAGTCCTCAGAACAGCAGATAATACCTGTGTGAGGAAGCCGCACTGGATCCAAGTTTATCAAAACCATGATTTTACTATTTGTCTGGAGTAGGGATGCACCGATGTGAACATTTTGGCCGATGCCGATATCCAATATTAATGATGCTGATATCGGCCGATACCGATATTTATTTTTAATTCTGAGATAACATTTTATACAGACTGAAAATCATGCAAAATGAAATTTTCAATGTCGTCTTTTATTTTCAAAACGTGTTTTGACTCCTGATTTTTATTTTTTTTATTTTCAATTTCAATTTTTTTTTAATAGTGTAACATTGTCTTCTGCTTCCTGATTGGCTAAGGGACCTTTGCCAGACCAGGACTAAACCTGGACTAAACCACGACTGGACCAGGTCTAAACCAGGATTAAACCACCGCGTTTGGCTCTTTTCCTGGTTTCATGCTAGCTCTGCTATTAGCAGCAGCAGCTTCACCGGTGTACCCTGAGCCTTTACAACCGAACAGAGGAGAGTGAGTTTGTGGAAATGCAGCCGGCACATGGATCCCTCTGTAAACGAGCTCTACCTGTTCTTTTCCTGCCTGATTTGCTCTTAGTCGTGTTTTTGAGTCACGACTGAGGCTAGCAGCGACGCAGTGCCGAGGGGAGGAGATGTGTCTCCCCTCGAGACCGCACGCAGTCCGAGCACATCAAACCTCGGCATGAACGAACGCATGAGCCCGCGGTGGTTTAATCCTGGTTTAGACCTGGTCTACAGGAGGCACGGTTTGAGAGAAATGTGAGAAAAACGTTAATTTGAGGGATTACTGTACTGACAAATATCGGCCCACTTTTACACATCGGGACGATACCGATATGTTAACTTTTGGGCGATATCGGCCGATACCGATGTTAATGCCGATATATCGTGCATCCCTAGTCTGAAGACCATTGCACTGTATAATTTTTCTTTCAGTTGTTAAAATAATGTGAGGAAGGACCCATTTTTTCATGTATTTCCACTATTACTCTGCAGTGAAAATGATGCTGTTGTAATATCTTTGCAGAATGTTGTGTGGCTCTGTCTCAAACTACCCCTTCTCCCTCTCTGACCCTTTATACTTCACTGGAACGGGCTACCACAGACTTGGTCCAGCGAAGATTTAGAGAAACAGTATGCAGCCTGTGCTCTTAGTTTAAAAAACACACTACAAAACCCGGGTTAGCAGAGCCTTAACCTGCAGATAGACGCATCCAAGTTTGTCTTATTTTCATGATATGAACAGGCCATGGCTCAGGTAAAACCTCAGAACCTGCAGAATTCACTGAGCTGCAGAGGCTGCACTAGCACTGATTAATGATCAGGTGCTGGGGTTTAGATAGTGACCTTTCAGATCAGCGAGAGGCCTTTTTAGGTTTAAACCAACTGGATTTCAACATTAAAAATGGCAACCCAAATGTGAGGCTCATTCTGCTTTCTGATTGGATAATTGTCTTGAACCAAAATACCAAATTATAACACAAACAACTTGTCCATCATGTCCAATGTTTTTGTGATTAAGAATAAATTAGCATTACAGTTGGACATGTTTGCTTATATCCAGGGACACAGCTGGCTCATGTCTATGAAATTATACTCTTGTGATGTTCTAGTTGGGCTGAGTTTAAGGGACATTGTTTTTTCCTTGAGTAAGGACCGCGGTAGTGCTGCTGCTGTTGGAAATGACAGAGGAGGCGCTGGTTCTAAACCAGTCTTCATCACTAACTCTTGAGTGTCATGAGCTCCACTACAGCAGCAGATTGGGTTTTTGATAAGCACGCTCTGGAAAGTAACAAAATACAAATGCTCATGTTACTGTAACGCAGTAGATATTTGGTTAGTTGTATTTTAAAGCTTGTGCTTATACTTGTAATTGAGTATAATTGCCTTGTAATTAGTTACAGTTAACATAAGTACTGAGTAGTGTACAAGCCCCATCCTGATCCACAGCTGCCTCACATTTGTCTCTGCTCCTTTCTAAATCTACACACAGCTCAGAGAATATGCAGATTATAGTTTATATAGAATAGAGTTTTAAAATGCCTCTAAAACTAGTACTCTAAGTAGTATTTTTATGTGTACTTTTTACTTAAATATGATTTTGGAAGTGGTGCACTTTTATCTATTTAACTGTACTTTTTCCTAACCTTAACCTGACACAGGCCTGCAGGAACAATGCAGCCAGAGGCCACCCCGTCAGAAATAAACTGGTGTCCTGGGGCTGTGCTGTCCCATCAGTAGACACACATTTTCTCCATGGTCCAGGTCTTCTTGTGACAAAGTCCTCCCAAGTGAGCACTGTGTCCGGCCAAAGGGGCTCAGACCGGGGCAGCTTCAGTCTCTGCTCATCAGTGGACTGCACTGAAGCCTTCACACGCCTTTGGTTTTGTATTTTCATTTTTATGCTATCATGCGTGCGTGATCAGCTACATATGTGATTTATAATGAACTGTCAATCATAATTCAATTTGAAGCTTAGTTAAACTTGAGGTCCAGAAAATCTGAAACACTCAGCTGCTGTCTGAAGAGAAGCGCTCCGTTTGAGCAGTGGCACCAATATAAACGTACTTTTCAACTTGTAATAAATCTTTTTTTTATCAGTACGATTGTGATGACTCGTGTGATCAGCTTCTTCAATTATCTCAATTATCTCATGTTATGATGCAACAGGTAAATCATGTACATTTGTTGCAGCTACTGGTCCGTCCATCCATTTCAACAGTACACCGGGTCGCAGGGGCAACAGCCTAAGCAGGGACTCCCAAACCTCCTTCACCCCAGACACTTGTTCCAGCTCCTCTGGGGGGACCCCAAGGCATTCCCAGGCCAGCCGGGAGACATAGTCCCTCCAGCGTGTCCTGGGTCTTCCCCAGGGCCTCCTCTCGCTGGGACATGCCCGAAACACCTCCCAAGGGAGGTGTCCGGAACAGATGCCCGAGCCAACTCAGCTGCTCCTCTTAATGTGGAAGAGCAGCTGCTCTACTCCGAGCTCCTCCCATGTGACTGAGCTCCTCACCCTCTCTCGAAGTGTGCGCCCAGCCACTCTGCGGAGGAAACTTATTTTGGCCACTTGTATTCGCGATCTCGTCCTTTCGGTCATTAACCAAGCTCTTGACCATAGTCCAGCGCTCTCAAGTCTCACTCTTTGAGAGTGTGACACAAGCATTTCAATGAGCTCACACGCCACACATGGTATTTCTCACGCTGAAATTTTGTTAAGCAATTCAATGAAACTCTAGCCACTGGTCACAGCGCATCTTGTGCCTAGAACATCGGTCTGTGTGGCACAGAAGAGTTATCCAGGCACCACTCGCTTTTCAGCCAATCAGAAACTAGATTATGTTGTCGGGCAGACCGTAGAGTCTAGTTTCAGCTAAGCGCGCACTGCACTGTCAGTGATAATTGAAGGACGGCAACTGAACATGAGCGAGACGAACGAATGATGACAAAACGGTGAATGATAAAACAAACGAACATCCAACTCAGGACTGAGAACCATCAGGTAATAACTTCATTTATAGAACTCTCATTAGTTGCTTTGTAGTTTTGCTCTTTAGACCAACATTTACACCTGTCCAAAAAAAATAAATAAATAAAAAATCTCACTCCAAACTTCAAAACTTGAGAGCCCTGACCATAGGCGAAGGTAAGACCGTAGTTTGACCGGTAAATCGAGAGCTTTGCCTTTTGCTTCAGCTTCATCACAACCAGGCCTGGACTGGTAATTGGGCATACCGGGCATTATCCCAGTGGGCCGACAGTCCTAGGGGCCGATACCCTTCTTTTTTTCTTTTTTTTTTTTTTTTTAGAGACCAGCCCACAATTTAGGACTGAACCAGGACTAAAACCAGGACTAAATCAGGAATGAACCAGGTCTGAACCAGGACTAAATCAGGACTAAACCAGGACTAATCAGGTCTAAATCAGGATTGAACCAGGACTAAACCAGGACTAATTATGAGAGTCCGGTCTAAGCCAAAAATGCCAGGGCCATTTTTTTGTCCCAGTCCAGACCTGACCACAACGCTCCAATACGTGGCCCGCATCACTGCCGCCGCTGCACCGATCTGCAGTAGTATTACAGCCTGTGCGATGTCGCGATGCCCCCGGTAGGGGGCAGCACTGGGATCGTGACTTTTGTACTTCTGCTTCACTGAGCGTCATGTGACACCGAGGATCACGTGATCTGAACTGTCGCTCAGACCCTCCGAACCGGACCGTGGACTGATGCTGTCCGGGGACACACGATGCTTCTGGTTCTGTCCGAGCAGCACAAAGGACATCTGTCCTTCCTGTCCACCGTGGACCCCGAGGGTGAGTCCCGATCCACTCCCACGGACCGCTCCTTTGCAGTGATCCATGCTTAATGACTGTGTCCTCTCCTCCTGTGTCCTCTCCTGTCCCTCCTGTGTCCTCTCCTGTCTCTCCTGTCCCTCCTGTGTCTCCTGTGTCCTCTCCTGTCCCTCCCGTGTCTCTCCTGTCCCTCCTGTGTCCTCTCCTGTGTCCTCTCCTGTCCCTCCCGTGTCCTCTCCTGTCCCTCGCGTGTCTCTTCTGTCTCTCCTGTGTCCTCTCCTGTCTCTCCCGTGTCTCTCCTGTCCCTCCCGTGTCTCTCCTGTCCCTCCTGTGTCCTCTTGGTCTCTGATCTCAGTGGTGGCAGAGTTTGGACGCATCGCTCTGGACTTCCTGAGACGAGGGACAAGCCCCAAGATCTACGAGGCTGCTGCAAGTAAGAGCCCAATATAACAGTGAAGACAATAGTATTATTCAGGTATTTTGGAATATTTTGTACAGATATTTTGTTGAATACGTGGTTAATAAGTTGATACTTGCACGCACATTTTATATACACAAGTGTAGGTTTCTTAAAGTAAAGCCAAATTTCATTGTTTTCTGAACAAATGAATCATATCCCTGTATAAATCTTTGAAATAACTAAAAAAACACACACACACAACTAAAACTTTTAAAAAAGTTTAAAAAAGGCTTTTAAAGAACTGAAGTCACCATTCTACTGTCACTATAAACTCAATACTAAGGAAGAATAGACTCAATACTGTAGTACTATAGTACACAATACTGATTCTGATACAACAATGACGATAGAATGTTTATTTTTTGTAATTTTTGATACTTTTGACAACCCCAGGCACTTTTGTGTTTAGTGACCTCCTCTGTGGGTGCTGTTGTGTATAACCCTGTGTCTGTGGGTGCTGTTGTGTCTGCGGGTGCTGTTGTGTATAACCCTGTGTCTGTGGGTGCTGTTGTGTCTGTGGGTGCTGTTGTGTATAACCCTGTGTCTGTGGGTGCTGTTGTGTATAACCCTGTGTCTGTGGGTGCTGTTGTGTCTGTGGGTGCTGTTGTGTATAACCCTGTGTGTGTGGGTGCTGTTGTGTATAACCCTGTGTCTGTGGGTGCTGTTGTGTCTGTGGGTGCTGTTGTCTATAACCCTGTGTCTGCGGGTGCTGTTGTCTATAACCCTGTGTCTGCGGGTGCTGTTGTCTATAACCCTGTGTCTGTGGGTGCTGTTGTCTATAACCCTGTGTCTGCGGGTGCTGTTGTGTCTGTGGGTGCTGTTGTGTATAACCCTGTGTCTGTGGGTGCTGTTGTGTCTGTGGGTGCTGTTGTCTATAACCCTGTGTCTGCGGGTGCTGTTGTGTCTGTGGGTGCTGTTGTGTATAACCCTGTGTCTGCGGGTGCTGTTGTGTCTGTGGGTGCTGTTGTGTATAACCCTGTGTCTGCGGGTGCTGTTGTGTATAACCCTGTGTCTGCGGGTGCTGTTGTGTATAACCCTGTGTCTGCGGGTGCTGTTGTGTATAACCCTGTGTCTGCGGGTGCTGTTGTGTCTGTGGGTGCTGTTGTCTATAACCCTGTGTGTGTGGGTGCTGTTGTGTCTGCGGGTGCTGTTGTGTATAACCCTGTGTCTGCGGGTGCTGTTGTGTATAACCCTGTGTCTGCGGGTGCTGTTGTGTATAACCCTGTGTCTGCGGGTGCTGTTGTGTATAACCCTGTGTCTGTGGGTGCTGCAGGGAAGCTGGGTGTGCCAGTGGAGCGGGTGCAGTGTGCCGTGGAGGGCCTCATGTTCCTGGTGCTGGAAAGCTGCAGACGCACGGTCAGTCTCTTTTCTGAACAATGTTGTGACTGACTGAATTTTAAATTTCATACATAATATATAATATATATAACTTCAATGCACATTCTATTGCACATAACCATTTCACTGCTGTATCTTCCATTGCACATTTTTGATGCACACTGCACATTTTGGACATCTGTAAATAGGTATTTATTTATTTGTTCTGTTGCACTGCTTTCAGATTTTAGATCTTAGACTTTAGTTTAGATTTCGATTTTTGTCTTAGATAGTTTTTGTTGTGTTGTGTCTTTAAATATTGTATTTTCTACACTGTCTTTTTGCACTACTTGGCCAGAGAGAAACAAAATTTCGATTCACTGAACACATAAAGCAGAATTGACAATAAAGCTGACTTTGATCTTTAAATATTATTTTGATATGTAAATTATTTTAGAAGAACTGATATATGACAATGAATTAAGATTGTTTTGAGCTGTAGTGCTGTAATATCAGACTGGCTTTTGACAGCTGAAAGGTCCTTTTTTCACACAACGCTGACTCTTGTGGGCTTTAAGTCATGTTTGAATATTGTGACCTCCTCAAAAATATACTTGGAGTTGTGGTTTGTTTCATTCACACATGATTGTGTAATATAATCTAGTAGTCTGTCTATATCTCCGAAGCTCAAAATGTCCATTTTGTGATGTCATGAAGTGGTATTTTTCAAGTTAACTCCTTTTACCTTTAGTTTCAGTATAGATTGGCATTGGCATTCAAGGCTGAAATCACTGAAATGATTCTAATGAAGGTGTATGGAGAACACAGTGGAGCACTTCCTTTATTACCAACATGACATCACAAGGTGGAACAGAGTGCTTCGTGTTTTACTCGGCGTAAATATGTAATGTTTGAGTGTTAAACATGTGTGACTAAAACAAAGCACTTCCAGGTGTATTTGTGATGAGGAAAATGCATTATAATTATCAGAAAATGGTGTAATCTTTAAAGGAGTGCAAACTTTAAAGGACTTTTCCCTCTCATGTCTGAAGGAAATGTAGATTACAGAAATCCAGATTAGTGAGCAGACTATAGACTAAGAGTATGACTGTGATGTCTCTGTCCTCTGTGCAGCTCTCTGAGACCGACTTCCTGGACTCTGTTCTGGTGCTGGGCTTCAACCAGGACCTCAACAACACACTGCTCCAGGTCTGTCCTCATGTCCTCCTACACTACAAAGATTTTAAAACTTATATCAAATATTCATCTTGTTTTCCATTTCATTATCTACTTACTAGTTCTGAATTAGATTAATTTGAGTTTATAGATGATGTTTATTGATGTTTGATGATGTTTATTTTAAGTGAACTTGTCAAGCTGCATGGACAGAGAATTTTGCTACTTTTAAGTCATGTTCTGATAGATTTAAGAGTTTATATCTTAAACTTTTTTGAGCCACAGAAGCTTGACGGTGGCAGTGGTCTCTCAGTCCGAACGTCGGAGGATCAATTTCCGCTTGGACAAAGTTCTGTTGTTGTGTCCTTAGGCAAGACACTTTACCCACATTGCCTAGTATGAAAGAGGTGGGAGCTTGATTGGTGGTGGTCAGAGGGGCCTATGGTGCAGTTTGGCAGCCTTGCTTCTGTCAGTCTGTCCCAGGGCAGCTGTGGCTACAGCAGTATCTTACCACCTCAGAGTGTGGAGTGAATGAAGACTGACACAGTACAGCGCTTTGAGGGGCTTCAGCAGCCTGTAAACTGCATTACAAATACAGGGAAAAATTACTTAATGCATGTGTAGAATCCCTCAGTCGTCCAGGTAGAATCCATGGCAAAAGGAGAAATTCAGTTTGTCATTACACTACTCCATTCAGTGTAGTGAAGACTGCAGTGAGCGCTACACTGGAGAAACAAAACGGCCACTTCACAACACAGACGAGAGAGCCAGAGTGGACCTCAGTCTGCCGTACATCTCCACCTAGAAGCTAAGGGCCATTCATTTGAGGACAGTGAGGTACAGATCTTGGCCAGAGAAAATAACTGGTTTAAGAGGAGAATTGAAGAGGCTATTTTTGTCAAGAAAGAGAATCCTTCCTTGAACAGAAATGGAGGTCTCAGACATCATTTGTCTCCCATCTATAACTATCCTCAAACCTAAATCAAAACAAAGAAAACAATAGTGGAGCAGGTCAGGTCCAGAGGTGTGAAAACACCATTATGGTCCTGAATGGTTCTGCGAACAAGACCCACACTCCACTCCCACTGCAGATCTAATAGGCCCACCTAACTAACACAAACTGTAAACAAATAGGTGTGGTAGTCTCAGAGTCATTTCATTGTAGTTAGCTCCTCCCTTCAGGCAGATATAAGCAGTGTCCACCAGCACTCTGACCAGAACTGAAGAAGCAGCTTGGATGAGTTGCCAAATGTATTTGACCAAATAAACTTTTGTCCAGTTGATAAATTTAATTTCTCCTTTTGCCATTACTTAATGCACTTTACAGGCTGTTGAAGTGCTTTACAAGTGTAGGGAAATATTAGTGACTTTAATTACTCATTACAGACGTAAGCTAAGTACTGCAGTTTATTTACTGCAGCAGCAGTTCATGCTTTTAACAGTTGTAGATTTAGAATATTTTTTGTGGTTTAAATGTGCTCTTGGGTTTTTGTGTCATCAATTGGGGCGGCAGTAGCTCAGTTGGTAGAGCGTTTGTCTACTGATCCAGGGGTTGGCGAATCCGGCTCTTGACGGGTTGACCGTGTGATCCAGCTCCCACAGCTGCTGTTGTGTCCTTGGGCAAGACACTTAACCCAACCTCGCCCCCAGTGTCTGCGGACACTGGTAGCCCCCATGGTACATCAAGGCCAGTTGTGATGTGGGCCGTCCAACCCTGGTCTCGCTACCCGCGGGAGGATTCATGGGGGCTGGTGCATTGTGTTCTGGGCAGTAGATCTGCTTGGACTGCTGCTCCTGCGACCCAGAAATGGAAAAGCGGAAGAAGATGGATGGATGGATGGATGGCATCAATTAGTTTCAATATTATAATTTATCGTCTGTTTGCAGCAATAAATCACACTTCGAAATGTGTTATCATGACAGGCCTACCTCTGCCCACCACACACGCTTATACTGGTGTCCTATGGCGGCACGGTGGCTGAGTGGCTAGCATGCTTCACAGCAAGAAGGTTCCAGGTTCGATCCCCGGGTCGCCCGAGCCTTTCTGTGTGGAGTTTGTATGTTCTCCCCGTGTCTGGGTGGCTTTCCTCCGGGCACTCCGGTTTCCCCATCAACCCAAAACATGCTCCAGGTAAAATCCTCCAGCTGAGGTCCTGACCAAAACCGATCATGGAGATGGTCCCCGGGCGCAGTAATGTGCTGCCTACTGCTCCTAATAATAACTGCTCCCAATAACTCACTCACACACACACACACATTGGTGTCTTCTCTTACTCACACACACACACATACAGTGCCGTGAAAAAGTATTTGCCCCCTTCCTGATTTCTGTGTTTTTTGCATATTTATCACTCAAAACATTGTCAGATCATCAAACCAATTTTAATATCACACAGAAACAACCCAAGGAAAGACAAAATTCAGTTTTTGAATGATGATTCCATTTATTAGTGCACAAAAAAAATCTAAACCTATCTGGCCCTATGTGAAAAAGTAATTGCCCCCCCTTGTTAAATCACAAACTAACTGTGACTAACCACAGTTTTGAGAAAACTTAGTTCAGTTCTACATGCCACACCCACACCTGATTGTCACCACCTGTGTTGAATCAAGAAATCACTTAAATAGTTCCTGTCAAACAAAGTGAAGTTGGCTACAACATCTCAAGAACAAACACATCATGCCACGATCCAAAGAAATTCAAGAACAAATGAGAAAAAAAGTGATAGAAGTCTATAATTCAGGAAAAGGTTACAAAGCCATTCCCAAAGCTCTGGGGCTCCAGCGAACCACTGTCAGAGCCATTATTCAAAAATGGAGGAAACTGGGAACAGTTGCAACCCTTCCCAGGAGTGGTCGACCAACTAAGATTACTCCAAGAGTGCGACGACGGCTCATTCAGGAAGTCACAAAAGAACCTAGACGCACATCGAAAGAACTACAGGCCTCGTTGGCCTCAGTTAAGGTCAGTGTTCATGACTCCACCATTAGAAAAACACTGGCCAAAAATGGCATCCATGGAAGAGTTCCCAGGAGAAAACCACTGCTTTCACAAAAGAACACAAAGGCTCGTCTCACCTTTGCCAAAAAGCACCTTGATGACCCTCAAGACTTTTGGAGAAACATTTTGTGGACCGATGAGTCTAAAATTGAACTTTTTGGAAGGTCTGCAGCCCGTTTCATCTGGCGTAAAAATGGCACAGCATTTGATAAAAAGAACATGGTGCCCACAGTAAAGCATGGTGGTGGCAGTGTGATGGTCTGGGCCTGCTTTGCTGCCTCAGGACCAGGACAACTTGCTGTGATTGACGGAAAAATGAATTCTGCTGTTTACCAGAAGATCCTGAAGGAGAATGTCCGGCCATCAGTTCGTGCCCTCAAACTCAAGCGCTCTTGGATCATGCAACAGGACAATGATCCAAAACACACCAGCAAGTCCACCTCTGAATGGCTCAAAGAAAACAAAATTAAGGTTTTGGAGTGGCCAAGTCAAAGTCCGGATTTAAATCCGATTGAGATGCTGTGGTGTGACCTTAAACGGGCAGTTCATACAAGAAAACCCTCCAATATGGCAGAATTGAAACAATTCTGCATAGAAGAGTGGGCCAAAATCCCTCCCCAGCGGTGTGAAAGACTCATCACCAATTATCGCAAACGTTTGGTTACAGTTATTGCTGTCAAAGGAGGCTCAACTGGCTATTAGATTAAGGGGGCAATTACTTTTTCACATAGGGCCAGATAGGTTTAGATTTTTTTTGTGCACTAATAAATGGAATCATCATTCAAAAACTGAATTTTGTCTTTCCTTGGGTTGTTTCTGTGTGATATTAAAATTGGTTTGATGATCTGACAATGTTTTGAGTGATAAATATGCAAAAAACACAGAAATCAGGAAGGGGGCAAATACTTTTTCACGGCACTGTACATACATACATACCGTTGTCCTCTGTTCCATTGTCTTCTGTCTCTCGCACACACTGGTGTCCTCTGTCCCCCTACCCTTATGTCCTGTGTGTGTTTCAGTTGTACCTGCAGCAGAGTGCTCAGGTGCGTTTCATCCTGGCTCAGCTTCCTCCCACTCTGCCCGTCTACCACAGTCTGGAGTGGAGACTGGATGTCAATGTGAGTATGTTCCCAACACATGCTCCAAAGACACATCCCAAATACTGGCTTTACTCTATATGTCCCAAAGGTGTGAGACCACTGCTAATCCCACAGTGACTTCACAAACTCCATTGAGAATGCCATAGTGCACAGACTCCATCACGTACAATGTGGCCAAACACCTAAAAACCATCCTGGCTCCTCAGGTGGGTAACATGGAGCACCATATTGAGAATACAGCTATTCAGCTGTGAACAAAGTCAAGCATCTCTAGTTTGACCCGAACAAGACAAACTGGAGATGTGATCTCTCTTTTTACTTGTATCCCTACATCGGTAATGGTGGAGCCAGCAAAGAGACTACTGCAGGATACTACGCTACAAAAGAAAAACAACCTTTAACCCGATCAAATCTGCCAACTGCTGGAAATTTGTTTAAATACCACCTATTTCCAGTTCAGGGGAAATTTCTACAGGCAAATCCACAGTGCGATGGGCTCACCGGTTTCCCCTATCATGGCTAACTTATACATCGAACAATTTGAACAGAGTGCTTTGGCCTCATCCAGGCACTCCACCCACACACT
Source organism: Paratrypauchen microcephalus (assembly GCA_036785185.1). NCBI lineage: Eukaryota > Metazoa > Chordata > Actinopteri > Gobiiformes > Gobiidae > Paratrypauchen > Paratrypauchen microcephalus. Next base: position 670,862 of record JAVJIX010000144.1, on the reverse strand, counting down.
GGTATCACTTTGTTAATGATCATTTTTCAAAAATCAAACCTTTTACTGCACATATCAATTCTGTAGATCAGAACATCAGATTCACTTGTGAAGATGCCAATGAGAATACATTGGCTTTCTTAGATTGTGCAGTAACAATAGACCGGTAGAGAAGACTGGTAACTCCAAGTAGAAGTCTTCAGGAAGCCCACACACACAGACCAATACCTGTTGTTTGATTCACACCACCCACTGCAGCAAAAACTGGGTGTTATTCGGACAGGGTTCGAGTGGTTCCCACAAGCACAGAGGGAAAAGAGAAAGAACAACGTGCAGAAAGCCCAAGAAACAAGACAACAGAGAATCAGATCCCAGGAGAAAGGGTGTAACTATTCCTTACCTGGCTGATGTTTATGAAAAACTACAGAGGATTTTCAGACAACATGAAATCCCAGTTTATTTCAAACCCACAAACACATTAAGACAAAAACTGGTCCACCCAAAGGACAAAACACTGAGCCACAAACAAAACAATGTGGTCTACTCCATTCAGTGTAGTGAAGACTGCAGTGAGCGCTACATTGGGGAAACCAAACAGTCACTTCACAAGAGGATGTACCAACACAGACGAGAGAGCCAGAGTGGACCTCAGTCTGCCGTACATCTCCACCTAAAAGCCACAGGCCACTCCTCTGAGGACAGTGTGGTACAGATCTTGGCCAGAAAAAATAACTGGTTTGAGAGGGGAGTTAAAGAGGCAATTTTTGTCAAGAAAAATAATCCGTCCTTGAACAGAAATAGAGGTCTCAGACATAATTTGTCTCCCATTTATAACTCTATCCTCAAACCTAAATCAAAACAAAAGACAAAGAAAAACACAAGGGAGCAGGTCAGGTCCAGAGGTGTGAAAACACCCATTATGGCCCTGAATGGTTCTGCAAAAAAGACCCCACACTCACTGCATACTCAATAGGCCTAGCTAACTAATAGACACTGTAAACAAATAGGTGTGGTAGTCTCAGAGTAATTTCAGTGTAGTTAGCTCCTCCCGGATATAAGGCAGTGTCCACCAGCGTCTGACCAGAACTGAAGAAGCAGCTTGGATGAGCTGCCAAATGTATTTGACCAAATAAACTTTTGTCCAGTTGACAAATTTTGAATTTCTCCTTTTGGCATTCTTGACAAAGATCTGTAACATTTCTATGGAGAAATCCTCCCTTTAAATCAATCATACAATTTACAAAGTGGACCTTTAAAAGACGTGCCTAGTCTTGAGGTAGAAAAATGATTTGATTCCAGTATCTTTCCAGCTGAGCTAACTAACAAAGGGCTAAGCACACCGAATGTTGTAAATGTTTACTCTTCTATGAGATGTCTTTGTTGTGGGCAGATGTCCAGCCGGTCACTGAGGCAGCAGCTGTGTCCTGTCATGACACTGTGCCTAGGCCTGACCAGTGGGAGCGCCAGTGGGAAGACAAGCAGACTGCTCCAGGCTCCTCCCGCTACCCTCCTGCACCTGCTGTCTGTGCTGGAGCAGGCCCTGGACGCTATGAAGAGCACCCACACCCGCCGCATCCTGAGGAACATCAAGTGAACCTGCCGCACCTGTCACACCCGCCGCATCCTGAGGAACATCAAGTAAACCTGCCACACCTGTCACACCCGTGTATTCTGAGGAACATCAAGTAAACGTCGCACCTGCTGCATTTACCCACCACACCCTGAGGAACATCTAATGCACTGGTTCTCAACCTTTTCAGTTGTGACTCCAGTAATAACAACCCAGAGTCTACCTCCAGAATGAGTAGCCTTTTGTCTCATGTTTGATTTTATTCACAGCACATGGGCTTAGATCAAATAATATGGTGGGCCAACTAATAGGAATGTACAATTGTCACTGTATTTGAAGAGTGCCATGTTTATGACTATTACATACAGTTTCTATTTTCCCCCATGTCATCTGGTCAAATAATTTCACGAAGAAAGTCTTTGGTGCTGGGTTGGGTCCATGTGAAGGGGGAGGGGGATGTGGCCACTGGCCCGGGGGTGTGTGAAGAGGGGGCAGTCGGAAGAGGGGCAGAGGGGGTGGGCGGGGTGAATCAAACCTGTTAAAGTAACAGTTTAATTTCTCCGCCCAGCGCTGATCACCATCAGCCGTCCCTCTGCCACTCTGTCCAAATCCACAGATGATATGTGATCACTTCCATCCGTCCAGACCAGACTATTTAGAACTAAACCTTTCACAATGTTGACATGACTCCACAGAGACCAGAGGGAGCGCTGTCTTTGACGCACATGCTCCTTTGTTCCTCATTCTGGAACATATATTGTGCATATATTTTTGTCCACTTATTCTAGAAAAGGATGTAATGTGTTAAAATGTAAAATGTATATAAATTGTGAATATAATTACAACTGATTATGTATTTTCTAGTGCTATTATGCCTTGAGATTTTACATTTAAAGGAGCATTGTGTAACTTTTCTGGTAGACGGGATGTTTCACAGTATGGCTTTAAATGTGTCTGTCTTTAATCATTACAGGTGTTTTAAATGCTCACCAATACCTTGAAATCATGCACCGTGAGTGTGGTCTCCTCTCCAGATGTGACCTGTTATTTGCTTTGCTTTGTAGATTTTTATGTTTGTTTTTTAATAAAAACTCCCTTTAATAAAAATAATCCTTTGGTCTTTTAAAGGCATTTATTTTATTTTCTTGTGTTGGAGGTAGAGTAAAACATATACATGTAATGTAGGCCTATCTGATAAAAGATTAAGGAGTATGGCAGTAACTGTCCTACTACACTTGGCTTTTGAAAATTACATTTATAAAATCTTTAGCATCACTTTTTGTGGTTTTAAAGTCATGTTCATACCCTGAACAGTCGTCGTTGACTATATGCAAGGTGGATCTGGATTTATATTTAAAATATACTAATGTTTATCTCCTTGAGATATGGATAGAAAGTTGGATTAGGTCAGTGATTCTCAATTATTTTCTGTGACCCCCCCAGGAAGAAGAAAAAATTTCACGCCCCCCTCTGCTCGTGACTATAAATAGTATTATTTGTCTAGAAAATTGTTATTTGTATACCTCTGCATAACATTGTATCCTTTTATTAACATTAAACTTGTAATAAAGACTGCACTGTCTTTTTGCACTGAGGACTCACATATTAATGTGTTTACGTTTTACAGAAACGAAACTTAAAATCACATGCCCCATTTGCATAAACTAAAAGTGCTGAAAAAAACGCTCTGTCCTTGTGCCGCTGATGCATCAGCTTCTGTCAGACTAAAGGACATGACTCAGTGGAATATACGTGCTTTTTCTGTGACAGAGGATGTTCTGCTGATGGTGAGTCTCTGTATATCGTGTATTTAAGGTTGCCGCCCCCTGCCCCAGAGCAACAATGAGAGCGCCACTGCCAACTACTGTTGTTGATGTGCAATTACACTTAGTTCTAGTACAGTACGGCAAAAAAGCATGTTTGTTTATTTATTTTATAGCGACAGTGCATATTAATGAACATCTACAACAGCAGTGTAAATATGCCAGATTATAGCAAGAATGCTAATTTCCATCTGCAGTCCCTGGACGGGTGACACCACAGCAAAAACAATAAAAACAATGACAGCTGACAATAACAGCAACATTAAAACATTAAAAGTGTCACAAGTCTGGTTTTCCTTTAGCCGCTGTTTCTGTGGTGTGTTATGGCCCTCTGGGCTTTCCGTACCAGAGGCTGGTTATGATCATGTGTTTCCAGAAAAAGACGCTTCAGTAAATATGCCCGTAAAGACATGCTGTTTGTCCGAGTCTTCCTTGAATGTTACTACAGTTTCAAATATGATTTAAAGTGTCCAGTGTTGGAGTCTCTCTTATTTATGATGGGAGAGAGTTCCAGAACTTAAAGCCTCTGACTGAGAGCACAGTTTGTCCAAATGTAGAACGTCTGTGTGGACCTCACAGTTCCCCCGGGGTCTGGGTGGACCTCACAGTTCCCCTGGGCCGTGGCCCTAGTTCCCATCCCACTGACAGTCTTTGTTTTGATATTGATTAAACCAAAAAAACGTTTCTGCCAAAACCTCCGAACAAAAGGTGGCGACACTGCCGCAGCTCGCTTAGTACATCACCCAAAAGTAGAAGAAGACGGGACCGTAATCACGCGCATGCGCCGGGAGGTTTTCGGTGCCAAACAACCCAAACCGCGCCGTATCCTTGCGCCTGGGCTGAAGGAGCCGGGCTGAAGGAGCCGTGTCCGGTGCTGAGAGCGGGCCGCGCTGGGCGCTATGGCCGAGGGCAGAGAGCTGCGCCTCGGCCTGAAGCTGCTGTGTTTCCGCGCCGTAAGAGAGAACTTCCGTACCGTGGGGGAGCACGCGACTGCGGGTCAGTGACACACACACAACACACACACACAACACTCAAACAACACACACAACACACACTCACACAACACACACAACACACACTCACAACACACACACACAACACTCACAACACACACACAACACTCACAACACTCACACAACACACACTCACAACACACACACAACACAGTAACAACACACACACACAACACTCATACAACACTCACACAACACACACACAACACAGTCACAACACACACACACACAACACTCATACAACACTCACACAACACACACACAACACAGTCACAACCAATGTTGTATAGTAACGAAGTATTAATACTTCACTACTGTACTTAAGTACATTTTCGGAGACTTTGTACTTTACTTGAGTTTTTTTAAAAATGATAACTTTCACTTTTACTTCACTACATTTCCGAATTTAATTGCATACTTTTACTCCGATACATTTTCAATGTGCCGTTTAGTTACTCGTTACAAAAAAAAAAAAAAAAAAAAAAAAAAGTCTGACAGCAACGAAGTCGGGACAAGCCTGGGCTTGTTCGCCTCTTGCGCATGACAATCAGCTAGCACCTGTTGGTTTACGCAGCTAGCTTAATTGCAATCAGCATCTGATGGAAGAGGAGACAGAAACCACGCTGGCCAGAAATGAAGGGGACCCTCAAGATGAGCACCCCTGGCCCTACTTAAACACGATGTTTTCTTACACTGATGTAAAGGATTCGTCTTACAGAATGAAGTGCCTTTTATGCCTTCCAAAAAAAGTAGAAATCTTATCTTACAAAAACTCCCCGTCCAACCTTAAGAAACACATAGAGGTAAGTTTAATGTTGTACAGTAATCCCTCGTTTGTCGTGGGGGTTAGGTTCCAGAAATAGCCCGTAAAAGTGGAAATCCACGAAGTAGGACAGATTTATATTTTACAATTATTCAACCTGTTTAGGCACGCGCCGACACGTGCACCCGCGGACACGTGAACACGCACAAGGTTGCGGTGGTTTAATCCTGGTTTAGAATTGGTCTAGGCCTGGTTTAGTCCAGGTTAAAACCTGGTCTAGTCCAGGTTTAGTCCCGGTTTAGTCCCGGTTTAGACCCGGTTTAGACCAGGTTTAGACCAGGTTTAGACCAGGTCTAGACCAGGTCTAGACCGGGTCTAAACCAGGTCTAAACCTGGTCTAGACTATAGACCCGGTTTAGTCCCGGTTTAGACCGGTCTAAACCTGGTCTAAACCTGGTCTAGACTCTAGACCAGGTTTAGACCCGGTTTAGACCAGGTCTAGACCGGGTCTAAACCAGGTCTAAACCTGGTCTAGACTCTAGACCAGGTTTAGACCCGGTTTAGTCCAGGTTTAGACCCGGTTTAGTCCAGGTTTAGACCCGGTTTAGTCCCGGTTTAGACCAGGTCTAGACCGGGTCTAAACCAGGTCTAAACCTGGTCTAGACTCATAATTAATAAATTACAAATGACACACAGTGCTCCAAATGACACAAAACTACCATGGGTGAGTAGAACATGGTGTTTTACAGTTGAGTTAAGGGCCAAATGCCTAATTTTCAGCACTCTTGTTCCCCCAAAACCTTTATTTAAAAAAATAAAATAAAACGAACATTAAAAAATATTACAAATTCAGACTGCCTTTGCTTGATACTTTTACTTGTACTTTTAATTACATTACTTGAGTACATTTATTTTTACAGTACTTGTCATACTTAAGTACATGAAATTCCAGATACTTTAAGACTTTTAGTCAAGTAACATTTCAGTCAGTGACTTCGACTTTTACCAAAGTCATTTTTGGGAGGGGTACCAATACTTTTACTTGAGTTTGATTCTCCAGTACTTTATACAACACTGGTCACAACACACACACACACAACACTCATACAACACTCACACAACACAGTCACAACACACAACCCTCACACAACACAGTCACAACACACACAACACTCAAACAACACACACACAACACACACTCACAACACACACTCACAACACACACACAACACAGTCACAACACACACACACAACACTCATACAACACTCACACAACACACACACAACACAGTCACAACACACACACACAACACTCACACAACACTCACACAACACAGTCACAACACACTCACAACCCTCACACAACACAGTCACAACACACACAACACTCACACACAACACTCATACAACACTCACACACAACACTCATACAACACTCACACAACACAGTCACAATACACACACACAACACTCATACAACACTCACACAACACAGTCACAACACACACACAACACTCATACAACACAGTCACAACACACACAACACTCACACACAACACACACACAACACTCATACAACACTCACACAACACAGTCACAACACACACACACAACACTCACACACACACAGTCACAACACACACACAACACTCACAACATACAACACAGTCACAACACAGTCACAACACACTCACAACACACACACAACACTCACACAACACACTCACACAACACACTCAACACACACACACAACACTCACACAACACTCACGCACAACACAGTCACAACACACACACACAACTCATACAACACGCACACACAACACACTCACAACACACACAACACTCATACACACATTCACACAACACACACAACACTCACACAACACACACCACACACACACACACACACAACACTCTCACAACATACACACAACACTCACAACACAACTAGGGTCGCCAACGGGTTCAAATCCCCCCCGGGCAATGAGCTAACCAGTGTGGGTCCTTGGGCAAGACCCTTCACGGTACTGCCCCCCGGGCGCCGAAAAAAGATGGCTGCTCACTGCTCCTGAAAAGGATGGGTCAAATGCAGAAGTCAAATTTCTCCCGTGTGTCACTGTGTGTCATTGTGTGTGAGACCAATAAAGGCTTAAGCCTAATCTTAAACCTTAAAATCTTAAACTCCCTGAAGAAGTGACTTTATTGATCTCACACAGGAGAAATTCTTCTGCATTTAACCCATCCTGTTATCAGGAGCAGTGGGCAGCACTTTACTGCGCCCGGGGACCATCTCCATGATCTTGTTGCTTCGGTTTGGTCAGGACCTCAGCTGGAGGATTTTACCTGTAGCATGTTTTGGGTTGATGGGGGAAACCGGAGTGCCCGGAGAAAACCCACCCAGACACTAGGGGTGGGTATTGGCAAAGAAGTCACGATTCAATTCGAATCACGATTCATATGCCACGATGCGATACTATCACGATGCATCACGATACTTGAATTATTGCGATGCATTGCAATATATTCGACATACTTCAGTGAAAATGTACCAAAAAAAAGAGGATAACTTAAATATCAGTGGCTGTGTATCTGGGTAGTGTCTTCAATTGATACAGAACACTGAGCAACTCAATTCATAACTGAACAAAAACAAATAAACCAAACCAATAACAAAAAGGCTGCCATCCTTCCTTGATACTGCCTGAAGTCCATTGCTTTGCTGGAAATCAGTTCAACACAATCGAATTGTGAATGCTTTTATCTATTTCCGATGACAACTGCATTTACCTACGATAGATTTATTTATTCATGAATTTATGTATTAATATGTATTTATTTATTACTTATTTATGCTTTTAAATGCTAAAATATTAATTTATATAGTTAAATTACACTTTAATTGTCTTGTTGTTAATGTTACCTGTAATGCCCACTTGGTCCTGATGGCTTCTGCGGTTACTCCAGTGTAAACATCTTAACTCTCGTCCTCGGAAAGGAAGGGTCTTATACAGAGCCTCTTTTTCACTCAAATACCTCTTGTTAAGATCCTGGCACATTGTGGTTTTAATTTCCCTTGTCAAGATGGAATCAGTCGGATTGTCTTGGAGCTCGTGGACGAGTTGAGCACGGAGTGGCGCTACAATAGACAGCGTTGGACTGGTCTCCTCTGATATTGCGAGTGTAGCTACTTTCATAGGTTTCATTGCAGCGACGACCTCCTCAGCAGCCGTTATGTCACACTCTGTAAGATGTCCTTCTCAGACTTCCATATTTCGGCAGACAGGAGCGCAGCGTGAACGCACATGTTGCTCTAAAAACCGCTCCAGCATGTAAACACAGCCCGCCGCCGGAAATGCCGCTGGCGTGAAGGCAGCGGCATTTCTGCTTTTTAAAATTAATAATCGATATTTGGCATTTGGCATTGTGAAAGTTAGCATCGCGATACATTGTCATGACGATTATTTTGCACACCCCTACCAGACACGGGGAGAAGGCTCGGGCGACCCGGAGATTGAATCCGGAACCTTCTTGCTGTGAAGCATGAGCGCTAGCCACTCAGCCACCATAATAATAACTAAGGGACACCTCATTGGCCTGATTACCTTCACCCTTCATGGTGTAGTGAATGTTTTTAGCCCCTTTTTCTATGTGTGAAGCGATTTTTTTTTTTAACTTTTTTTTAACGACTCAAACCTGAATTGAATTTGATGCATATTTGAGTGATATGAACACATGTCCGCTGTGTCTGCTGATGTAGTTCTCCCACGCGGCCTGTTGGAGGAGCTGCAGCTTCACCTCACCATATGTCAGCTGGACCAGCTGCAGCCGGCGCTCAACCGCAAAGGTACAACTGTCCCTCATGCACGCACACACACACACGCATACACATGCACGCACATGGGGATGACTGTGGCTCAGTGCCGAGAGCAGAGGACCTCCAACCTTAAAGGGGCTTCAACAAGCGCAGGACATTACATTATATTACATTACGAAGACATTATTATTACACGCACACACACACACACACACACACACACACATGCTGTTACCTCTACTCCCCCATGCTTCACTGTACATCCTGCTCACTGAGGAATGAGCCCCACAGAAGTAGGGTGTCTTATTTGCTCTCTGGGTGATTGACAGCTAACAAGCTGAGTAATGGAGCTCAACATTGACCACCTGCCTCAGGAAAAAAAGAATATTAAAAGTTTGAAAGTGGGCAAGGCTCTGTGGAGGAGGTGAGAGGCAGAGATGCGGCGGGGCCTTGTACCTGATGCTGTCCTTCTCAGCTGAAGTTAATGTGTGCTTGTGTGTGCAGGTGTGTCTACACTGAATGCCTGGAGGGAGATCCTTAGACACATGCGTGGACCAGCTTGTGTAGGTGGTGTCTCTGAAACACTGTCACTGTATAATTAGGCATTCAGGACTGTACAATAGTATACAGTTGTATGAAAAAGTTTGAGCATCCCTCTGAGGTTGCATAATAATTCACTCTGTCTTCACAGAAAATGATCACAGTGGCATGTCATTCATTTTCCCATAAAAGCCGAGGACTGGGTGGTTTTCCAGACACAGAGGTTGTGCAAAAATGTGGGCACCCTTGTCATTTTGTTGCTTTGAATACCTGTAACTAATCAACACAGAGTAATTGGAACACAAAATAGGTTTGATGAGCTCATTAAGCCTTGAACTTCATAGACAGCAGCATCTGATCATGACAAAAGGTATTTAAGACGACCAAATGCAAGTTGTTCTTCTCTTTGACTCTCCTCTGAAGAGTGGCAACATGGGGCCTCAAAACAACTCTCAAATGAGCTGAAAACAAAGATTGTTCAGCATTATGGTTTAGGGGAAGGCTACAAAAAGCTCTCAAAGATTTCAGCTGTCAGTCTCCACTGTGAGGAACATAGTGAGGGAATGTAAGGCCACAGGCACCGTTCTTGTTAAGTCCAGAAGTGGCAGGCCGAGAAAAATATCAGAGAGGCAAAGACGAAGGATGATCAGAATGGTCAAAAACCACCCACAGACCACCTCCTGCGAGGTTCTCTTCTGCAGATGGTGTCACTGTGCAGAGGTCAACAATACAGCACAATTTGCTCAAGGAAACATGGCAGAGTGATGCGGAAGAAGCCTTTTCTTCGCAGATGCGACAAACTGAGTCACTTGAGGTTTGCAAAAGCACATTTGGATAAGCCAGCTTCATTTTCAAATAAGGTGCTGTGGACTGAGGAAATGAAAATTGAGTTATTTGGTCATAACAAGAGGCGATATGCATGGCGGCAAAAGAACACAGCATTCCAAGAAAAACACTTGCTCCCCACAGTAAAATTTGGTGGAGGTTCCATCAGGCTGTGGGGCTGGGGCCAGTGCGGGGACTGGGAATCTTGTTAAAGTTGAGGGTCGCATGGATTCCACTCCACATCAGTGGATTTTTGAGAATGATGTTCAACAATCTGTCACAAAGTTGAAGTTACACCGGGGCTGGATATTTCAACAAGACAACGACCCAAAACCCTGCTCAAAATCTCCTCAGGCATTCATGCAGAGGAACAAGTACAATGTTCTGGAATGGCCATCCCAGTCCCCAGACTTGAATATCATTGAAAATCTGTGGGATGATTTGAAGCAGGCTGTCCATGCTCGGCAACCATCAAACCTCACTGAACTAGAGATGTTTTATAAGGAGGAATGGTCCAGTATACCTTCATCCAGGATCCAGACACTCATTAGTGGCTATAGGAAGTGTCTAGAGGCTGTTATTTTTGCAAAAGGAGACTCTACTAAATATTGATATGATTTTTCTGTTAAGGTGCCCAAATTTATGCACAGTCTAATTTAGTTTTGATGCATATTGCACATTTTCTGTTAAAAAAAATCATTATAATTTCACTGCTGAAATATTACTGTGTCCATTAGTTATTTGATAGATCAAAATGACAGTGTTTTATAAATTGTGATTTATAAATGAAAATAATGGCAATTGTCAAGGGTGCCCAGACTTTTTCATACAACTGTAACGTGTTCACAAAGACTCACTTTTTGTATTGACATGTAAATTGCGGATGTCCAGTGTGTAGGGCTGAATTTACTTTTTTTTTTTTTTTTTTTTTCTTTTTTTTTACAAGAATTGCGATTATTGCGATCGCGTTTTGATTGCGAGCCCTATTCATGTGTTGCAGGTGCTAGATGTGAGTGGTGAAGAAGAGGCTAAACACCTGGTGATGAAGGGCCTGTTCTCCTCTGTCCTGTACGACTTTAAAAGTGACTTCATCAACAAAAACCTGTCCAATCTGAACACCTCCTGCTTCCTGGGAGTTGCGGCTAGATGCCTGCAACACTTTGTCTTACTGAACATGGTGGAGCCACTGAGACGACTAACGGGGGAGCACAGCGCGGTGCTGGAGCTGCTGGAGAAGGGCATCAGCAGTGTGGCTGTGTTACACAGCCTGGACCCAGCCAAAGGTCTGTGTCAGCCTGCACACACGTGGTATAAGACACAGGACAGTGGCTTTTGATGGTGATATAGAAAAGTACACAAAAATGTCCCCTCTGGTGTTTAAAAGTGGAATTCTTGTGAGAGTTGTGATTTCATCATTTGTTACATAGTACACCCTTAATGCAGCTCAATAAGCAATTCTGGGGGTGAAATCATCGAAATGATTCTTGTGAAGGTGTACGGATGTGTGAAGAATCCCTCAGTCGTCCAGGTAGAATCCATGGAAAAAAGAACTGGACAAAGTTTATTTGGTCAAAGACATTTCGCAGCTCATCCAAGAGGCTATTTTTGTCAAAAAAGAGAATCCTTCCTTGAACAGAAATGGAGGGGTCAGACACAACTTGTCTCCCATCTATAATTCCATTCTCAAACCTAAATCGAAACAAACGAAGAAAACAATAGGGTTAGCCAGATCAGGTCCAGACTCCAGAGGTGTGAAAACGCCCATTATGGTCCTGAATGACTCTGCTAATCAAGACCCCAGACAGAAACTGAAAACAAATAGGTGGGATAGTTTCATAGTAATTTCACTGTAGTTAGCTCCTCCCTGCAGCTCGTTATAAGCCGTGTCCACCAGCACTCTAGCCAGAACTGAAGAAGTAGCTTGGATGAGCTGCGAAATGTATTTGACCAAATAAACTTTGTCCAGTTGACAAACTGAATCTTTCCTTTTTTGCCAAGGTGTATGGAGTTTAAAAACACAGTGGAACACTTCCTGTGTTACCACAGTGGAGGGTATAGAGGATGTGTTGAGTTTTGGACGCTCTCATCACAATCTTGGCAGCACAGTTCTGAATTGACTGAAGCCTTTGTAGATTCCTGCCAGAGATCCTGATGAGGTGTGCATTACAGTGGCCTGGAGGAGACAAAAGCGTGGACCAACACCTCAGCATCGGGCAGGGAGAGGACTTAGGAGATGTTCTGGAGATGAGAGAATGCGGTCTTTTAGATTTGCTGAATATGAATGTCAAATGAGAGTTTGGGGTCAAAATGGACTCCCAAGAGTTGTGATGGTGGATGAGAGGGAAATTATAAAAACTGTAAAGGGGGAGATTTGAGTTGGTGTGGAGTACTAATGAGAAGGGCTTCAGTTGGAGGAAGCTGGCATTCATCTACTCCCTTCTCTCCTCCTGGCTGGTCAGGTACTGATGGAGAATGTCGGGGTGGTGGGGTCCCACCTGTCAGAGAGCCAAGTAGCATCAGCATAGCAATGGAAGAATATCCTGTGCTGTGTGAGCTCCAAAAGCAGGAGATGACTTTAGTTACTGCTTAATAACACATAAAAGATCCTAACAGCTTGCATCATGCTAAAATAAAAAAATGTGAATTGACTTTTTGGGCACATTGATCCCATACCAGGATCACAGTCATTGAAAACATCTACCTGCACTACAAGCATAGAATATGAACAAAGGGTTTGCCCTAATGGCATCATGCTGAATGCAGAGGATTAATTTCACAAGAGGGATTGGGATGTTTCAGTTTGTGTAGGAGCATTATTAACCATATGAGTTTATTAAAACTCAGTACTAGTCACTAAAATTTCAGAAAGAACGTCCCTTAAGAATGATTAAATCCTTGTGTTGTTAAAGAGGAGAACCAGCTGGCTTTACTGGTGCTCCACCGGCTGCTGGACCATGGTCAGGCCAGGAGAGTGATACTCCAGGCCCGTTGCCCCCTCACCCTGGCCTGGATACTGCATGGACGCTGCTTCCAGGCTCAGCACACGCCAAAGGGAAAGACCTACACGTCTGCCTTGTGCTGGGGACCAAGCAGCTCCAGCCACGAAGACCAGGAACCTGCCTGCAAACGGCTCAGACTGGACCACAGGAAGAGGGGAGAACTGGACCACAGGGAGAGAGGAGGACAAGTGGGCCACAAGAAGGGCCGACTGAGTCATAGAGATGGTGGGGAAGTAGGTGACAGGGAGGGTGACGGAGAGGATAGGGCTGTGGGTGACAGACCGGGTGGGGGAGTTGGTGAGAGAGAGGGGGTGGGTGGCAGAGGGGCTGTTGTTGATAGACTGGGTGAGGGTAGCGATGGGAGTGTTGGGGATAGATTGGGTGAGGGAGTGGGTGGCAGAGAGGATGAGGATGGCAGTGGGAGTGTTAGTAATAGACCGGGTGGCAAGGTGTCACCTGAGTCGTGTCTGCGTGGTAACATTGAGAGCCTGGAGTTAAGGCAGTGCCAGGTGGACTGTCTGAGAGTTCTGCTCCCTGCCCTGCCCTCCTGGAGCTCCTTGAGGTCCCTCACTCTGCATAGCTATGGTAAGTAGACGGTGTAGTGGCATAGTGATCAGTACTTGTGCGTCTGTTTAAGTCTGTTATTGCTCTGTGTCTGCGCAGTCTCATTCTCACAGTCTGCTGTTGTGAAGCTGAGCTGTGCCTTACAGGAGCAAAGCAGGGCAGGTGGAGGTGTGACCCAGCTCAGTATCAGCACTCTTCCCTGCCCATCTCTGTTGGAGCAGCTGCTGGAGGCCTGCCCCCGGTTGTTGTCCTTCTCTGCGGAGGTCCACAGCATTGTGGGGCCCTCTGGGGACCGGGGACTGCCCCTGTCACAGAACCCCTGCCGTGAGTTGTAATGGCTCAGACAGTTTGTTTGCTTCTCAGTTAAAGCGGTGTTGTGTGTGTTACAGAATTCCCCCTCCAGAAGCTGAGTGTGAGCCTGAACCAGCAGCCCTCCCCTCAGCTGCTGCTGCCCTCTCTTCTCCAGCGCTGTCCCCAGCTCTGCTCTCTGCATGTGTGTGGGCTCAGGCTGCAGACTGGAGCCTCCTATGGCCAGCTCCTCACCTCTCTGACAGGTACATGCAGACAGGCTCAGAGGAGTCGACCCGGACATGCACAGGTCCCAGTGGCTGCTCCTTTTAAATGTTATTATAATGTCCCATGTCTTACTGCAGATGAATGACAATGACAGCTGTGTCTTATCTGTCTCAGAGGGCTGTAGGGCCCTGCGCAGTCTGTCCCTGGAGGATGTGAATCTGTCCGACTGTTTGGAGCACATCCTTCTGTTGCTCAGACACTGCCAGCTGCATGGTAAATCTCTGTCCATCTGCTTTCTTTTGTGTTCTGCTCTAAAATTGTATATGTGCGTGCTGCAGAAGTGGCAGTTAGGCCATTTCGAGTAATGTACATAAAACTGTATAACTGTAACTGTATAGAGTAACTGTATAATTCTAAACATGCATGAAACGGTAGTTTGATCACATTCTATTTTTAATTATAAATGACTAATGTTGTAATATTTGAAGATGTACTTGATTTTATTGGTCAGTCCCCAGTGGTATCTAGTATGAAAACCACATTTTGGCATGGAACTTGCAGGTCATCATTAATATGTGCCCCTGCCTTGTCTGTAAATCTGATCCTGTTTCCCAGAACTGTGCCTGAAGGACTGTCGGCTGATGGAGAAATGGAACAACAAAAAGGACAGTTTAGAAAAGCTGACCGTTGCTTTGGCTGCCCACAACACTCTGCATTCTCTAAGCCTGGCACACAACCGCATCGGTAACACACTGCACACAAACACATCACAAACACATCTGTAACACTGCACACAACTACAGTACAGGCTAAAAGTTTGGACACACCTTCTCATTCAAAGTGTTTTCTTTACTGTCATGACTATTTACATTGTAGATTCTGACTGAAGGCATCAAAAATATAAATGAACACATGTGGAATTATGTACTTAACAAAAAAGTGTGAAATAACTCTAAATAAGTCTTATATTTTAGATTCTTCAAAGTAGCCACCCTTTGCTTTTTTGATAGTGCTGCAAACCCTTGGTGTTCTCTCATTAAGCTTAATGAGCTAGTCACCTGAAATGGTTTTCACTGCACAGGTGTGTCTTGTCAGGGTTACTTAGTGGAATTTCTTTCCTTATTAGTTGGGTTGGGACCATCAGTTGTGTTGTGCAGAAGTCAGATTGATACACAGCCGACAGCCTGATTGCACGACTGTTAGATTTGGTATTATGGCAAGAACAAATCAGTTAAGTAAAGAGAAACGAGTGGTCGTCATTACTTTAGGAAATTAAGGTCAGTCAGTCCGGAAAATTGCTAAATCTTTAAATGTGTCCCCAAGTGCAGTCACAAAGACAAAACTGGCTCACATGAGGACCGCCCCAGGAAAGGAGGGTCAAGAGTCACAGAGTGAAGGCAAAAGGGCCAACAAGTGCTAAGCACCTCTGGGAACTCCTTCAAGACTGTTGGAAAACAATTTCAGATGAGTACCTCTTGAAGCTCATCAAGAGAATGCCAAGAGTGTGCAAAGCAGTAATCAGAGCAAAGGGCGGCTACTTTGAAAAAACTAGAATATAAGACATGTTTTCAGTTATTTCACATTTTTTTGTTATTCCATATGTGTTCATTCACAGTTTCGATGCCTTCAGTGAGAATCTACAATGTAAATAGTCATGAAAATAAAGAAAATGCTTTGAATGAGAAGGTGTGTCCAAACTTTTGGCCATCTGTAACACTGCCCACAACTACAACACAACCACATCTGTAACACTACACATGACCACATCTGTAACACTACACATGACCACATCTGTAACACTACACATGACCACATCTGTAACACTACACATGACCACATCTGTAACACTACACATGACCACATCTGTAACACTGCACATGACCACATCTGTAACACTGCACATGACCACATCTGTAACACTGCACATGACCACATCTGTAACACTGCACATGACCACATCTGTAACACTACACATGACCACATCTGTAACACTGCACATGACCACATCTGTAACACTGCACATGACCACATCTGTAACACTGCACATGACCACATCTGTAACACTGCACATGACCACATCTGTAACACTACACATGACCACATCTGTAACACTACACATGACCACATCTGTAACACTACACATGACCACATCTGTAACACTACACATGACCACATCTGTAACACTGCCCACAACTACAACACAACCACATCTGTAACACTGCACATGACCACATCTGTAACACTGCACATGACCACATCTGTAACACTGCACATGACCACATCTGTAACACTGCACATGACCACATCTGTAACACTGCCCACAACTACAACACTACACATGACCACATCTGTAACACTACACATGACCACATCTGTAACACTGCACATGACCACATCTGTAACACTGCCCACAACTACAACACAACATCTGTAACACTACACATGACCACATCTGTAACACTACACATGACCACATCTGTAACACTGCACATGACCACATCTGTAACACTGCACATGACCACATCCCAACCACATCTGTAACATTGCAACCAACCACATCATATCGTAGTGCTCACGGAGGGGGAGTGTGCCTACCTTTACCCCTCTGTCTCTGTCTCCACAGCCAGACACGTCCCAGTGCTGGCTCAGCTCTTCTCTGCTCCCCACAGCGCTCTGCAGAGACTGGACCTCAGGTACACTCCTCCTGCTTTCGACATTAACTGTGTATGCTAACAAACAGCAGTATTAGACGTATGTGCAGGTGTGCAGAATCAAGTACCTCTCTTTAGATAGGTAACCTAAATATCAGGTGGAAGCATTTCATATTCTATAGTTGCCACTCACCACTCCAAATCCAAATGTAGTGAGGCCATGTGCAGAGCCTGTATTGGACACACCTGCCTTGGAGCAACCTTAGTCATGTTTGAGAAGAAGTAATAGTTAATTCTCTGTTTGAACTACAAGAGGGAAAAAGACGTACAGTATACATTCTATGCCTGAGTCGCACTTTTCCTGATCCATGTACACTGTGTGCATAATTATTAGGGAAGTTCTATTCATGAGGATTCATTTTATAATTGAACAACTACAGTGCTCTTGTTCAATCCAAAATGTGAGTAAACCTCAAACCTGAATATTTAAGAAAGTAAAAGTGAAGTTTTGGCTTTCTTAGGAGAAAATCTCTGTGCATAATTATTGGACAGCTATTAATGTGCAGAATTATTCCTAACTTGCTAACTAACTAAATGAAAAATTAACGTTTTCCATTCTCACTTGTTTATTTTTTTCTTTCATAATAATAAACACCGCAAAATGTACAAATACACATTTCTGACATAAAAAAAAAAAAAAAAAATCAGTGACCCAATATATCAACCTTTCTTCTCAATAATGGTCATAAGTTTTCCATTCATGGAGTCTTGATCTGTTGTCGATCAACTTTTTGATCAGCAACAAACACAGCCTTCCAGACACTGTTCTGAAAGGTGTACTGTTTTCCTTCACCATAAATCTCCCATTTAAGAGAGTGAGAAAGGTGTGATGGAGCATCACTCTTGAAAGACGCAGACTTTTTCCTGTACCACTGCTTGAAGAGAGTGTCTTCTAAAAACTGTCAGTAGGTTTTGGAGTCCATTTTGATTCCATCGTCAAACAGAAAATGTCCAATAAGCTCATCTTTAATAATACCAGCCCATACCTGTACCCCACCTCCACCTTGCTGGCATCTGAGTTGAAATGGAGCTCTGTGCCCATTTCTGATCCAACCACAGGCCCATCAATCTGCTCCGTCAAGAGTCCCTCATCTCATCAGTCCATAAAACCTTTGAAAAATCTAGTCTTCAGATATTTCTTGGCCCAGTCTTGACGTTTCAGCTTATGTTTCTTGTTCAGTGGTGGTCTGGTTTCAGCCTTCCTCACCTTGGCCAAGTCTCTGAGCACTGAAGTCCTTGTACTTCTGGGTATGTGGAATACGACGGCACTGGAGGATAATACAGTTGAAACCAGAAGTTTACATACACTATATAAAAACACACATATGCTTTTTTCTCACTGTCAGACATGATATAAGAATAAACATTTCCATTTTTATGTCAGTTAGAATTAACACAATTATTTCTATTTGCTAAATGCTAGAATAAAGAAACCAGGAATACTTGAAGAATCCCTCAGTCGTCCAGGTAGAATCCATGGCAAAAGGAGAAATTCAATTTGTCAACTGGACAGTTTATTTGGTGGAATACCTTTCGCAGCTCATCCAAGCTACTTCTTCAGTTCAGACTGGGATTTCATATTGTCTGATTTTTGTTTTTCAGAAAGGCTGCCTAGGTAAGGAATGGTTAGACTCTTCCTCCTGGGTTCTGATTCTCTGTTGTCTTGTTTCTTGTCCTTGTCTCTATTGTTTTGTTGAAAGCTCATTTAGGATATCCACAAACATTCTCCACATGTTGTTCTTCTTTCTCCTTTCCCTCTGTGCTTGTAGGAACCACTTGGGCCCTGTGTTGTAATGTCTGAATAACTCCCAGTTTGTGTTGCAGTGGGTGGTGTGAATCAAAAAGCAGGTATTGGTCCAGCTCAGCTGTGTTATCACAGCTCACCATAATCAAAAGTACATGTTATCAAATTCGGCTGAAACACTCTGCCCCCTCACATAGTCTCTCGCCTCAGTTTGTCAATAATATATTTCTCTGTTTTCCATCTCGCATCAAGAGACCCATCCATTTCCAGTCTCATCTCGTTGTAGAAATACTATGACAAATAAAGATTCCAATCTCTCCAATCTTCCAATAGTGCTGCAAACCCTTGGTGTTCTCTCAGTGAGCTTAATGAAGTAGTCACCTGAAATGGTTTTCACTGCACAGGTGTGCCTTGTCAGGGTTACTTAGTGGAATTTCTTTCCTTATTAATTGGGTTGGGACCATCAGTTGTGTTGTGCAGAAGTCAGATTGATAAACAGACGATTGCACAATTGTTAGAATTGGTATTATGGCAAGAACAAATCAGCTAAGTAAAGAGAAACAAGTGGCCGTCATTACTTTAAGAAATGAAGGTCAGTCAGTCCAGAAAATTGCAAAATCTTTGTGTCCCCAAGTGCAGTTGCAAAGACCATCAAGCGCTACAATGAAACTGGCTCACATGAGGACCGCCCCAGGAAAGGAAGACCAAGAGTCACCTCTGCTGCTGAGGATAAGTTCATGAGTCACTCGCTTCAGAAATCATAAATTAACAGCACCTCAGATTAGAGACCAGATAAATGCCACACAGACCTCTAGCAGCAGACACATCTCTACAACAACTGTTAAGAGGAGACTGCACAGATCAGACCTTCATGGTCAAAGAGCTGCTAGGAAACCACTGCTAAGGAGAGGCACAAGCAGAAGAGATTTGTTAGGGCCAAGGAACACAAGGAATGGACATTAGACCAGTGGAAATCTGTGCTTTGGTCTGATGAGTCCAAATTTGAGATCTTTGGTTCAAGCCGTCGTGTCTTTGTGTGATGCAGAAAAGGTGAGCGGATGGATTGCACATGTCTGGTTCCCACCATGAAGAATGGAGGAGGAGGTGTGATGGTGTGGGGTGCTTTGCTGGTGTAACTGTTGGGGATTTATTCAAAATTGAAGTCACCATGAACCAGCATAGCTACCACAGCATCCTGCAGCGACATGCCCTCCCATCCGGTTTGTGTTTAGTTGGACCATCATTTATTTATCAACTGGACAATGACCCCAAACACACCTCCAGGCTGTGTAAGGGCTATTTGACCAAGAAGGAGTGTTGGAGTGATGTGCCAGATGACCTGGCCTCCACAGTCACCAGACATGAACCCATCGAGATGGTTTGGGGTGAGCTGGATCGCAGAGTGAAGACAAAAGGGTCAACAAGTGCTAAGCACCTCTGCGAACTCCTTCAAGACTGTTGGAAAACCATTTCATGTGACTACCTCTTGAAGCTCATCAAGAGAATGCCAAGAGTGTGCAAAGCAGTAATCAGAGCAAAGGGCGGCTACTTTGAAGAAACTAGAATATAAGACATGTTTTCAGTTATTTCTCACTTTTTTGTTAAGTACGTAATTAGTTTTTGTCTTAAAGTGTTTGTGGGTTTGAAATAAACTGGGATTTCATATTGTCTGAAAATCCTCTGTAGTTTTTCCGACATGCCGGCCAGGTAAGGAATCGCTACCCCTTTCCTCCTGGGTTCGGATTCTCTGTTATCTTGTTTCGGGCAAGAAACACTTTAAGACAAAAACTCGTCCACCCAAAGGACAAAACACCGAGCCACAAACAAAGCAATGTGGTCTACTCCATTCAGTGTAGTGAAGACTGCAGTGAGCGCTACATTGGAGAAACAAAACAGCCACTTCACAAGAGGATGTACCAACACAGACGGGCGTGCCAGAGTGGACCATCATCTGCCGTACATCTTAACCTAGAAGCCACGGGCCATTCGTTTGAGGACAGTGAGGTTCAGATCTTGGCCAGGGAAAAGAATTGGTTTGAGAGGGGAGTTAAAGAGGCTATTTTTATCAAAAAAGAGAATCCTTCTTTAAACAGGAATGGGGGAATCAGACATAATTTGTCTCCCATCTATAATTCCATTCTTAAACCTAAATCAAAACAAAGAAAAGAAACAATAGGGCTAGCCAGGTCAGGGCCAGAGGTGTGAAAAACAGTCGTGTAGGGATGAATAGGTATGCTAAACTAGACGCCAGAGAAACAAAAGACAGAAACAAATAGGCGAGATAGTTTTGGAAAAACTGCAGTATAGTTGGCTCCTCCCTGCAGCGAGATATAAGCAGTGTCTTACCAGCACTCTAACCAGAACTGACGAAGCCTCTCGGATGAGCGGCGAAACGTTTTCAACCAAACAAACTTTGTCCAGTTGACAAATTGAATTTCTTCTTTTATCATGGATTCTACCTGGACGACTGAGGGACTCTTCACGCAATGTAAATAGTCATGAAAATAAAATGCATTCAATGAGATGGTGTGTCCAAACTTTTGACTTGTACTGTATAAGCTGTTAAAGTTGATCTCTTTAGGTCACATCCTAACTTCTTAGACAAATACACATCACCTGATATGCTTAAATCCAATAAGAATTCAAGTTTATACAGCTTTGATTTGAAGAATATGCATGAAAATCATGATACAGTGGTACCTCACCTTACGAAAGACCTAACAAACGAAAATTTCAAATTTCAAATTTCACGTTAAATTTTGGTCTCTAGATACGAAAGAAAATTCAAGTTAAGAAACGCGAAATCTCAAAAATTCAAATAATGCGCGCTCAGCCACACACATACACTTTTCTCAGACTTGTCTCTCGTTTGAACACTCAAACTTTCATAGACCAGGTGGATAAAAGGTGGATAAAAGGTGGATAAAAGGTGGATAAAAGGTGGATAAAAGGTGGATAAAAGGTGGATAAAAGGTGGATAAAAGGTGGATAAAAGGTGGATAAAAGCGCCGCGCGTGGGTCTATTTCCTGGTTTCGTTTCGAGTCACGGCTGAGGCGTGCAGCGAGGGGGACCGCACGCAGTCTGAGCGCATGAACGAACGCATGCAAGAGCTGCGGAGGTGGCACGGTTTGAGCACGGGTCTCGTTCATGCGATCAGACTGCGTGCGGTCCCCCTCACTGCTCGCCTCAGCCGTGACTCGAAACGAAACCAGGAAATAGACTCACACGCGGCGCTTTAATCCACCTGGTCTAGTCCTGGTTTAGTCCAGGTTTAGTCCAGGTTTAGACCTTGGTCTAGACCTGGTATAGTCCACGTTATGTCCTGGGTCTACAGTCTCTACGCAGAACACAATGTTACACTATAAAAAAAAAACTTGGATCGGTGCTTTGGAACGAATCAGGCTTTTTCCATTGAAATTTCTACTCAACTTACGAAAAATTCACGTTACGAAACCACTTCTGGAACGAATTAATTTCGTAAGGTGAGGTACCACTGTATGGTGAGGTACCACTGTATGGTCAAAATACCCATACCCACCCCACCGTCTAATAATTGTGCACACAATGTATACAGGAGCTTTATTGTCTGTAACTAAAGTTATCTGATTCCTGCCTCTCCTGAGAGTTCATATGACACTGGGATTAGTAAGATCTAACTGTCACTCAGAGCATGGGGAGGCTTGACCAAGTTGGTGGTTGCGTCTGTATTTGAGCACAGAGCAGTCAATTCCACAGCACACTTATATGGTTATATATTGTGAGGAAGGCTACAAGTCGCTGAAATGTGCAGACCAGGTACAACAAACACCCCTGACGGACACAAAGAACAGCTACTTAACAGTTTAACAGTACATTTCTACTATTACTCGTCAACATCACTGTCAGCAGCTGGCCCTTGGGCATTTTAGCACCTCCGTAGCTCTAGAATGGACAAAGAGGTGTGGGCAATCTCTGTTTAGACTGGAGGATGGAATAATCGATTCTAATACTAGTATCAAGAAAAAAGTCTCATTCACAGGACAGAAATGAACCTTTCCTGAATAAGAGCACATAGACTAGTATACGCCCATGGAACAGTATGGAACCTGGATGACACAGATTACACTGATATGAATATGGGAATAGAAAATAAAGTACTACCATTTAATGTTGAAAATCAATTTGTTGTCTAAAGAAAGAGTTTTCTTAAATTATCATTAGGCCCGAGCGCTAAAGCGTAGGGCCTATTGTTATTGTTCTGGTTTTTATTATTATTTTCCACCCCCTTTTTTCAGGTTTCGGGTACTTCCCACTGACGAAAACTCACGAAATTTTGCACAAAATTCAAGAACGCCAAAAAAGGAATTTACAAATGATCTGTATTAAAAAAAATCTTTAAAAATGGCTCAACAGCACCCCCTGGAAAATCAAAATACATTGCGCCTATGGCTATACTCGTGTTGCCATGGTAACAGGCCAAACATCTGTCCTCGCCAATGGGACGCTCGGCAAAAACTTTGTCGTAGCCACACCAAATTTGGTACACAGATGCATCATGGGAATAGGAACAAAAAAGTATATTACACCGTTGCTAGGCGACCAACAGGAAGTCAGCCATATTGGACCGAGCACGTGACCCGGTGCCAAAGGCAAATTTTCCTGTCCTCGTATTTTAACGAACTCCTCCTCGGGTTTTTGACCCAGACTCACCAGAATCGTGCTGGATCATCTCGACAAGTGGGAAATTAAAAGTTATTAAAAGCGTTCTAAAAGACTGAACGGTGTTTCCGTGAAAACGCTACAAATTTCAGGTTTGTTTTTGCAGCTCACCATCAAATTTCGACGAGTGATAATCCGTGCATACTTTGGCCAATTTCACTCAAATTTTAATCGAAAATAAATGGCGCGTTACCAAGTGCAAGCGAGGGCCGATCATTGCTGCTTGCGGCTATATTTGTGGTATTAGAATTGGTATTGCACATCATGACAACAGTAAGTGCAGCCAGTACACTGTCATACTTTATCATTTTTAACTGTGGATTGTTTGACATTTTGTGCAGTTCTAACTTCATCCAGCCAGGGGAGCTGTTGGAGTTCTCTGAGCGGCTCACGGGTCTCAGGCAAGGGCACAGGATCACCCTGGACCTCCGGAGGAACCCATTGGACCGGGACCCCCACACCTGGAAGGCAGCGGTCAGCAGCCTGTCCCTCTGCTGCCACCTGCTGCTGGAGAGCTGGAAGTCCACAGACACCATGGTGGACCACATCAGCAACATGTGACCTGCCCCTGCACGGACCCTGAGACAGCACAGCAATATTCATCGACTCATTCAGACTGGAATTATATCACTGTGTACAGGAAACGAGACAATTTTTACTTCTTTTTTTTTTTTTTTTTTTTTTGCAATAAACTCTTTAAAATCAATCATTCATCCACCTGTGTGCACAAGTATTTTTGAACAGTATTGACTGACACCAACTATTACATATGCTCAGACTGTAATTGAGTCGATTTTTGGAGTATCTACTTTTTTGAGTAGATCTTTAAACCTGTACTTTTAACTGAGTATGATTTTTGCCATGAATTGTAGTAACATTTAAAATTATATGAGTACTGTACAAGTCCCAATAGTCCTGATTCCTCCTCCTGCTCTATTAGACAGAGCCCAGAGAATATGTATTAAAATGACTAAAACCGCTTTAAACGGTTCACTCAACATAAAATACACAATTTTGGAAGCCGTACTTATAATTGAGCAACTTACCTGAGTTTGCAGTACTCTTTCCACCACTGACTGAGAAATGTTTTTGGTGTCGAAAATGAGACCATTTACCATTAAAACTGATTTTCTGACTAAAACTACAGCACTTTAAAGTGAGGTCTTTTTTTCTGTCTTTAGAGCAAAGAAAAGACTGGGGAAGCAGACCACTGGAGCTTTGACCTCTGCTGTCAGACTCTAAGCCTAAGTGTGACTGCAAACTCCGCAGACTGAATTCGCGTCTAGATTTATGGGTGAATGTAAGGAGGGTATCTCACACACATTGATTTAGACTAGAATGAGAATTGAAGCCATAATGACGTGCCAAATGCACTAAAGTTACTTATTTCTTAGATTAATGACAGTAACCATTATCTGTATAAATGCTCAAATGAAGATAACATGAATTTTTAGCGGCTATGCCCAAGACGGTGCTTTTCTGGTTTTAAGTGTAATGGTTCATTAAATGTAAAACAAATCAAAACAAGGGTAAAAGAAAGATATCAAACTGTCACCTAATTTTTTGTCTTATAGGCTTATAATATTTAATAATATTGCCAAATAATATTTGATAATATTGCAACTTGACATCTCAGGACACACAGCGCCCTCTGTCGGTCGCGGGCAGCCCCGGGTGCCCAGGTTGGGAAACACTGGGTTAAGCGGTTGCACGATGTGGCTTAGGAAAGTTGGCCCTAAACGAGCAGCCCGTTTCCGGTCAGCAAAGTTTCTACAGCCTTATCTTTGTCTAGTGCTCTGTCTTTAAAAAGATAAACACCAGTGCCCGCAAGGACACATTGTAAATGTGGTTTCTGACAGTACTTTGCGTGTATTTGGCCACGACACACGCGCTGTGGGTACGTTGGGCCTTTATTGTGAAGGGCCGGCCGGACGCAGCCCTCCGCGGCCCCGGGCTCTTGGTGCTGGTCTGGAAGGAGTGACTCGGTGACTGCGGCGACAGTCCGCTCTCTGAACCATGGGGGACATTGCGGGCTTTCTGCTGGGCTTTCTGCTGCGCTGCTGCTGAGAGGCTCCGGGACAATGGCGGAGAGGTGAGTGGCTCTGGGACCGAGCCGGGGCCGCTGTGATCCGGGCTGCTTTAGGCGGAGCACCGGGAGTCTTGTTAGCGGAGCGGGCTAACGGCGCTCGGACTCGGATGCTTTTAGCTAGCCCGAGGACTGTTCCACGGCATCCGGTTCTTTCCCTGTGGGGAGGATTCCCTCCCGTATGGGCATGTTCTCTCGGGGATTGCGGCCGTGTGCGCCGTGAGCTGGGGCTGATGTGCGGTTAGCGGGGCGGTGATGGCGGAGAACGGCCGCAGCTGGAGGAGAGTGATGGAGGGTGGTGCTAGTGATGCTCATGCACCTGTCTGTTCGCTGGAATGCGGCCCGGCCCGTCCACGTCTCACAGTTTGTCCCGGTTCCTCGGTGTGGTAGAAGGGAAGCTGAGCACCGGGAGCACCGGGAGCTTCTCTGTCCTCCAGCCCCGTGCTCTCGGGTGGGTTGTGGAATGAAATGTCCCAGTGTGTGGTCACATGTCTCTGGTCACACCGGCCTGTAGACCTGCTGCTCTCCACAGCTCTACGTGTGCTGCGTTCTGGACACTGTTTAGTCCAGAGAGCCGCGGGCCCCTGAGAGCCGCGGGCCCCTCGAAGGGCTCAGGACACTCTTGTGTTTCTGCTGGCCTTGGGTGAAGAGTGGTGGTGGTGGCGGCCGTGGGCATAGAGGGCAGTCCCGTGTCAGGCTGTGTGCGCCATACCCCTCCTGACACAGAGGGTTCTGTGCCCACATGTGCCCATGTGGGTGACCCAGGGATGGGCACTGAGGCCTATGTGCTCTCAAGATGAATACTTAGTTTGCTCCGCTTTGTTATATTGTAATGACTACACTTTTAACAAGGCTTTTGACACTACACCTTATTACAGCTGCACGATGTTCACTGTGTGTGTGTGTGTGTGTGTGTGTGTCACAAATGCGCTCCTACCTTTCAATTTAAAAGCAATCAAATTATTTTACCACTAAATGCATGTAAAGGCACTGTGCCTGATTTTTACTGTCTTAACATTTTGAAAAACGGAATGAGTTAAACAGTTTGCACTTTGCAGTGGTCCAGAGTTATTCCTCAGTTACCTTATGCATTCAGAGTATCCTAATTATTCACCATGATGAGTTTATAAGAGCTTTTCACAACTTTCAGAGACCAAGCAGAGTTTTGCTATGAGTCATACCACAGCCTCTGCTAGCACATTGCAAAGTAAAGTTGTTACATGAATTTCGCTCTGTCTAGTGGTGTTATGGCGAGTAGTGATCCTGAGCTCACCTGAAAAGTAAACGCCCCCATGAACCCCTCCATTGGGCTAGGTCTCATTTTTACCCCTCTAGTGTTGCATGTAAACAGAGTTAGAGGTCGTTTTCATCACACATGTTAGTGCACTCTCTAGAGCAGACCCGGGCATTTCAAGGCCCGGGGGCCAAATACTCTGACCGGCCCGCGAAAGGTTGCTTGGAATTAAGAAAATAAAACCTACTTTCAAAATTGTACATAATGCATTTGTACTGATGCATTTGTACTGATGATCATCTGTCGGACTTCACATCTCCACCTCAAACATGAACCTGACTTTGATGCACTCGTTAAAGCTCAATAGAGAGGCGAGATTTCGCTCCCTGATTAAGAAAAAAAAAACACTAAAACATGTTAACTTTGACTTTTTTTTCTATACAGTTTGGCAGTTCGACAAAAATTTTGTGACATATCTTGGATTATATTATTTGACACACAAAGACATTGTGGTGTCTTAATACAAAGTTAAGAAAGTTAAACTCAGAAAACATTATGGGGTTAATGTGAGTGAAAAAGA
This sequence comes from Paratrypauchen microcephalus, assembly GCA_036785185.1. Taxonomy (NCBI): domain Eukaryota; kingdom Metazoa; phylum Chordata; class Actinopteri; order Gobiiformes; family Gobiidae; genus Paratrypauchen; species Paratrypauchen microcephalus. Next base: position 643,399 of record JAVJIX010000144.1, on the reverse strand, counting down.
GTTACAAATGTTTCATGTATACCATTGTTTTGAATTATTTTACTGAATAAATTAAGTTTTTGTCAAACCTCACTCTCTCATTACTTAATAACACAGAACTTACCAGCTTCTGTAAACAATGCCATTTACTGATTTCAACGTAGAAATAATATGAATAACCAGAGTAGATTTCAAACTTTGGGCCCTGCACAATATTTTCTGCTTCTCATTTGGCCCCTGGGGAAAAATAATTGCCCACCCCTGCTCTAGAGTGACCCCAGTGTGCACTAGATTTAGTTCTGTTTACTTTTCTTTTGGGCTGGTCTTGGTCATTCAGCCCAGAAACACAAAATGAGCCATGAGAGAGGTGTGAGTGTGATCCAAGTGCATTTTGTCCAGTTCCTGTTCCTGTCACAGTGGACTGTATACGTCCTGATCAGAACGTGTGTGTTGTTCGACAGTGGCCCAAGCAGCGCTCTCGGAGTGAGAGCTCCTTGCTGTCGACTGATCCAAAGGCAGTGTGAAAACCACATCTCCTCTGCGTCTGCCTGATCAGTGATCATGTCACTGGTGGCATAACTGCACACTGCAATTGGCAGCATGGTGGCTGAGTGGTTGGCACTCATGCTTCACAACAAGAAGGTTCTGGATTTGATCCTGGGGTCACCCGGGCCTTTCTGTGTGGATTTTGCATGTTCTCCCCGTGTCTGGGCGGGTTTCCTTCAGGCACTCCAGTTTCCCCCAAACCTAAAAAACATGCACCGGGGTCTACAGGTGGAAATTAGCTCGAATGCTACAACCTGGCACAATGCATCTCTCATTTTAAGGTTAAAGGAAAAGTAACGTTATTTTACAATCTGAGCCTTCTTTCGGTAATAAAACAAGTCGTTTGACTCACCCATATCATGTTCGTGTCATTTGGAGCTGTTTGAAGAAAGTTATGTTGTAGCGTATCCGTTAGCATTTGTATTCGGGGCATTACTTTGTGGTCTCCAAATAACACAAACTTTAGCACTTTTCAAATCATAGAAGCCCGATGTCTTAATGAAAGATTTCGTTTGAAGCAAAAGTGGCCTGTAATCCGAGATTTATCCATAGTTTTCAGCTTTGCGTTTTATGTTTGGGTCCCGGGAGCAGTCCGCGCATGCGCACTGGCGAAACTATGGCTAAATCTCGGATTACAGGCCACTTTTGCTTCAAACGAAATCTTTCATTAAGACATCGGGCTTCTATGATTTGAAAAGTGCTAAAGTTTGTGTTATTTGGACACCGCAAAGTAATGCCCCGAGCAAATGATACAGCACCATGTTAACGGATACGGGATCATTACTAGAACAGAACGGCTCAACATAAGTTCTGCGATACTGCTCCAATTGACAGAAAAATGCTATGGGTGAGTAAAACTACTTGTTTTATTGCCGAAAGAAGGCTCAGATTGTAAAAAAAACGTTAATTTGCCTTTAATGTAGAGTGCACTGTTATTGTCTCATAAATAAACTAAATAAACAGATTTTCTCTATTTTAGTTGAAGTTATTGATGCACAGGCCCTGCTGACCTGTGCGTCCTCAGTGTTTTAGTGCTCAAGTGGGTCATTTGGACAAGCCCTGCACACAGAGCTTTAGGAGCAGTTAATGCTCCCGGCCAGTCTGAACTCTGCCCGCTCCGGCACAATCCTCCCTGACAGAGCTCCCCATTCTCCTCTCACACTGGAGCTGACAGCTCAATATGGCTGCTGTCCTTATTAAGTGGAGCGGCCTGGCACACAGCCCTTCAACACACACGGTCCCTCACTTCCACAAAAGAGCCAACTGTGGGCATCACCACTGCGCTCAGTCATCACTGCAAAAGTGAATAGGAAACCCATTATCACAATGTAATGGGCTACTGAGACACAACTTCAAACTCTGTAGAGCAAAGCACGGGTCAGAGTAGAGAGCTGGTTACTAGGCGGCACGGTAGCAGAGTGGTTAGCGCTCTTGCTTCACAGCAAGAAGGTTCCGGGTTCGATCCCCGGATTGCCCAGACCTTTCCGTGTGTGTTCTGTGTGGGGTTTGCATGCATGGTCTGTGTTCGATCCCCGGGTCGCCCGAGCCTTTCTGTGTGGAGTTTGCATGTTCTCCCCGTGTCTGGGTGGGTTTCCTCCGGGCACTCCGGTTTCTCCCACCAACCCAAAACATGCTCCATAGGTACTCCAGCTTAGGTCCTGACCAAGCCGAAGCACGAAGATCATGGAGATGGTCCCCGGGCGCCCTAATGTGTGCTGCCCACTGCTCCTAATATATGTATATATATATAGGATGGGTTAAAATGCAGAGAAGAATTTCTCCAGTGTGAGATCAATAAAGTTCACTTCTTCTTCTTCTTCTTCTAAACTCATTTGAGGTCACGCTCTATACAAATTATTATTTGACTTGTTGAATAAAAAAAATATTGACTAATCAGTGACCATAGTGTCCACTGTGTGTGTGTGTGTGTGTGTGTGTGTGTGTGCATGTTCACTGCCGGTTGGTTCTGTGGGCACAGATAATATCACGCCTTTGTGGTGTCCAAAATAATTCAAGTGTTGGGTGTAAATGTAGATTCTGTTAGTTTGATTGAGGAATGTTCAATATTTTTGATGATTTGAAAAACCTTAAAGGAGAATTAATGTTTGTTTTTTTTTACAATCTGAGCCTTATTTCGGTAATAAAACAAGTTGTTTTACTCACCCATAGCACTTTGGTGTCATATGGAGCAATTCCAGAGATGTTTTAGATTAGCGATAGCCATAGCGCTAATATATGCCCCGTACGGTCTCCAAATAACACAAACTTTAGCACTTTTCAAATCATAGAAGCTCGATGTCTTAGTCTATGCTTTCGTTTGAGTTAAAAGTGGCCTGTAATCCGAGATTTATCTATAATTTACAGCTTTGCGTTTCATGTTTGGGTCCCGGGAGCTGAGAGTGAAATAAGCTGTGACTCCGCACATGCGCACTGGCGTCCTCATCGACTCGAAACTATGGATAAATCTCGGATTACAGGCCACTTTTGACACAAACGAAAGCGTAGACTAAGACATCGAGCTTCTATGATTTGAAAAGTGCTCAAGCTTGTGTTATTTGGAGACCGCTCGGGGCATATATTAGCGCTACGGCTATCGCTAATCTAAAACATCTCTGGAAGTGCTCCATATGACACCAAAGTGCTATGGGTGAGTAAAACAACTTGTTTTATTACCAAAATAAGGCTCAGATTGTAAAAAACGTGAATTCTCCTTTAATTTGAATCAAGGCTGTGGAATCCTTCATTTGTACAGAAGTGGATCAGTGTAGAGAATGTTTCAGAGGTAGAACTGGAGAAAAATTCCAGAAACTGAGCAGAGCACAAGAACCACCTGCGCTTTAATCTGAGATGTAGACAGCAGCATAATCCCTAAGAGTGAAAGTTGATTGTGATTCCAGGCTGGAGTGGGTGGAGATCATCGAGCCCCGCACTCGGGAACGCATGTATGCTAACCTTCTGACGGGCGAGTGCGTGTGGGACCCTCCTCAGGGGGTCCGCATCAAGCGCACTGGAGACAACCAGTGGTGGGAGCTCTTCGACCCCAACACGTCCCGCTTCTACTACTACAATGCCTCCAGCCAGCGCACTGTGTGGCACCGGCCTCAAGCCTGTGACATCATCCCCTTGGCCAAGCTGCAGACCCTCAAACAGCACACAGACACCTCCAGCCCCCTTCAGCCCGGGGAGCAGTCTGGAGAGCAGCCCTCTGCTCACAACAGCCCAGGGAGGAACAGCGCTGTGAGCCAGGAGGGCAGCATCTCCTCCTCTGTGGACCAGGAGAGCTCGGACAAGCAGAGCTCTAGAGACGGGCCTGACAGGTGAAACAACACGGAAATGTACTGCATATCATATCAAATATGAGGAATAGGAATAGTGTCAGACCTACAGTGTATCTGAATGATATTATGTGACATGCCTAATATTTAAAATCTAACACTGAACTCTTGTCCTGTCAGAGTTTCTCCTTTCAGGTGGAACACAGGAACAAAGGAGCACATGCTGATCAAAGTGACAGACCGTGAGCCTAGCTTCTTGGCCCACCAAGACAACGGCTACTCCTCCAGTGAGCCACCCCCCTCCGGAGCTCCTGGCCGGGCACGCCGCTCTTCAGGAGGGAACTCCTCTGAACCTGATGGCTCCATGGTCATCTATTCGGACCGACGCCAGTCCCCATTTCTGAAGCGAGCCGAGCTGGGTGGGACCAGCACCAACCGCCGCTCCTCTGCTGACTCCCAGCCTCCCTCTCCCCGCTACGCCTATGAGCCTCCTTTATATGAAGAGCCACCCTCCGAGTACCAGCCCGCTCCCATCTACGAGGAGCCCCCTTCCGACATGCAGCTGTCTGACTCTTCCTCCCTGTACAGCTCCAAGTCTCCCGCCCGCAAAAGCCCTGTGCCCTTGTATCACTCCCCGAAGCAGTCGCCTTATGGCCAGCTGGTTTTGACCCGGCAGAAGTGTCCCGAGAAGGCCCAGAGTCTGGAGTACAGCCCCGTGGGGAAGGAGTACGTGAAGCAGCTGGTGTACGTAGAACAGTCCACGTCTAGCCCGCGCTTTCGCACCGCAGACCGTCTACTTCGCTATGGCACGTCTGGAGGCTATGGTGGCTCTTATGGGGGCCCCTATGGGGGCTCCTTCACCCTGCAGCACAGCCAGTCTCTGATCAGGGACCCGCGCCTGCTCCTGGACTACAGTGGGGAGGGTGGGGATGCTCAGAAACTCCTGTATGAGGACTCCATCTCATGGTCATCCAGCCAAACGCACACCATATCCTCTTCTACCATCGGCCCTGGACCCTTCTCTCCGGGCGGGAACCGCAAACGCAAGAGCCGCAAACCCTCCCTGCCCCAGGAGCTGGCCCGTTGCGGGACAGAAGGTGAGGGAGCGTCTCCATCAGAGGCCATGCTGGCACAGGCTCGGCTTGCCTGGGAGGCTCAGCAGGTGATGAAGCAGAGGAGCAGCTGGGACTCGGGGCAGGTGGGGGGCTCTAAGGACGGCTATGAGAGTGACGGGGCCGTGCCTCTACCTTTGCCTGGGCCTGTGGTCAGGGCCTTCAGTGAGGACGAGGGCCTGGCTCAGACTGAGCAACACTGGAAGAGGAGCACCTTCGACCGCCTGGGCTTTCCCCAAGCCCTGCTGGAGAAGAGCCTGTCAGTCCAGACTAACCTGGCCTCTCCAGAGCCCTACCTCCACCCATCCCAGGTGAGCCAGTCTAGAGCAGGGGTGGGCAAACCTTTTGACTCGTGGGCCACAAAGGGTTCTAAAATTTGACAGAAGGGCCGGACCAGGAGCAGGTGGATTTAGTGTTTTGGTAATCCACCTCATAAGAGCAAAAAATAACATGGGGTATGTAGAAAATATGTGCTTTATTTCAGTTAAAAATAAACAAAAGCATTACAACAAAATGTCCATCTTTCAAGTTCCACAGTATTTAGCTATTTATTGAAATGACTCTTAAAACACAGAGAATTGAATTAATAAAATACAGCTTTTTTTTATTTACTAACAGTTACTGTTTTAGAGCACTAAAAGTTCTGTTCTCCTTCAGGTTCTTTCATTCTTTCGTTGACTGCTTGCTAGCATAGTTAGCATGTTTTGTGGAAAAGTGACGGCTGATATTATATTCTTTAAAACTGCTACAGTCTCTTGGCATATCAGGCATACAGCAGCAGATAAAAATATTTACTTGTCCACTCCTTATTAAACACTCGACATTCTCTGTCCACTTTTCTTTTCTTGGCTCCGTTCATCTTTACAGGAGGGCTGAGGGGTGGAGCAAAACGCCGCACCTCAACAAACGTCAATGTATCTAGTGCGCCAGCTGTTGGAAAACGCCAGAAATTAAAACATTAAAACATTAACAAGGTTTATTAATATAATTTCTTCAAGTTCGGCAGGCCGGATTAAAAAGCTTAATGGGCCGCATATGGCCCCCAGGCCGTAGTTTGCCCATGCTAGGGTCATGGGACTGCTTTATACAGAGCTGGATATGCCGTCACATCTATGTAAACTTAGCTAATGCCTAACTGGACATGTTTTCCTGTTTGCTGTACCAGTCTGAAGACCTGGGAGCCTGTGCCCAGTTTGAGGCCAGTCGAAATGCCAGGAATATGATGCCCAGTGCCAGCTGTGGGATCTTCCCAGAATTCTCCCTCAGAAAGCCCTCCTCGGAGACAGACATTGAGAACTGGGCCTCCAAGCACTTCAACAAACACACACAGGTACATCCCAGGCAACCACTCCACAGCAGTATGGTCTCCCGAACTGACAGTGATATTTTATTTTATTTTATTTGAGTCCACAAACACCTTTTTTATGGGGCACTAATTCTATATGTTATTTTATAACCTTCTGTATATTCCTTTTAACTTTTGAGTTATTTTTCAAGCTTATTGTTGAGTCCTGGATGTTGTGCCCCAGTCCCAGGGCCTCCCCCTCACTCTATGTGCTGTGGTCAGGGTCTGTTCCGGAGGAAAGTGTCCATAGCCAACATGCTGGCCTGGAGCAGCGAGCCCATCAAGAAGCCCATGATCGTGACGTCAGATCGCACTGTGAAAAAGGAAGCTGTGGAGATCTTCAAACTCATCCAGACTTTCATGGGAGACAGACGCTGCAAGGCTGACCCCCTCAGTGTGGCTCTGGAGGTCTGGACTCCTCTCAGTTTTCTCACAAATGGTTTTTTTTGTTTGTTTTTTTTAAATAAAAATGTATTAATTAAATGTAGTAAAAAATATTCCCAAATTCTAATCAATGAAGTAAAACTGAAAAAAAAAATACATTAATAGGAGAAAATTGAACCTCTACGGCAGGGGTGCTCAACCTTTTTTTAACCGAGATCTACTTTTGAGGTTGATGGTGTGCCGAGATCTACCAAGAGATGGGGGGGTCTGGGGGGAGGGAGGGGGGGGGGGGGGTCTGGGGGGAGAGAGGGGGGGGGTCTGGGGGGAGAGAGGGTGGGTCTGGGGGGCGTGATTTTGGATTTTTTTAGATGTGATTTCTTGCATTCTAGTCCATTTTAGAATGACCTGTTAGACATGACAAATATGGGCTTTTGGAGTGAGATTCAATCCAATCTCAACTCCGCCCCTGAATTATTCAAACAGGAAGTTGAAACAGAGTAACATTGTAAGAGAACAATTTAGATTAGTTTTTGCTTTGCGCTTAGTCTTGCACTTCTAATCAGAGGCATTGAGGAGGACACAGGAACCTGTGTGCGCTGTGAGCAGGAGGAGCGAGAGCGTGAAAAGGAGCGGCGCGCTGATGTGAGGTGGACGGGCAGATAGGATGTTTTATGAAGTTTAACCTGCCCTGTGGTACACGCTGGTACGCAAAGGTACACGCTGTTGCAAACAAGCTGTGTGCGCTGGGGGTGCGTGTGGTAACATTCTGCGTGGTGTCCGCGGCTCCAGACAAGCGCACGGGCTGCAGTGAGAAGCCCCGCTCGGTCACGCACAACCGTAAAAGTTTATTCCTAACGGCAGCGGCCGTAATGAAATATGATCGCACTCATCTCGAGACCAAGAACGGTGTCGAGTACTACGACACTGCGATCTACCCACACTACCTTGGCGATCGACTGGTAGATCGCAATCAACATGTTGGGCACCTCTGCACTACGGAATAGTAGACTAGTAGAATAATAGAACAGAGGGGGTATTATGCAAAATCAATTTTTGAGGTTTCTACTGTGTTATAACATTGTTTATAAACTTGCCTGAAGAAGTTTTAGATGTCATCCATGCATGTTTCAGTGATCTTGCAGTCAACGCGCTAGTCAAACCCTCTTTACGGGAGCAGTACGATCCTGTACAATGCTCAGCCCACAAGCCTCCATCTTGTGATTGTTTTATTGTTGTAGTATTCAAACCAAGTTGTTTCCTTGGTATCAAAATCAAGTTTAAAATTTAAGTAAAATGGCATAATACACTAGTAGTAAAACCAGCCACCTGTATCCAGACTGGTTCTATGAATCCCGCATGGTCGTCATGACTCCCTTTTGTGCTTTAAGTTCCACCCTCAGTCAGTAGGGAAGACGGGGAACTTGTGGATAGCCAAAGATTCACTTCTCCTCCTGTTCCTCAGGTGGTGGTGCGCGGCTGGAGTAACCAGGGCCTGCGCGATGAGCTGTACATCCAGCTGTGTCGTCAGACTACAGAGAACTTCCGCTATGACAGCCTGGAGCGCGGCTGGGAGCTCATGGCCATCTGCCTGGCCTTTTTCCCCCCCACGCCTCGCTTCCACAGCTACCTGGAGGGCTACATCCAGAGGCACATGGACCCGCTCAACGACAACAAAGGTAAGGCATGCTGGCTACTATTCTGTTTTTTTATTAGTGGTTTTACTGTTATTTTTTGTTTATCTCAAGAGCCAGCACATCACACATTAGGGTAAAAGTAACCTGTAATGTAGAATAGTGGATGCACCGATCTGCATTTTTTCACTTCCGATCCGATCCCTGAATTCGGATATCGACCAATACTATTCCGATACCAAAACTGTTTGTTTTCAATATTATCATCATTTTTGTTTAACTGCAAATAACGGTCCCCATAATGATAAAACACCTGCAATTCAACATAATAAAGAAAATACTTAAATAACCCCCATATGATATGACTTAATTAATTAAGAGACTTAAGAAAACAAAATAAACATACAAATTAACATTAATTGTTCAGTCCGGGTCATGTGGCTCCCTTTAGCGCACCACTATGTGCCATTTATCACATGACCAGGAAGTGCCCCGGTTTGGCCCCTGAACCAGAGAGCAGCGAGGAGACAGTGGAAGGTCGGGAGAGCATGTGGATCCGTGCACCCTCGCACGCACGAGGGAGGGGAACAGAGTCCAGATAGGGAAACGGTTTGTAAGCAGTCCTGCAGTAGCAGCCAAAGGTTTGCACTGGAGCCTGGCTCCACAAACCAGGGGGAGCGCTCCACACGCTCTCGGGCCAGAGAGCTACGGGCACTCCGTCACACTGTCTCATTGAGACACGCCTCTGTTCAGGAAATCCATTCCACATTTTGCAGCAGGAGCAGAGCAGGGAATCACTCGTGGAGTCATTTCAGCAGATAATGTGTATATACAGACATGGACATGGATCGGAAATTTTCGCAGGTTGGATCGGAATTTCCGATCCGTAAATTACGTTGATATCAGAACCCGATACGATACTGGATCGGATCGGCCCCATCCCTACTGTAGAATTCAGACCCATTTTATGAATAAGCACACAAATATAATCTTTGTATATTTCACTTTATTTTTATTTTCTGTGTCATGTGCATTGCCCAATAATAATGCATAGTAATACACGTTGGCTTAACTGAACATTTGGATCTACCACAAGAAGGTGACAGGAGCACAGGGTAATGGTGCCCTCCCCCTGACTTTGAGCCGTTGCACATGTAGAACATCATATCTGCTGCAGCAGCCACAGCACAGGAGACAAGAGGCCAAAGTACTGTATTTGTGGTGTGTGGACTAATCGTTTAGTTTCTTTATTTATAAGGACAATGTCATCAATGTCAATCAAACAGTTACATTAAGCACAGAGGCAGAGATGCTTGTACCAGATTCTCTTTACAGCTCATTTATATCTGTAGTCCTCTGGGGGAGGGGTCAGAGTACCATATTTACAGTGCATTTAAACTTGAACCCATGTAACATCATTCATACAATTTCCCCAACCTTCACATACTCAGTCATTACATCAATTATCAAGTACAGTGGTCCCTCGTTTATCGTGGGGGTTAGGTTCCAGAAATAACCCGTAATGAGTGAAATCCGCGAAGTAGGACAACTTTATATTTTACAATTATTATACATGTTTTAAGGCTGTAAACGCCTTAAAACACTTTCTCTCCCATTTAAACGCTCAAACTTTCGTAGATTTTCAACAAAATGTATTAATAGTGAAGCGTGGGGGGGACACGACTCCGGGAGCCCCGCCGGACGCGCAAGGGGAGCGGAGACGTGAGTCACTGGATCCGCAGGAAGCACCGCGCTCATCCAACGGCACTGCCACGTCCCGGGACGCGACGCGCGCCAACCCCTTGGAGAAGTGCTCGACACGTGCACCCCTCATCGTGGTCAAATCCGTGACAGAGCAGCACGACCGGCGCGAGGCCGCGCGTACACCGGGGCTGTGAGCACGAGATCGAACCGTGGCACCCGGACCGCGTCCTCTCAGCCCGAGCCACAAATCAGCCGCACGAAAGCAGCAAAGAGCGGCACGTGGTGGTTTAATCCTGGTTTAGACCTGGTCTCGACCTAGTTTAGACCTGGTCTAGTCCCGGTCCCCCCCGCGTCCCCCATCTATCAATCGGCAAAGGTCTACAGTCTCTTAGCCAATCAGGACGCAGAACACAATGTTACACTATAAAAAATTGAAAAAAAAAAAAAACACGAAACAGCGAGGCCGCGAACAGTGAACTGCGATAGAGCGAGGGACCACTGTACACATACATCCCAATAAACATACACAGTTCATTCTTACAGTTTAAAGTGCGTACATGTCTGGTTTTCTAAAAAAACATGCTTTCACCTCAATTAAAAGCAGAGCGGTTATTTATGCTCAGTAACTCTGATGGGAGCTTATTCCACTGTTGAACAGCCCTAAAGGAAAAGGCTGTTGTACGTTTAGGCACGTTACACTGCCCTCTAATGGTGCCTCTTGTTACTCTTGTGGCCGCATCAGCGACAGTTGGATGAATTCTTTGAGTAAAGGCGGGGCCAGGTTATGGACAATTTTGAAGACCAATTGGACATGCGAGAAGGAAATAAAGTTATCAAAGTTAAGCATATTGTAGGTATGAAGTATGTTACAGTGATGGTATCGTTGGCTTTTTTTATCCAGTATTTTCAGAGCATGCTTGTATATTGCATCGAGTGGTTTTAGATTTGTTTTGTTCGCTTGGGACCAGCTGGTTATGCAGTAGGAAAGGTGTGATAATATCATGGCATGGAGGAAACTTTTGGCTGCTTCAGTGGAGAGTGAGTTTCTGATGTTTTTAAAAGTGGCCAGGTTAAACTTTAGGGTTTTTGTTCTCCTTTTTATGTGTTTCTTGAAGTTCAGAAGAGGATCAAGCATTAATCCTAGATATTTATACTCTGTTACAGTTTGTTTTCCCATTAACCATTACAGTGGCATGCACAATATTCCATCTGCACATGTTTTGCTCATGTTCTGCTCATGTTTTAGGAGTGGCCATCAGCAGCTATGCCAAATATTGCTACAGGAAGCTGACCAAGGCTGCTCTGACTGGAGCCAAGAAGGTATGGGACTTTACATCTGCTCATGTCTGTCTGCTGTGTAAGGATGAATCTGCTTAACCCAACACAACACAGCAGCATTAGCAGAAGAGTAAAGAAGAAGACATCCTTTATTCATCCCCGTAGGGAAATGATTTCCCTGCATTTGACCAATCCTTCATGAGCAGTGGGCAGCTCATCTTTCAGGCGCCTGGGGGGCAGTACCGTGAAGGGTCTTGGGTTGTATGGTCAGCAGAGGGCAGCAGAGTGTGCTATATGTGTCGTTGTGTGGACAGGTGTAAAATAATGAACTAGACAACAGCAGCTCCATAAAAATAATGTGGGTGTTTAAGCTTCCCAACGGCCTCCACAGCAGAACAGCGTTAATTGTTGGCCTTTTACAGTCTCTCTTCCCTTTTTTCCAAAGAAAAACAAAACTATTAATTAAAGATAACAGTTGGGTTTATCGTCCAGCAAAAAATAAGAATAAACACCACTGTATCAAAAGTACACATATTAACTAAAATACAATTGTATAACAGAGAAACTCTCTCAGAAAATGGAGGGCAGACTGTCCAGACCAAACCCAACACACCTGGGCAGTGCCATCTCCCCTCTGCATTCATAGAACATACACAATTGATAAATAAACTAAAATACAACCTTTCACCATTGATCTTAATTAAATCTGATTTGTATTAAACACTCATGTCTTCACACGTTGTACAATAATTCCCCTACTGAGTCTCCTGTGTGTGCTGTGTGTGTACAGGGTCTGCAGAAGCCCTGTCTGGATGAGATTAGACACGCTCAGAAGGCCATCTTCAGCCCCTCTATGTTCGGCTCATCTCTGGAGGAGGTCATGGCCCTGCAGAAGGAGCGCTACCCTGACCACCAGCTCCCATGGGTGCAGACCCGCCTCTCAGAGGAGGTCCTGGGGCTCAACGGAGACCAAACTGAGGGCATCTTCAGGTCAGTCAGACTGTTAACCACATCACCAAACATGGGGAAGAAACAACATTTGTGTTCTTGAGGTGTTTGATTTACCATGAGAAATAAAATTGATAATTACATTTGACAATAAACCAATGAATTAGGCAATATTCATTGTTTCACTTCTCTGTGTCATATTCTCCTGTCATATCAGATTCTGTAAATAAAGATATAAATTTAGTTATTGAACCAAAGCAGATTAGAGCTGTGCTCGTGTTGAATATAAGCACGGGATGATATTGAAATTTGGTGTCCCGATTATCATGGTCAAAATGATTGTGATTAACCATTGTGTCACGATAATGATTAAAGTTGCACAGAGTTTAAAAATGTGGATATGAAGAAATATTATGAATATAATGTTACGAATAATAGCCATATTTAAATGTAGGATCATCATCCAGGAAACGAAGAGACATGGAAAACCCAATATGTGTGATCTTTGTGTGTGGCCTCTGTATGACCTGTGCAGAGTTCCTGGGGACATTGATGAGGTGAACGCTCTGAAGCTGCAGGTGGACCAATGGAAGATTCCCACAGGCCTGGAGGACCCTCACATCCCAGGTACCCCTTCTGTGCACCCTTCTCTCTTGTGCATCCCTCTCTCCTGTACACGCCTCTCTCCTGTGCACCCCTCTCTCCTGTGCACCCCCTCTCTCCTGTGCACCCCCTCTCTCCTGTGCATCCCTCTCTCCTGTGCATCCCTCTCTCCTGTGCATCCCTCTCTCCTGTGCACCCCTCTCTCCTGTACACCCCTCTCTCCTGTGCACCCCTCTCTCCTGTACACCCCTCTCTCCTGTACACCCCTCTCTCCTGTGCACCCCTCTCTCCTGTGCACCCCTCTCTCCTGTGCACCCCTCTCTCCAGTGCACCCCTCTCTCCTGTACACCCCTCTCTCCTGTACACCCCTCTCTCCTGTGCATCCCTCTCTCCTGTGCATCCCTCTCTCCTGTGCATCCCTCTCTCCTGTGCATCCCTCTCTCCTGTGCACCCCTCTCCTGTGCAGCTCTCTCCTGTGCAGCCCTGTCCTGTGCAATCTCCTGTGCTGTTGCAGCGTCTTTGCTGAAGCTGTGGTACCGTGAGCTGGAGGAGCCACTCATCCCCCACGAGTTCTACGACGAGTGCATCCATCACTATGACAACCCAGAGGCCGCCGTCACCGTGGTGCTAGGCCTGCCACACATCAACAAGCTGGTGCTGTGCTACCTCATTCGCTTCCTCCAGGTAAACCCCTGCTCTGCTGTGGCAGGTGCTCTGACAGGTGCAGGTGCTCTGACAGGTGCAGGTGCTCTGGCAGGTGCAGGTGCTCTGGCAGGTTAACATCACACCCCCAGAGAATGTTGATGGCATCAGCTGCAAAGTGTCAGTATTAGGGGTGTGCAAAATAATCGTCATGACAATGCATCGCGATACTAACTTTCACAATATACTGCATCGATTCTTGATGCCAAAAATCGATTATTATTAATTAATAATTTAATATTAATAAATAAATAAATAAATTATTAGTTTTTTATAAATCCTATGCACTTTTTTCTTTGTGAAAGGGTATTGTTTGTTATGATGGTAGCTACCTCCAAAATGGCAAATGTTTGAACATCATTTTTTGTTGATCCTATGCACTTTTTTGTTATTGGTTTGGTTTATTTGTTTTTGTTATTCAATAAATTCAGTTATGAATTGAGTTGTTCAGTGTTCTGTATCAATTGAAGACACGACCCAGATACACAGCCACTGATATTTAAGTTATCCTCTTTTTTTTGGTACATTTTCACTGAAGTATGTCGAATATATTGCAATACATCGCAATAATTCAAGTATCGCATCGTGGCATATGAATCGTGATTCGAATTGAATCGTGACTTCTTTGCCAATACACACCCCTAATCAATAGAGAAAACCACTGTACTTATGTCATTTTGAAGCCATTCAAAAACATCTGGTCCAAGACCTCTTAAAGGACAACTATTGTTTTTACAATCTGGACCTTATTTTGGTGATACAATTTGGTGATTGTACTTTGGTGTAATTTGGAGTATTTCCGGAGATTTCGGAGTTGAGCTATATCCATTTAACGTGAGTGGTTGGGGCACGCTGTTGCAGTCACCAAATAACACAAACTTTATCACTTTTCAAATGACAAAAGTTCAGTTTGTTAGTCTACACTTTTGTTTGAGTCAAAAGTGGCCTGTAACCAGAGATCCAGTCATGGTTCTGATTGGATGACGTCATTGAGGACTGCGCGTATTCATTCATTCCGCTACTTTGCTTAGAAGACGCTCAGAACTTTTCTGTTGCAAGTGAGACATGGCTGAAGATTTGGACTTCGAGACTGAAGAGGACTTATTTGAGTATGATGGCGTCCCTGTCGTTTTGAGCCTGAGTATACGGATGAGGAGGTATTAGAAAGAAGGAAGCGGAGACAGTTTGAGGAGCACCAGAGAACAACCATCGGTTTCACATTACTCCTCAGAATCGTGCGCTGAATCCGCTGGCCTTCTTTCTTTTCCTTTGCTGGTAAAAAATGGTCCGGACTGAAGTGGGTACTGCAAACACGATGGTCCAAACGTCTTACAGCTTTGCCTTTCATGTTTGGGTCCATTCTCAAGGCAACGAGCCACAGCTTCAATAACTCCGGATTGTGACGAGGAAGTCTGTGAAAACTCAACTTCGTTCAAGCTGTCATTTTGTTTTCACAACCAGGATAAATGCATGTTCGCACCATTTCGGGTTTTCTCAAGCGGAGATGTTTTCGTCTTATTCCTTAGCTTCTTTATGACTGTAACCGAGAGCTGAGAGCGTCATCTTATCTGCACCTGAGCCTTAACACCAGTAAGACAAAGGAGCTGGTGATCGACTTCAGGAGGAGACCACTACCTTACTCACCGGTGAACATCCAGGGGCAGGACATAGAGACTGTGGACAGTTTCAAGTACCTGGGTGTTCACCTCAACAATAACCTGGACTGGTCCCACAACACCGACGCCCTGTACAAGAAGGGCCAAAGTCGCCTCCACCTCCTGAGGAGACTGAGTTCCTTTGGAGTGTGCAGGCCTCTGCTCAAGACTTTTTATGACTCTGTGGTGGCCTCTGCTCTCCTCTACGCTGTCGTCTGCTGGGCCCCGAGCAGCACAGAACGGGACAGAAAAAGACTGAATAAGCTGGTTAAGAGGGCCAGCTCTGTCCTGGGCTGTCCTCTGGACTCTGTAGAGGAGGTGGCTGAGAGGCGGGTACTGGCCAAATTCATGTCCATTAAGGACGACACCTCTCACCCTCTGCACCGGACTGTAGAGGAGCTGAGCAGCTCCTTTAGCAGCCGACTGAGGCACCCCCAGTGCAAGAAGGAGCGCTACCGCAGATCCTTCATCCCCACTGCCATCAGACTGTATCATTCTAACATAGGCCAGACGTGCAATATCCTCCTTTTCATGTTGATGCTTGTTGTTACTATTATCATTATTACTATTTTCCATTATTATTATTATTACGTATTACTATTTGTATTATTTATTACTTACTTTATCCCCTCCCTGCCTGCATGCACTTTTTCCCTCTTGTCCAAATGTCCTGGAGCTACTGTGGCGAGTAAATTTCTCCTGTGTGAGATCAATAAAGGCTTATCTTATCAAATCAGGTGTGTATGTGCGTGGCCCTCATTGATGACGTCATCCAATCAGAACCATGACTGGATCTCTGGTTACAGGCCACTTTTGACTCAAAAGTGTAGATTAACACACTGAACTTTTGTCATTTGAAAAGTCATAAAGTTTGTGTTATTTGGTGACTGCAACAGCGTGCCCCGACCACTCACGTTAAATGGATATAGCTCCAAAAACTCCGGAAATACTCCAAATTACACCAAAGTACAATGGCTGAGTAAATGATGTTGTTTTATCACCGAAATAAGGTCCAGATTGTAAAAACGATAGTTTGATCATGGGTAACGGTTGCATTTTCTAAATGGATGAAAAGTTGTTTGTTTTTTGCAAGACTTCAATGTTGCTTGTTCACTCCAGTCTAACCAACTACACAGAGAAGCCTCTTTTACATGACATCAAGGATCACTGTTATGTTTAGTGCTCAGTGTTGTGTGTGCTGGATAGTCTGGTAGTTTGGTCTGTTGGTGACACCTCTTATGTGTTTGGCAGGTGTTTGCCCAGCCTGCCAATGTAACCATCACCAAGATGGATGTGAACAACCTGGCCATGGTCATGGCCCCCAACTGTCTGCGCTGCCAGTCCGATGACCCCCGCATCATCTTTGAGAACACCCGCAAGGAGATGTCCTTCATCCGCCTGCTCATCCAGCGCCTGGACACCAGCTTTATGGACGGCATTCTATAGCGCCCTTGTCCTCCATATCCCTCCCTAGTCCACACTTTCCTGGCCCTCTCTCTGGCGCCGTTGGCCCTCCTGGCCCTCTCTCCAATCCATTTGGTCCTCTTTCGAGCCCCTTTGGTCCTCTTTCCGGCACTTTTGGTTCTCCTGGTCCTCTTTCCAACCCCTTTGGTCTTCTCTCCGGGCCCCCTTTGGTCCTTTGTCTGGCCCCTTTGGTCCTGGCCCTCTCTCCGGCCCCTTTGGTCCTCCTGGGCCTCTCTCCAGCCTCTTTGGTCCTCCTGGTCCCTGCGCTTCCTTCTACAGCCTCTGCCTCAGTTCAGACTCTGCCTGTGTGCACTTTCACGCAGTAAATGGTTGTGTTCTTTTGTCTCATAATGGGTTCTTGTCTATCTCTGTCCAATACTGATCCAAGCAGGGACACCTTTGCTTCATCACCCATGGCTTTTGTAATGGTACACACGATCAGGGCTCCTCCCACACGCACACTGAAAAGGATCGTGTCTGTTTTTTATTACGATGTGCTTGAATGAACAGCTAATTTATAAAACCCATACACAGACCTGCCCTATCCACCACACACTCACAATTTCTGTTCACTGCCAGCACCTACAGTCCAGGATGGGCACCACAACTTCAGCTGAGGATCTCCTATCTTCTTCTGTGTTCTTCATGTTTAGTGCCTGCTCAGAGTGCAGGTCAGACTTCCTCCCCTACACACACACACACACACACACACTCATGCACATCTCTAGACTGAATGTTCTTTGAAGCCGTCCCTTTTCACTGTTATATGTCCCCCAAGTCTTTGATACATTTGGTAAGAGGCACTCGTTGCTCTTTGGAAGTTTTCTTTTTATGAGACTTTATTTATTAATATTTATTTCCTGTCAGTAATGCCTTGTTGAGATATGTATTGTATTGTGCGTTTTTACAGCACATATATTGTGTACAAAGGCATGGATGAGTGCGTGTCTGAGTCTACTGACATTAAATGGTTGAATGTGTTATCGGTGCAATGATGGTACACTAACATGGACAGAGGACAAGGGGCTCTCCTGGAAGCCCTCAGCTCATCCGTGGAAAGGCCCTGTGTGTACGGAGTGCGGGGCCGTGGTTCCTGGGAGCATGCGTCTCGTACTGTTTCTGTGACTAGTTAAACTGACCGAACGGAACGGTGCATCCCTTTACCACCACACGTTGTCCCTCACAGCTCTGCCTTCGCTCTCTGACTGAACATACCCGTGGGTCTTCAAAGTGTCTGGGACTCTCATGGGCGGACATTTTCTGCTTTGTTTTCTATTGTGGTGATGTGGCGTGTAAACCAACCTGTCTGTGGAACTGTGTCGCTGGGCTTCGACCGGTGGCCATTAAGTCTAATCTGCAAAGGGAGAAAGGAATCCTGTTTATAATGTCACATCCATGTATGCCATAGAAACAACTGTTGATACTGCCATTGCATTTTTACATGTGCTCATGCAGCCCCTATAGTTGTGTGCTGTAGGTCTGGTGGGGTCTCATTTATAAAGCGTGCGTATGTACAGAAATTTTATGTGTGATTTCCAGTCTTAAAAATGTGAAATACAGAAGTAGTCCATTTTAAATGTTTGGCCGTTGTCCAGTTATTCCTGACTTATGCATTCTGAGCATTTAATTTATTCACCGCAATGAGTTTATAAGTGCTTTCCATAACTTTCAGAGGCCAGAGTGGAGTTAAGCAGTCACGGTAAAGCAAACAACTAACATGCTAACTGTGCACTTCCTGTTTAATGGACAATAAAACTTTAAAGTTAAGATGTGGGGCTGGGCTGTTAATCAAATTACCTTGCAGGGTTATTGTGCAGTTAAACATTTTGTATTGTTAAAAAAGGCAGTTTACAATGTCCTAAGTAATAGGATCTGATAAGAATGAAAATGTAAAGATTTTCCCCTGTTTGGAAAAAGTCCCTGCTTTGATTTTTGTTAAATTAAATTCCAATCATAATTGTACAGGGTGTGCCAAATAATCGAGATATTATTTTTGGGCCCGGGCCGATGCAGGCAGGACACATCTGTGCTGGGACAGGACACATTTTGATTGTGGAAAAAAAAACTCAAGTATGTATGGAAAAGTTTTATAAATGAGATCTCCTAGAGCTTGTCTGGTATTTCATGAAAGTCCTCAAGCACAATGAACACACACTAAAAGATGCTTATATATATATATGGATAGATAGTGACTCACATATGAGCCTGGGAAGGCTGTCCACAAGGTTTAGGAGTGTGTTTATGGGAGTTTTTGGCCCCTCTTCCAGAAGCGCATTTGTGAGGTCACATAGGGATAGTGCGTTTTTTTTATGTTAATCTGTATGGGTTTCCTTCTAAAAGTTCTGTGTGTTGACACCGGTTTACCTCTGACAGTCTCAGCTGATCCCGGTTCGGCTCGCTTTCTGGAGCCCACGTAAGTAGGTCCGGTAACTTCCCTGGAACATGAAATAAAGCTTGTTTTTCTTCTCAAAACAAAACATTTGTTAGAAAGGTGATATATTTGCGTCCAAAACAGTTGTCCACGAAACATCCAGCAGCGTATTTCACGTTCACGTATCGTCTCTCTCCACTCGTATCACTACGCCCATGTTAACTCTATCAGCCTGTTCACCTTCAGCGGATGTCTACGCCAAAGTTTACAAGTGAACAGGGTGATACGAGTGGAGAGAGACAATACGCGAATGTGAAATACACTGCTGGATGTTTCGTGGACGCAAATATATCACCTTTCTAACAAATGTTTTGAGAAGACAAACAAGCTTTATTTCATGTTCCAGGGAAGTTACCAGACCTACTTACGTGTGCTCCAGAAAGCGAGCCAAACCGGGATCAGCTGAGAGTGTCAGAGGTAAGCCGGTGTCAATACACGGAACTTTTAGAAGGAAACCCATACAGATTAACATAAAAAAACGCACTATCCCTTTAAGGTCAGGACTCTGCAGGCCAGTCAAGATCATCCACACCAAACTCTCTCTCATCCCCAAGGGGCCATCTCCAAACTGTTCCCATAAAGTTGGGACCATGGAACTGTCCAGAATCTTTTGGCATGCTGAAGCATTTCAGTCAATTCTAAACTAATCAATATTGAGCCAAAAATGACTTCTTCTTTTATAGACTGGCTGGCTTCTAGCAACAGGCTCCAGAGTTCAGTCTTCAAAATAAGAATTGGTCTCAAACACCTCTTAATAAAACTGCATAGATATTATTTATTCTTGTCTGTTTTATGCCTTAGAATTTGAGTTATTTGTAGTTGCGTGTGGGCAGCATAGAAATCACTGAACTGTACAGGGAGACATGTTTTCTACCTGTGCACATGACAATAAACGTTTTCAATCTTAAACTTCCTTGGACTTCCTGTTCCTGGGACATGGCCTCGCCCCTCTTTCTCCAGAGTCCATTCTCTCTGGGTCGTTCTCTCTGGGTTTAAGTGCATGGTGCTTATGTACGTTACTTTTAAACAGTATGAAATAATTCGACACAAAAACAAGTGAATGTAAAGTGAATTATGCACTCAATGTGTATAAGTACTTTTCACAGATATGATGCAACAATTTTACATAATGAATGTTGTCAGTATGAATCCACAGGGTGGAGGCCCTGGGGAAGACCTAGGACATGTTGGAGGGACTATTTCTCCTGGCTGGCCTGGGAACACCTTGGGGTCTTCCTGGAGGAAGTGTCCGGGTTGAAGGAAGTCTGGGAGTCCCTGCTTATACTGTTGCCCCCACAACCCGGCCCCAGATAAGTGGAAGAAAATGGATGGATAGTATGTAGTATATGTTCTCATTACAATATGTACAATATATGCACAGATTTATACACCTTACAGCTTGTAAGTGCTCATATGCCGCATTGAGCTTTGAGGAGTCCATGTCTTTAGAGGTGGACCTCATCTTCACAAGGCAGAAGGTTTTCTGGATTGGTTGTCCACACAAAGTGCAGACTGGGAGGTGGTGTACGTGGGACTCTTTGGGCTGCCTGTCCCTCTGCTCTCCTAAGCCTGGAACCTCCTCTTGTACTGACTGGCTCGTGCCAGGAGGTGTGGGATTTCTTTGTGCGGTTCCGCGTGGTATATATATATATATATATATACACATATATATGTATATATATACATATATATATATATATATATATATATATATATATATATATATATATATATATATATATATATATATATATATAACTATATATATATATATATATATACATACATATATACACAGCAAAAATATAAACGCAACACTTTTGTTTTTGCTCCCATTTTTCATGAGATGGACCCAAAGATCCAAAATTCACTCCAGATACACAACACTACCATTTCTCTCAAACATTGTTCACAAATCTGTCCAAATGTGTGACAGCGAGCACCTCTGCCCCGCCGAGACAATCCACCCCACCTCACAGGTGTGCCACATCAAGATGCCGATCCGACATCATGACCAGTGCACAGGTGCGCCCCAGACTGCCCACAATAAAAGGCCACCCCGAAATGTGCATTTTTTTTTTTTTTTTCCTTTATTGGGGGTCTGGGGACTCAGAACCAGCCAGTATCTGGTGTGACCACCATTTGCCTCATGCAGTGCAACACATCTTCTTTGCATAGAGTTTATCAGATTGTCAATTGTGGCCTGTGGAATGTTGGTCCACTCCTCTTCAAAGGCTGTGCGAAGTTGCTGGATATTAGTGGGAGCTGGTACACGCTGTCGTATACGCCGGTCAACCACATCCCAAACATGCTCAATGGGTGACATGTCCGGTGAGTATGCTGGCCATGCAAGAACTGGGACATTTTCAGCTTCCAAGAATTGTGTACAGATCCTTGCAACATGGGGCCGTGCATTATCTTGCTGAAACATGAGGTGATGTTCATGGATGTATGGCACAACAATGGGCCTCAGGATCTCATCACGGTATCTCTGTGCATTCAAAATGCCATCAATAAAATGCACCTGTGTTCTTCGTCCATAACAGCCTTTGAAGAGGAGTGGACCAACATTCCACAGGCCACAACTGACAATCTGATAAACTCTATGCGAAGAAGATGTGTTGCACTGCATGAGGCAAATGGTGGTCACACCAGATACTGACTGGTTCTGAGTCCCCAGACCCCCAATAAAGCAAAAAAAATGCACATTTCGGGGTGGCCTTTTATTGTGGGCAGTCTGGGGCGCACCTGTGCACTGGTCATGATGTCGGATCGGCATCTTGATGTGGCGCACCTGTGAGGTGGGGTGGATTGTCTCTGCGGGGCAGAGGTGCTCGCTGTCACACATTTGAACAGATTTGTGAACAATGTTTGAGAGAAATGGTAGTGTTGTGTATCTGGAGTGAATTTTGGATCTTTGGGTCCATCTCAGGAAAAATGGGAGCAAAAACAAAAGTGTTGCGTTTATATTTTTGTTGAGTGTATATATAATTTCATTTTCATTTATTTCATTCGTTAAAACAAAAATAACAGATGCAACACAATTGCATCTATACAATTATAACTTCAATATGAATGAAAAGGGAACAGAAAGAAGCATAAGCTTATGATATCTGCCCCTTAACAACTCACAATTATATTACAACAAAATATATATATAAATAATAACAGTTATATAAATATCTTTCTTTTATAAAGAAGCATTTTATGGAGCTAAATTATATCCTGATTGTGGGAAAGATGGACTGGAGTGGGTAGTGTTGTGTTTTAGTTTTTCCTCGAGTGATGCAGAAAAGCCACTGTCTGTGTTCATGTATGTAGCTTGTGCAGTCTGTATACAGCTGTGGCAACACAAGAAAAATATTGGTAGCACATACTTTGGGTCGAAAACTTTCACCATGTTAATGAATCCGGGCTTTTCCACAGTATATATGGGCACCAGGGCTCTCAAGTCTCACGCTTTGAGAGTGTGACACGCAATTCGACGTGTTCACACGCTCACACGCCACACATGGTATTTCTCCCCGCGTATAGTGTACACAGGCTCCTCCTCAATGCCTTTGATTAGAAGAGCAAGACAAAATGCAAAGCAAAAACTAATCTAGATTTATGTTACAGCATCAAATGCACAAATCTGTTTGTCACATGCATTTGGTAAATGTGCAGAGGCTGGTAAATGCCACTACAAAACCAGTAAGAGAATGTGACTCCAGGTAGGAAGTTGAAAAAACAGGTTAAAAAAAAATCAAAGAAGGGGTCCTCAAACTGTGGGTGAGGGTCCAAAAACGGGGCACAGAGTGTTTAAGTGCAGTACAGTTTGGCTTATTTTAAGATTAAAATTAACATTCATCAGATAAAATGGAGATAGATTTATGAAAACTTATTTATGTGAGTCTTTTCCCACATGAAGATCATTAAGCCTGTTCCACCATGACTGATGATCATTTAGAAATGTGCCTGAGTCTGGCTGTCAGCAGCTCCTGTCCAGAACTACACATCCCGAGCCGATTCCATCCAGTGCAAGTCAAATTTTGTGAGAAGGTCGTGCAAAGTGGGATCACCAAAATGGGTGGTTGACATCTTAGTTTTTATTGGCTGGAATGACCCCAGATTGCATCTCAGAGCATCTAGAGTTCAAAAATTTTCCAGGGGGGAACATGCCCCCAGACCCCCCTAGCTTTTCAGTGACTTTCAGCTTTTTTCCATTACTGGTCACTTTCATCCCTGTTTATATTAATTTATACAGCATTAAGTTAAGCAGGACAGATATTTCTTTTACTCTGTTAATTTTGTTATTTTGTATTAAAAATAAATTGCTGATAATTATTTATTTTCCCTGTGTTCATATCACTCAAACATGCATCTAATTCAATTCAGGTTTGAGTCAAATAGTTAAAAAATGGCTTCACACATTAAAAAAAGGGCTAAAAAGATTCACAACACCACGAAGGATGACGCCCCCCCCCCCCCCGCTTCTCGGAAATCTCACTCCTACCAATCTTCAAAACTTGAGAGCCCTGATGGGAACCACGTCTTTTACAACATACATCATGTTTTTGGTAAAACATACAACAGTGTGTGTGATTGCCTTCTGTCGTGGGTCATGCTTATCATACTGCAAACAGTTTGAAAATGTTTTAGGGACTGGACGGTGGCTATTTTCATTCCGTTCGGACCTGCACTTCTCCCACTCCGCTGCGTGCAACAGCTTTTGGCGCTAGGATACATTTTTTTCGTGCTGCAACAGCTTTTGAACAGACCTTACAGTGAGCACTCGTTTGTTCTAAGTTCGACACAAGAAAACCGAACCAGTTCCATATAACAGATGTAAACACCTTTGCTTGGTACAAGCTCCGGCTTTAGCTCACTCGCTAGCCGTGCTAGCTCGTACAATGCGCATTAGTTCCGCTTGCGTGTAAAAAATAACAAAAAAATCGATTTTCATAAAAACGCATCGTCCTGAACTGTAAAGTCGAATTAATCGATTTAATCGATTAATCGTGCAGGTCTACATGAGGCATAAGAGCAGGAAGAGGAGCTGGATGCAGCAGACAGACACCTGTGGGCACAGGCTCTGCTTCTGTGTTCAGAGCCCTGGTGTTTGCTGTGCTCCGAGTGAAATGCACCACAGAACAATCTGGAGGAAGGAGGCCTTTAGGGGGCAGAGCAGTGGAGAGATGGAGGAGGTTTTGGAGATAATGGTTAGCTATTTGCAGGGACGTGCACAGGAATTTTGAGGGGCAGTTGCTCTGACCTGAAGAAAGGGCAAACCAACCCCACCACCCGGGGGGGGGGGGGGGGATCACAGGCTATATGAAGTGTCTGGAGGAGGCTTGTGTCTGCTTCTCATCTTAAATGTAATGTAATTATGAAAAATTGCCAGTAGTAGGCTAAAACGAGTCTGATTAATTCATCAATTAGCCTACACAGTATCATCTCATCTTTATCACAATGCAATGTCTCTTGTCTCACCTGCTGGTTGGCTTTTTCTTAGCCACCCCTGCAGTGATGTGCTCCCCTTTGCTGCTTCCCTGAGAGTTTTCTCTCTCTCCTGCAACCGCCTCTTTTCCGTGGGCATCACTTAACATAACACACATTGCCCAAAATCAGGGCTCTCAAGTCTCACGCTTTGAGAGTGTGACACACGCAATTCGACGTGTTCACACGCACACACATGGTATTTCTCACGCTGAAATTTTTTTAAGCAATTCAAAACTGTAGCCACTGTTCACAGCGCTTCTATGCCCAGAAAATCGGTAAGTTAATGCAGGCACCGCGCGATTTCAGTGAAAAAAAGTCACTCGCACACCAGTGCTCGAGTTGAGCGATCAGCTGTGAGGCCGATCGCTCACAGCTGTGAGGCGCGAGCCGCGTGAATGTTTACACTGCATTTCCAAGAGAAGAAGAATCCTTAACTTGCTATGTTAATGCTACGTAAGAAGGAACTCTCGCCTCGGGACACGGGATAAGTTCAGGATATGTCCTTTTCTCCGGAGCTCCGGATTATTAAAGACCGTGACACGTGCATACATGGATACGAGTGACCGCGTTTTTATGGGTGAGTGATATCAGATTATTTCGGCATCTATTTCGGCACTAAACCAGGACTAAACCAGAACTAAACCAGGACTAAACCAAGACTAAATCAGGTCTAAACCGGGTCTAAACCAGGATTCAACTGGGACTAAACCAGGATTAAACCAGGTCTAAACCAGGACTAAACCGGGACTAACCCGGCACTAAACCAGGACTAAACCAGGTCTAAACCAGGACTAAACCAGGTCTAAACCAGGACTAAGCCAAGACTAAACCAGATCTAAACCGGGTCTAAACCAGGACTAAACCGGGACTAAACCAGGAATTAACCAAAACTAAACCAGGTCTAAACCAAGACTAAGCCAGGACTAAACCAGATCTAAACCGGGTCTAAACCAGGACTAAACCAAAACTAAACCAGGTCTAAACCAAAACTAAGCCAGGTCTAAAACAGGTCTAAACCAGGACTAAACCAAGACTAAACCAAGACTGTGTGTGATAACATATTATCCTGTGCATTATTGCACATTATTGAGAGCCCTGGTTCACCTCCTGTCGGTATCCCAGCTGAGGGGGGGATGCTCTTTTCCCCGTGAGCTTTGCTCACCCCTGGGCGGACGGCGCGATGTCAGCCCCTACGGGGCATCTGATGTTCTCCCCAGTCAGCCCCTACGGGGGCCATCAGATGCGTGTTGGCATGTTGGCAACACGCATCTGATTTTGCCCCTACGGGGCTGACTGGGGAGAACATCTGATGCCAACACGCAAAACTCCCCATCGATATCGTGGTATTTGACCTCCTGTACATGGCCACACACGGCAAACTGGTTGGCATCCATGGATTTGTATGCGCACACTTTCTCTCTTGTATACACACTGGGCTTCTCCACTAAATAACAGTGGATATCTGTCCACTGTAAATCTGGCCACTTTCTGTGGTCGTACTGCCACTCCGTGATCGCATAAGGATCTGGTAGTCGAACCCCATTGCTCAACGTGAGCTCTTGAATGTAGCTCTCCCTATAGTTCATATACTCCGCTATGGTCCACCATGGTTGCTTCTGAGTCGGGCATGCGCGCGCATGCCAGTGACGTCACGTTTGTTTACTAACAGTAAAGGGATAGAAACTCATGTGAAAAGTAAGACAGGGCCAGAAAATTGAATAGTTTTAAATTGTATATTTGTAGTCCCAATAATGCAAAGAATGTTACATGTCTCTGTCAAGAGATTTATTGCAGAATTATTAAAATAAACTTTTCTGAGGACTTTTTACCATTTAAAAGATATAACTGTTAATAGATATAGCAACGACTCTCATTATTCTGAAACCAGTGTATTCTTGAGTAGAATTTTGCACCCACGATATGGCTGCTGGAAATGGGGTAATGATGATTTAGATCAGAGTCCTTTTAGGTTTAAACCAAATGGATTTAAAGGTGGTGGATTTTCCAAGGAACGAGAAATCCAGAAACTGTCCTTTTTCAAATGTTATGCATGCACACCTCCCTAAGTAGAAATGCCTCCTCCTTACACTAGAAGATGTTTGTTTACAGCTGGTGTGCAATCAAAATTGCTGTTGCTGCTGTAACTATACTGTACGTAATAAGCACAAGTTTCCTGTCCAGAAGTAATTTAGTTAGCTACATTTGGAAAAAGCTGCTAAGAACCGCTGTATCTGTAAATAATGAGGTAGCCTTGTTATATATTGGCTAATGTTTATCTGGCCCCAGCGCGTCCACAGTTGATGGATGTTAGTCAACCTCCCTTTAACATTTCCCACCCACATGAAGAGCTGAAGGAGCTGCCAGTCTCCAGTTAGAAGTTTTCAAACACCAGGGACAAGTGGATACACAAACACATTTCATTTGGCAGGTCTTTATTCCAGGTGGTCAGACCATTAGCCTCTCCCATACTTCAGCCCTGCCCACAGGTACTCTCAGGTCAGTGCTTTCTCCATCAGTGACCCTTTTGTAGTGAATGTGAGATTTTGTGTGAGGGCAGTCATTTTCCCATTCTGATCTCTCAATGAGAAATGAAAAGGAAGCTAATACAGACAATTATAAATATGATTAAAATATACAGTGTAGTACACATCAGACTAAACATTAGGAAACACCTATTGCACAACTGAGGTATGAACCAGAGGAGGCACCAGTCTCCCGCCTCTGGTTCATTTGGTTCACGTTTGACCAGGTCAAGCTACACCAGGGCTGCAAATGCTAGAAATGTATTTTAAGTGTCTTTTTAAATAAATGTCACAAAATATACGAATGCATATATGAATAAATATAAGAATGCATTGGATTTATATAGTGCCTTCCAAGACACACTTTACAGTGCAGTATTCATTCACTCCACACTCACTGGTGGTCAGACACTATTGTAGCCATAGCTGCCCAGGGGCAGACTAAAGGAAGTGAACATGCCAATCTGTACCATCAGCCCCTCCGACAAAGAACAACTGTCTAACATTCAAACAACAAACAAGATTAGTATGCTGAATTCAAATCAATGTTGCAAAGTATGGCATTTAACTGACCCGTCTCACTGGAGACAACTGGGTGACACCATCAAGTTACAGATCAGATCTGTGTAAGGCAGTGTTTCCCAACCAGGGGTACAAGTACCCCTAGGGGTACTCGAGCACACTGCAGGGGGTACTCGGCAGTGTCGCTGCCAGGCGCAGGGGGAGATTTTTTTTTTTTTTTTTTTAATTCTAATTTGAGTAAATTTGAGTTAAAGAAAAGACAGAAAATGCCTGAGAATTAAATTTTCAAATTAAGGAGATGAAATAAAATGATTTTCATTTAATAATCTGTTGTGTCACGTTCTACTTTTGGAGAATTATCAACACGTATGAGTGAGGGGTACTCGAGGTGTGACAAAAAGGCTCAGGGGGTACACAAGACAAAAAAGGTTGGGAAACACTGGTGTCTTAATGTAAGATTTCGTTTGAAGCAAAAGTGGCCTGTAATCCGAGATTTATCCATAGTTTTCAGCTTTGCGTTTCATGTTTGGGTCCCGGGCGCTGAGAGCACAGTCCGCACATGCGCACTGGCCTCCTCATCTACTCGAAACTATGGCTAAATCTCGGATTACAGGCCACTTTTGCTTCAAACGAAATCTTTCATTAAGACATCGGGCTTCTATGATTTGAAAAGTGCTAAAGTTTGTGTTATTTGGACACCGCAAAGTAATGCCCCGAGCAAATGATGCAGCACCATGTTAACGGATACGGGATCATTACTAGAATAAAGATAGATATGTTTAATGCCATACTGTGGAACATTGACAGAAAAATGCTATGGGTGAGTAAAACTACTTGTTTTATTGCCGAAAGAAGGCTCAGATTGTAAAAAAAAAACGTTAATTTGCCTTTAAGAATAGTAATTTCTGGAATTTATCGTAATATTGTCTGTAACATATTATTAAGACAGGCCTTGTTAATTATTTTAGTATTTTTGTGTTCATATCATACAGCCCAGGAGTAAAGCGTCTGTATCTGCTGTAGGCTGTGACACTGTGACCTCACAGAGACCACACACAAACACAAGTGGAAACAACAGGAGCTTTGGTTTAGCATTAGCCACGTTAGCATTGGCTGTGCGTGTGTAAAACAAAGCAATTCAAATCAGGAATACTTGAAAATGCTGTTTGCTTTTGAGAGAACATGTTTGATATGAAGACCTGGAGAAACAATACTGTACAGTAGAGGTGGGCCATACTCACAAAACTTTACCCAAGAACTGTCATCAAATACTGGTTTACTAAGCCCCATTCACACATGCAGTCTTACCGGGGAATTTACCTGCACTTTGCCATAACAGGGTCATGTGTAAACAAAGCCACAACTGTTTTCCTGCATTTCTGTCCCAATTCACACATAGTTCCCTGTCATTTACTGGGTACAAAAAGAACACTCTGCAGTGACCCCCGTTCACACATGCACCAGTCCCAGAACTTTGCCGGGTCTGCTCTGTTCACACATAACCTGCATTTGCCCGTCAACTCACTGCTGCATCATTTACACTGAATGAGAATGGAACGTAACCATGTAAACCAGAAAAGCGTGTAACCAAGAACACCAAGCTTGTATCCAAGGAAACCAAGAAGTAGTACTGCCATAATTCTGTATATAGTTAAATTCTGGCTTTGTTCTGGCAAAATACAGGTACAGTCCAAAGTCATGCTGCACGTGTGAATGAGGCTTTTGATCAGCAGATTTCCCAGGTTGGTTTCCAGGTTACATTATAATAATTCAGAGCATTTATATAGCGCCTTTCATGACACCCAAAGTGCTTTACAGCCAATCCTCCTCCTCCGACCACCTCCAACACTCACGCACACTCCACTTTCATGCTAGGCAATGTGGGTGAAGTGTCTTGCCTAAGGACACAACGACAGTTTTTGTGACTGGCGCCCCACAACATTATATGATTACATTCTGGCATTTTGGACCCGGCAATTTTCTGGGATTTATGTGTGAATGGGGCTTAAATGGCTTGGTTGAGATTCAAGTATCGCACAAAAGTGAAAGAACATCAAATTAACATTAAATCCAGAAATTTCACTTGCTTATATTATTATATTTAGTTTTATTATAGACAATATACTCATTGTTCTTGCATATCTTCAAAACTGTTCAGTTAATGATCTATTGCCCACCTCTACGACATACAATTTAAACAATTCCATTAAAATACATCACACTCACTTCCCTTCAGTTCATCTGATTTAACGCAGCTGTAAACAACCAGTGGTAATAACCATAACAATAACATATCATGGCAATTTTTTGTTAAAACTAAACATTTAGCACAAACAAATTAAATAAATACAAATGTTATTCCATGTGTACATGAAAATGTGAGTGCCCTTGACAAAATCACAGTTTGAGTCAGAAGAATACAAAATGCTTAATGTGTTTAAGACATGTTTTTTTTTTAAAATGTAATTAAAATGGCTGGAGTAGGTCACTCTTCTGACAGATCACAGCAGCTTGTGCTTGGGTCATACACAGTACCAGTACTGAAGAGGAGGTATTGCACTTCATTATTTAGATCAACATGTTACCATTGATTGTTTTGAAAATGGTATAATTACTGAAAACGATGTATTCATATGTTTCAGTTTAATTTGTGATGCTCTGAGTCTCCCCTCTGTACGCTCTCTGCACTAAGTCACTCCCCCTTCAGAGCACTACCACAACACAATCAGCATCACACTAATGAAACTACTGCACAACACATCAGGTTTGTCCAGTTGTAGTGTATGGTTTATGGTTCATCTTTTTGTATATTTATGGAGAATTGTTATGTGGGAGTAGGGTTGCAAAGGGGCGGAAAATTTCCAGAAAGTTTCTGGAAAGTTTCCGGAAAATTTCCATGGAAACTTTGGCGTGGGAATTTTTTGCACAGAAGGTTTGGGAATTTATGAGAATTATTGTGAGTCATATACCAACATAAACATAAAAAAAATTTTTGTCATCAGCAGCATTATTGTAAAGGGAGACAATTAAAACACATGACTCATGATTTATCTGGTTTCTCAGTATGCTAGCTCTAGCACATTTTGCGGTAGCTCGCATTACAGTGGTACCTCACCTTACGAAATTAATTTGTTCCAGAAGTGGTTTCGTAACGTGAATTTTTCCTAAGTTGAGTAACTATTTCAATGGAAAAGACCTGATTCGTTCCAAGTTTTTTTTTTTATAGTGTAACATTTTTTTATAGTGTAACACTGTCCTGCGTAGAGACTGTAGACCCAGGACTAAACGTGGACTATACCAGGTCTAGACCAAGGTCTAAACCTGGACTGGACCAGGTCTAGACCTGGACTAAACCAGGACTGGACCAGGTCTAGACCTGGACTAAACCAGGACTGGACCAGGTCTAGACCTGGACTAAACCAGGACTGGACCAGGTCTAGACCTGGACTAAACCAGGACTGGACCAGGTCTAGACCTGGACTAAACCAGGTGGATTAAAGCGCCTCGTGCGGGTCTATTTCCTGGTTTCGTTTCGAGTCACGGCTGAGGCGAGCAGCGAGGACTCCCCTCGGGACCGCACGCAGTCTGAGCGCATGAATGAACGCATGCAAGAGCCGCGGTGGTCTAATCCTGGTTTAGACCTGGTTTAGACCTGGCACGGTTTGAGCATGGGTCTCGTGCTCGCGCCCCGCGCCGGGTCATGCTGCGCTATCACACACGTGTCCGCACACACACCGCCCTCCCCCTTCCCCCCACGCTTCACTATTAATACATTTTGTTGAAAATCTATGAAAGTTTGAGTGTTTAAACGAGAGAGAAATGTGAGAATAGTTTAAATCCAGTCTGAGAAAAGCGTATAATGTGTGTGGCTGAGCGCGCATTATTTGAATTTTTGAGATTTTGCGTTTCGTAACTTGAATTTTCTTTCGTATCTAGAGACCAAAATTTAATGTGAAGCCGTTTCATAACTTGGAATTTTCATTTGTTGGGTCTTTCGTGAGGTGAGGTACCAATGTATAAGATAACTTCTTCAGTGAAATGGCACAAATCTAGTTTACCAGAATTCTTCAGAATTCTAGAAGTTCTTGTGCATGTGATAAAGGAATGCAAAATGCATGTAGAGGCTGTGGCTCGATGGCTCTGCACAAAATACTGTCCTACTTTATTCACAGAAATGTGATTATTTTAGCCAAGATTATGCTACAATATTTTTTCTACCAACTACATTGATGCCCCTAACCTTCAACTTCGATAATTCCCAGTTTATTCCCATTAATTCACAAAAATTCCCATTAATTCCTGAAAATCCCTTGCCTGGAAGAATCCATGACTCATCGCTGTACCAGCGGCGAGTCTGGTAACGCTTGGTCCAGAATGCGCTGCTGTTGCGCTTAGACAGACAGCTAAGTGAACCAATCAGAGAACAGTTAACGGACAGCGACGTGAACCAAGCCGGTAGGAAGCAATGCAAAAACATCTTTTTTGAAAAGAAAGGCCTCTAGAGCTGTCAGCTGCTGTGGTTTTAAGGAATCGATGTGTTTTAGGTCATTTAAGACCAATTTTACAGCTGAATGGAAGGGACGTTGCGGGCAAAGGCGGGTGCACTGACGTCACCATCTTTGAACGGATCAGAATCGCGGAGTCCGTTGTTAACCGGTGGAGCGAGGGTGGAGCGAGGGTGTCCAAATGGTATCGCGCTGTATAGGAAATACAGAGAGATATCATTTGGCTGGCCAGGTAAGAAAATCCCCATTAATTCCCGAAAATTCCCATGGAAAGTTTCCAACTTTGAAAATTCCCAGAATATTACAAGCCTATGTGGGAGTCTGGGTGACGTAGGCTTGTGGGTGGAGCTTTGCACAGAATCTTACTGCTAATCAAAAAGAGGCTTCCAATAGGACCCAAGAGAGATCAAACTCAAACGTGCATGGATGACATCTAAAACCTTTCAGGCATGTTTTTGATGAAGGAACAACATTGTTACTAACTCCAAAAAGCTGATTTTGCATAATACCCCCTCTTTAAGTTAGTTGTATAGTTGTAGGTAAAATAAAACTGTCTCTTATAAGAGATTGAGCCATCCAGCCATAGAATAAGACTAGCCCACACATCAGGACTTTCATTAAGGTTAGGTACATGTTTATCACAGCTCTGGTACTGTTATTAACTGTATATCATGAGGTAACTAAAGCTATCTGTTTCACGTGAGAGCTCACACTTCACTGTGATTGGTTGAAACCATCTGTCACTCTCTCAGAACCATACAGAGGCTGACCAACAGGACGAGCGGGTGGGTGTGTCTGCGTGTGACCATAGAGCTGCATTAGACAGATAAGATTCGCTGTATTACTGGGTTTCAGGCGACATCTCTACTTTCTACAGGCCTGTAACATGGAATAGGTGCAGGTATGCAGGTAATATTTATAGCAAGTTAAAGGACCATTATTGTCATTATTGATCAGAGCTAACATGTAGATTGTGGATTTTTCTTTGTGGGTATTTCTTATGAAAATACCAATTACTAAATCCATGTGTTTCAGAGATGAAAAATTAGCACTGTTGCTAAAGTGATAAAAAATTCAAAAATCAGACCCCCCAGGATTTCACGGACATTTTTTGTGATTGTTGCGGGCTAAAATGCCTGAATTTGCGGGAGCTTTTCCAAAAAGTTGGGATGAAAGTTGCGAGGCTTTTAAGGTTTTTGTTGCGATTTTGTTGCGGGAGGAAGTGAATGTTGCGATAAATAGTTGCGATTTTCCCTTTTTGTAATTAAAATTGAGTAATATTTTGAATACTGAGTTATTACCGACAAAGAATAATACAAGGACACAGAGATCACAGATATGGTCCTAAAACAACCTTACCAACATCGAAAATAAATTACTACTAGGAGGGGAACTGTTTCGCCCGGTCTTTTGCTGTTATTTTTGTGGGCAAATGGCGCCGCAGACATGTTTCTTTGCCATTAGAAGCTGTGTCCCAATTCCCAGAGTGCACAGTTCGGAGCGTGGTTTGAAGGGCATGTGCGTCATTTCTTTTTTGTCCCATGCGCAGTTAACACGCATTCGCAGACCGCAGTCGTTTCCATGGAAATCGGGGCGTGGACCAAGTGCGGGAAAAAGCACACTTCTCGCACTCATATATCCCAGCATGCACCGCGCGCTACTTCTTCTACGGGAGGAAATGGAGTCGGCGGCTGCTTCCCGTAGTCGCGAGACCTGTCGCATTTCGCAGACGCCCATGTGGTCCGCGGAGTGCACTCAGGGCTGAGCAAGTGTGCACCGCCTTGACTGCAGTCTGAGCCCCCTTCAAACCACGCTCCGAACTGGGGACACGGCCGCAGTTTCATTTCGTCACACGGAAGTAAGGCAGAAGGAAGTTGGTCGACGTGAGTTCAATACGTCGCCGATGACTGGTCAAAATTGCGGGAAAGTTGCGGTGATTGGTCAAAATTGCAACACCGCCCTGAATTCACGGGGATTGGCTGAAGTTGCGTTGAAGTTGCAAATCGCAACATCGCGAATTCCTGGAGGGTCTGAAAAGAACATATTGTATCATTATCCTCAAAACAGCGCCTATAAACAGGAAGCTGAAAGCAGTGAATGATCATCACATTCTGTTGGTGGCCATTGTCTCTCATCTTCATTTGCCAGAAAAGTTACATAGTGCATCTTTAATAATTAGGCCTCTAGAATGTTGTGATGTCAGCACCATCCCCTGCAGGCTCTCATCCACGTGTAATACACTGTAAAACGCAGTGGACCTGTTGTGTAGGATCCCAGGAGGAAGTCATGTGGGTAAGCAGTCCAGACGTAGGTGGAGACACAACACACGGGACATTTTATAATACAAGAGTCCCAGACCAGTGTAGAGCAGCAGTTTCTGGAGAACTCCAGGAGAATGGGCAGTCTTCCACCCAAACTCTTAGTGTGGAGGAGGAGAGGTCCAAAGCAGAGACAGCCCATGGTCTGTGCCCCCTCAGCCCCTCAGTCCTGGGGGAAGGGCAGTCAGCTGCAGCCGTCCTCCACCCATCAACAGGCTTAGTTTGATGTTGTGTAAAGTACAGTATTTACCATTAGTCTTCAATATAATCAGTGAGTGGACAGTGGACATGTGCTCTCAGGCGATGGGAACATGTCTTCTCCGGCATTGGGGGGATGTGTCCTCTCTGCTGTGTGACGGGGGGGGACATGTCCTCTGAGGGGTTGGACAGGAGCCATAGGGTGACATGTCCTCGGCTGATGGGCGAATATGTCCTCTCAACTTTTGGGCAAACATGTCTTCAGCCGTTGGGGGACATGTTTGGGGACATGTCCTCAGGCATTGGACATCTCGGCCTTGCTCAGTGCGATGGCAAGCTCCAGGTCTTCTTGTTCCTGCTGCCTGAGTCTCTTGAGTCTCTCTCTTTCTGCCCTCTCGCTCTCCCGTTTGGCCCACTCCAGCTGCTGTGCCTCGTTCCCAAACTGAAGAGGAAAAAGCCTCATAACCAGAACACTTGTACTACTAAAACAAACAGGCGTCCTTAGTGAACACTGTAGATAGCGTTAGATGACTATTTCTACACTCAACAAAAATATAAACGCAACACTTTTGTTTTTGCTCCCATTTTTCCTGAGATGGACCCAAAGATCCAAAATTCACTCCAGATACACAACACTACCATTTCTCTCAAACATTGTTCACAAATCTGTCCAAATGTGTGACAGTGAGCACCTCTGCCCCGCCGAGACAATCCACCCCATCTCACAGGTGCGCCACATCAAGATGCCGATCCGACATCATGACCAGTGCACAGGTGCGCCCCAGACTGCCCACAATAAAAGGCCACCCCGAAATGTGCATTTTTTTTTTCTTTATTGGGGGTCTGGGGACTCAGAACCAGTCAGTATCTGGTGTGACCACCATTTGCCTCATGCAGTGCAACACATCTTCTTCGCTTAGAGTTTATCAGATTGTCAGTTGTGGCCTGTGGATTGGTCCTCTCCTCTTCAAAGGCTGTTATGGACGAAGAACACAGGTGCATTTTATTGATGGCATTTTGAATGCACAGAGATACCGTGATGAGATCCTGAGGCCCATTGTTGTGCCATACATCCATGAACATCACCTCATGTTTCAGCAAGATAATGCATGGCCCCATGTTGCAAGGATCTGTACACAATTCTTGGAAGCTGAAAATGTCCCAGTTCTTGCATGGCCAGCATACTCACCGGACATGTCACCCATTGAGCATGTTTGGGATGTGCTTGACCGGCGTATACGACAGCGTGTACCAGCTCCCACTAATATCCAGCAACTTCGCACAGCCATTGAAGAGGAGTGGACCAACATCCCACAGGCCACAATTGACAATCTGATAAACTCTATGCAAAGAAGATGTGTTGCACTGCATGAGGCAAGTGGTGGTCACACCAGATACTGACTGGTTCTGAGTCCCCAGACCCCCAATAAAGCAAAAAAAAAAGCACATTTCGGGGTGGCCTTTTATTGTGGGCAGTCTGGGGCGCACCTGTGCACTGGTCATGATGTCGGATCGGCATCTTGATGTGGCGCACCTGTGAGGTGGGGTGGATTGTCTCGGCGGGGCAGAGGTGCTCGCTGTCACACATTTGGACAGATTTGTGAACAATGTTTGAGAGAAATGGTAGTGTTGTGTATCTGGAGTGAATTTTGGATCTTTAGGTCCATCTCAGGAAAAATGGGAGCAAAAACAAAAGTGTTGCATTTATATTTTTGTTGAGTATATATTCTGCACATTTATTTATCTTACTACAGCAAACACACTGTACTAGAATAGTGTGTGAAACTGGAACTTCAACTCAGATTTATAAATAGAACATGAATTTCAAGTCCTTACCTTGCCTTTCTCTCCTCCTGTCAAAAAAAAAAAAAAAAACAAGTTAGCCACCAACACACAGGGCACATAGACAAGCATCAGTAATTCAGTTTAGAGATGGACCCATATGTTTTTTTTTCATGACCAATGTTGATTACTTAGAAACCACAGCCAGCGCCGATTGAATTTAGGGACATTTTTGATCATTTCCCCCAGAATGTGTGATTTGAAATTGCTACAAACTTATGCACAGCCCTATTTCACTGCACACTCATAAGAGAGCTGTGGAGTCCCATTTTGTGCACTGCCATCTTTGCATTAAATAAGGGAAATCCTTTAGTCAGTGGCCAGGCGTATGCTGCAGATTTAAAGACCAGTGTTGGGGTTAGGGAAGTAACTGAGTAGATGTACTGAGAATATGTATTCTAGATAATAATCTTGAGAAAGGCATTCTAATTACTTGGTGGTATTCATAATACAGTTACTTCCCAAAAACTGAGGAAAGTATTCAGAATACTCTGATTGGACTTGGACTGATTGGATGTATCAGAATATGTCACCGAATACATTTTAATGTAGTTATTCAGTATTCTGTAACTAAATACAATGTTCAATACAAGTATTCTTCCCATCACTGAATGTGACAGAATTGAGTGCTTTTTCACTAAAACATATTTAAGATTTTACTTAAACTCTTACTTTTAAAAAAAAATTTAGATGAATAATTTGACTTCCTGGATGGACACGGCAGCAAATATGACAGATGTAGAGGTACTTACAGTTCTGTCACCAGTTAACCATAATGTCTTGTCTACATTACATAATATTTATGATTAGACTAATATAAATATATGCTGCATTTTGGATGTAGTTTTCTGTGTTGATGACATAGGCAGAGGGATTCTATTTACCAACTCAGCGCAAGTTCAGTTTTTTGGGGGGTGGACTTTTCTTCTTAATTTTTTCCCCACAAACTGGCACTTAACTGATGTAAAACTATTCACTACAGGTACCATTCCACCAAGGAAAAATCAGAAAAACATAAAAACCTGTTATATGCAAATAACAGCCAG
Organism: Paratrypauchen microcephalus; assembly: GCA_036785185.1. NCBI lineage: Eukaryota > Metazoa > Chordata > Actinopteri > Gobiiformes > Gobiidae > Paratrypauchen > Paratrypauchen microcephalus. Next base: position 605,908 of record JAVJIX010000144.1, on the reverse strand, counting down.
CTGATACATTGTTTTATCTCTAATGAAGTGGATTCCATTTGCCTTGTGTTAAACCATAGACTGTGAGTGTGACATCACCCACAGCATTCGGCTCCACTCAAATGAAGCTCATGATGCTAACTGAGCTGAGCTGAGCCAGAACAAGTCTCTCAAACACTTTCTTGACATCTCGTGTCATGAAAGTGTTTGAGAGACTTGTTCTGGCTCAGCTCAGACCCCTGGTGACACCATCCCTGGACCCTCTACAATCTGCCTATCAGGCCCACATGAGCGTGGAGGACGCTGTAATCTTCTGCAGCGGGCTCACTCACACCTGGACAGAGTTAAGGGCTCTGTGAGGATATTGTTGTTCTTCTTCTGTGAGGATATTGTTCTTCAATTTCTCCAGTGCTTTTAACACAATCCAGCCCTTAATAAGGGCTCCGCCACAGCTCGGGAGGGGCGAACACGAAGCATTTTTTTTTCAAAATTTGTGATTTTCGTTTAGTAGTTAAGGTCATGAAGAAGCCGCTCCATGTTTCAGATAACAGCATTGGTTGCTTTAAAAGCATACATTTTGTCTTTGAAATTGGCTAGTTTTTGGGAAAGAATCGGGGCGCGTGTAAATTACCATAATTACCATACTGGTGCTACTGACCAGTCGTGTGACGATTAGCGCCCTTTTGTTTTCTTTTTTCTGCCAATCAGCTGTGAGCTAACTCGTGAATATTTGCGCAGCATAGCTGCATGTAAAGATGTAATCTTTTGCGGATGAGCTGGAGGAAGAAAGAAGAAAGAGAAGAAGGAAGGAGAACTCTCTCCTCAGGACCCGTTCATGTCACCAGAAACTTTCTCCGGAGCTCATGTACAGAATGCGAAAGACCATGGATACGCAAATAATCGGACAACGAGGCAAACAGTAGTTACATCGGAAGTGACCACGTCCAGCAGAAAGACTCCCGTGTTCCCGATGATGTTTGCAGGAACACATTTATCCTTCTTATGGGGTGAGTAAAGTAATTCTAAACTTTGACACAACATACTTTAGGACATGTTTAAATACAAATTCAGCTTTTGTGTGGTCATATTATTTCTGCATTAAGGGAGATATTTAGCTGAAAGCAGGGGGCTTGTGTAATTGTCAACATTAGCATCATATTAATAGCCAAACTGCCCACTACAGCTACTTTTGATTTGCGATGGGCGATTAACGTGAATAATGGAACAGAAAACATCCAGAGTGTGTGTGCGTGTGTACATGTGTGTGTGTGTGTGTCCAGAGTGTGTGTGCGTGTGTGCACATGTGTGTGTGTGTGTCCAGAGTGTGTGTGTGCGTGTGTGTACATGTGCGTGTGTGTGTCCAGAGTGTGTGTGTGCGTGTGTGTGTATCTATATACTGCTATTTTTTTATGTATTTTTTACTTTTATCTTTATTCTTTCTCTCTTTTTCATTTTCATTGTATAATACATTTCATATTGTATTGACAATACAGGTGACTTTGACTTAACATATAATCCTGTGTATTATTGAATTATTGAATGATTATATGGACTTTTTGTTGTAAAAGCATTTCCATTTTAAGAAAGTACCTCCTAATTCTGATCTGCCCTGAAACACCACACCACAGTGATAGTCTGATGATCTGCAGGGGGAGGGCTTATCTTAATGTCATGCAAATGAGCTCCTTTCTGCTCCACAACCCTATGTTCCCTATGATGGGTGTCAGCTCCTCCATTGTCTCCTGGATTACTGACTACCTGCCAGGCAGGCCTCAGTATGGGCGACTGGGGACCACCCTGTCTGACACTGTGGTCAGTAATGCTGCTCCTGTTCTCTCTGTACACGTCTGATTTCCAGTACAGCTCCAGGTCCTGCCATCTGCAGAAGTTCTCTGATGACTCTGCAGTGGTTGGGTGTATCAGGGATGGACAGGAGCTGGAGTTAAGGACACTAATTGCAAATTTTGTGGAGTGGTCCCTGGCAAATGATCTGCTCTTTAACATTGACAAGACCAAGGAACTGGTCAGGAGGAAGAGGACACCAGTCATGATGTGGAGATCGTGGACTGCTACAAGTACCTCGGCGTCCACGTAAACAACAGGCTGGACTGGAGGGACAACTGTAATGCTGTGTACGAGAAGAGCATGAGCAGACTCTACTTCCTGAAGAAGCTCAGGTCTGTCAATGTGTGCAGCAAGTTACTGGAGATCTTCTACCAGTCTGTGGAGGCCAGCGCCCTGTACTCTGCTGTAGTCTGCTGGGGGAGCAGCACCAGTAAAAGGGACATTGGGCGGATTGACAAACTGATCCGTAAAGCTGGTCACATGATCGGCTGTGAGCTGGAGACATTTGTCACAGTGAGGGACACAAGGACACTGGACAAACTGCTCTCCATCATGGACACTCCTGCTCACCCACTGCCCCAGACCATAGAGGGACAGAGGAGCTCATTCTCCAACAGGCTCCTACAGCTCCACTCAAACAGTGAGAGATACAGGATGACATTCATACAACTGTACAACAACTCACCTTATGTAACAGATAAGCTTATGCTCTGTCAGTCAGTACATTATTGCACTGCCGTTCTTATCTCCTGTTTATAGCTTTGTTTTTATATATTTGTTATATTATATTTATTTTTTATTTTATTACTTATTTTTCAATTTTATTTTTACTAGGGCTGTCAGTTTAATGTGTTAATTACTTTAATTAATTACACCGCAAATTAACGCATTATAAAAATTATCGCGATTCATTATGAGTGGCAATTCAATGAGCGCACATTTTAAATTTGATGTGCGGCAAGAAAATCGCTACCAGGGCCTTTGAACGGCAAGTTTCTTTATAAAAAGAACAAAGACGGGACAAAGACGGGAGAGATTTGTAGCTTTTGTCAAAAAGAATTTTCCGATCACCTAAGTTGCTCCAAACTGACGTATCAACTGAATGCTAAACAAGTTCCATTGTTACCACGCTCGCAGAATTTGGGAAACGAATGAGCAAAGCAACCACAGTAAAACTGACAAACTCAATCGCAAAGTGGGTTGCCTCTCTCTCTCTCACTCCCTCTCTCTCTCAATATCTCTCCATTCCTTTTTTCCCCCATTTTCTTCTGCCTTCTCTGTATTTCAGGTCATGGGGGCAACAGTCCAGGTCCGCTGCCCAGATCACAGCGCACCAGCCCCCATAGATCCCCTGCGGGTGGTGGGTCCACAGGAGGACGACCCCACGTCACTTGATGTAACCAGCGTTGATGTACTTTGTGTCATAGTCATAGTCATAGTGTTTGCTTTATTGTCGAAAACAATCATGTACATGTACACAGAGTGAATTCGAAATTTCATTTCCCCACTAACCAGGCAGGACAGTGATAGAGTGGCTAGGGGAGGGGCCGCTGCGCATGCGCGCGCCGCCGACTGGGAGATGCAGAGTAGAAAAGATGCAATACATACAATCAGTGACAATTTAACAACATGTAATGACAGAAAAACAATTGGAGATATAACATACGGTGATCTTTTTCGTTGGTAACAGAAGGAAGGGTGTGGGGGATCAGATTGGAAATCAATGAAATTGATTGAACCGAGAGCAGAGATCAGACCTTAACTAAAGATGGGGAACATTTTCTACTCATTCATTTCTAGTGCCAGTGTCAGTGAGTGTGTGCCATGACATTCTGTGGCCTTGGAAGTGTTCATGCAGGGAGGCGAAGTCAAAACACAGATAACCATTGGAGCCAGATTTTCACAGGAGAGACATAATTATTAGACATAAAGGGATTAATTTAGCATGATGACATACATTTTTAGAGACCCAGGTGAACAATTTAGATTGAGCTTGGGTTTTGCCAGACCCCCATCTTCATATCGCCATGAAGATTCATGAGAGATCTCATTAGTTCCTCTTGGCGCACAGACTGCGCTGCGTTGGCTTTACACAGTTCTGTCACCATCCCCGTGATGATATCCAAACGTCGAGATGTTTCCTTCGGTTGAAATCCTTCCAAAAGGTCCTCAACCTGACCCACTTTCTGATGTAATCCTTTCACGAGATCCCTTACGGCTTCACAATGGCTCGAAATTGCTGCAGACAGCTTTGGGGACTCTTTACTAGCTGCCAGCTTACAAATTTTGCGATAGATCATGGACAATCCCAGGCCCATTAACAGATGTCCAGCTATCAGAAATCCGAATACATAAATATCCTCCACATCCTCCAGGTACATTGGTGCCAAACATACGACTTGCCACGCACGATACGAGTCCCTCGCATATCCAGCAGCAAAAGTACCATCCGGACACACCGCTTCTCCCGGAGCGGCACTTCTCCGTGAAAAAAGAGTATCAATCGTGCTGAGGGTCCAGCTGATCACATCCATATTTTAGGAATTTGGAAAATCTGCTCCAAAAGCGAGAAAATGACAAAAAACAAGAGAGGCACGCAGACAACAGGAGCAATAGATAAGGAGAGGAAAGAGACACGTCTGCTCGCTCTCATGGTCAGAACAGTGACAGTGTCATGGGGGCACAGACAGTGTGGGGTTAGGTGTCTTGCCCAAGGACACAACGGCAGCACTCATCTGTGGGAGTTTGGGAGCTGGAATCACACCACCAACCCGCGGGTCAGTAGATCCTACAGCTCAACCCATTGTCGAGAGCGGGATTCGAACCGCTGGATCAGCGGACAAACGCTCTACCAACTGAGCTACTGCCGCCCCCTCAATCTCTCTCTCTCACTCTCTCTTTCAATCTCACTCTCAATCTCTCTCTCACAAGATTAAAATGCGAATAATTACATTAATTTATTACAAATCCTGTTATGAATTAGATTTTTTTTTTTAAATCACCTAACAGCGCTAATTTTTACTTGTACATATACTTTTGTTATTTTTATTTTTAAAATGATGTCTTATTTGACACCGGTCTCTTGCAATCTTTTTTGCTTTACCATCTATTTTTGTTACTCTGTTATATATTATATTTGATGAGTGAGCTACTGTATCCAAATAATTTCCTTTGTGGGTCAATAAAGTTTGTCTAAGTCTAAGTCTAACCATTGCAGTGGCAAATTAGGAGCTAGGTTCTCTATTATGAATAGGATTTTTTAACAGACAAAATGGCAACAAAAACCAAACAAACCCCCGGATCATGTAGAGCGGGTTAATACGAACATTTTAAGGCCAAAATGATGAGGATCACAGCAGCAGGTATAGAGAGAGGCCACAATATTCCAGTGTAAGTCAAAGAGAGTCACAGTCAGAAGGAGCCAGAAGTCTATGCATTAAATTAAAAAAGCTCAGAGAGAGGGTTACTTGTGGTGGAGGCTGGAGTGAAGGGGTCTTTGCCACTGAAGGGGTCCACTCCCTTCTTACTGTGGAAGGGGTCCACAGGCTCAGAGCTAAATGGCTGGAAAGGATCACTCCTGGACTCACTGCTCACGGGAGTGCTTTTACCTGAGGAGGAGGGGAGGAGATGGAGAGAGGAGGAGGAGGGGCAGGAGGAGGAAGAGGAGGATTGGGAGGAGGAGAAAGAGGAGATCACACATTACATATGTTCGCTTAATCAGTTTCAGTAAGCTGTAACCTGAAACACATCTCCACATTTTTAGAAGGGTTTGGTACTTGGAAGAATCCTGGAGGAGTATCCTATTGTGCATTTTAAAGAACACATATTGTACACAATTGGCTTTCGAGAGCTTTTAACCATGTTTTAACATTATTTCATCAAAAATATCCCTGTGGTTGTAGAATCTAATCTGATCCTTTGTAAAAAAAAAAAAAAAGTCCTCAGAGCACCAGGATTGTTGCGTCACAGGTAGAGACCTTACACAGTTTTAAGTCCAGTGTTTCCCACAGACCAAGTAGCACTTTGCGTACACCCTGCTCTGCGGAATCAGAGTCCCGTCTCTCTCTCTCTCTCTTGCCCTTTA